>CM062293.1:27956768-28556768 GCA_031216915.1 Pictodentalium vernedei
GTGGCCCTGGGACGTTTCAGCCCAACACGCTTCGGAATCCATATATTGAAGCACCTGCATGCACTAACAAGGAAAACTGGCCAAGATTGGGGGGGGGGGGGGGGGGGGGGGGGTGCAGATGGGCAAGCAATCGATGATATAGGCCTATTTGTGCGTGTGGGTTTATGGGAGTCTGAAGTCCAATTGCCTCGTTTCGGGGATGGGGAATGAGGGGGGGGGGGGGGAGGGGGACTATTTACTTAACCATTAGGAGTGGTATGGATGACTGAATCTTACACTGCCAAGACACTGAAATTTTTGATGTGCTGGCTGGTCGTAAAAAATCAGGGGTAGCGCCAGAAAATCTCCGATAGAGGAACTAAAATCTCCTGCCTGAAAGACCTATTTTAATTTTTGGGGTTTCAAGACACGTGTGGGGGGACAAACCCCAAAAATTATAATATGAAATTTCGGGCATGTTTGAGCTAGGGTTATGACGTGTGGTGGTCTGGCTTGTCGATCGGCATGTCATTATTGAAAAATAAAAAAAATATTATTTTCTATTGATTTTATTTACATATGGTTATAATTATGATTGCTGAATTAAAAAAAAGTAATTAAAAATGTTGATTTGTCTCTTATTTTTTCTCAAGCTTGTCATGTGCAGAGGTGTTAAAACAGATGTTGGTTTGAACGACAGCTCTGTGCTTTGTTGCGCCACTCAAATGTTATTTCACACCTTGTCCAAGTGGTAATTTAATCTACTATATTTAATTAATCACATCAATCCCGACTACTTTAATGTAGTAGCAGAATATTTTATTTAAGTGTCACATTTCCATACACATACATAATATACAGAGTATTACAAAATATTTATATGAAATCCAGCCAATGAAGGCTTATGAGACATATCTTCATCAGAGGTAGGTCTTTTTTACAGTAGTTCATAAAAGAACCCCCCCCCTCCAAAAAAAAAAAAACCAAAACAAAACAAAATCCCCCAAAAAAACAAAAGACCCAAACCCGAAAAAAACCAAAACACATGCATGCACACCAACACACACACACACACTTGCGCCCCCCCCCCCCCCCCCCCCCCACCACACACACACAGAGTAATATGCAGACATACGCCCAAGTGCACTTGGGTATACTTTCGTGTACTAATTTTCTTTAACTTTTCTTACTCCCCCCTCCCCCCCCCCCCCCCCCCCCCCCCCATCACGTATATCTGTCTCTATCTCTTTCCCACTGAAGTGTACTCTCTCTTAGAATGGCACATTCGCAGATATTTTGATTCGGTATCCCCCTTATATTCACCCACGTATTTTTACATACACTCAGGCTTAGCTATTATTTTTTATTATTTATTAGGGCTTAACGACACATTAACAGGACACATTAACAGCCATATTATGTCGGTGACAGTTTTACGGGTGGAGGAAGCCGGAGTACCCGGAGAGAACCACCGAGCAGCGACGAGCAGCTGTCAGCTCCCCAACATCGTAACTCTGAACTCTGCACCACGGCACATTCAGGGTTAGATTGGTTGAAGACATGCGCACCATCGACGTGCAGTACGCCTTAGTACACAGCGTCATCGTGCCCCCATGTAGACAATCGGGGTTAAGTGCCTTGCCCAAGGACACAACGCGGGAGCACGAATCGGTCGCTGAAATGGTCACCCATCCAACTACTAACCGCGCTCGACGTTGCTTAACTTCGGTGATCTGACGAGAACCGGTTACCGCGACACCACCGCCCCCCCCCCCCCCCCCCCCCCCCCCCCTGGCTTAGCAATTTCAATTGATAATACAAATAACAACAATGTCGAGGAACGTTGAAAAATCTGCAAATGCAAAGAGAATAAAAGTATTTACAAACCCCTACAGAATTGGATGAAGGATATTTGTTTCCGCGGTATGCAAATATCTCCCGTCCACCCCCCTCCTCCCCATGGGAAATAATCATTAGTTTCAGTCACGAGTGAGATACTTTTTGGTATCCATTCAAAAACACTATTTTTTTCTTTTTACTATATCCTTTTATAAGAAGAATCTTTAATTGCGTAGCCCGACAAGAGTAAGACGGGAAAGAGGATGGGCTGGTCGCAGGAGGTTTTTTCGCCTAAACTTCCCACCCAAGGAAAACACGGTTCATCACGTGTTGGCCTACAGCTGTAAACAAAATGTGAAATTGGGAACTTCGCGATTATTAGTTGTTTTTTCTCAAGTCTGATTTATTTATTTCCTCGATCAAATCGATCGCCGCAAACACAACAGTTTAGTTTCGAAAGTGACGAGGACTTTGTACTTAACAAAATGGAACTGACTGTTCTATTCCCAATTACAATTTCAAACCACAACAATAGTCGACGTCTGCCTCCTCCAAATTCCAATTTTAATTTGAAATAAATTATCTAATGCCAGTAACAAACGCAGTTGTTTTGCCAGTTGACCGTCGCATGACAGTATTTATTAATCAGCAGAGAAACTGACATGCAAAAGCAATTATAAGCTCATCCCTTAACGCTCGTGACCACGGCGGGTCAGTTATGTAAATATCTATGTGCAATAAAACAAACTTTTGTATGTTAATATCTATGTGCAGTGTATTATGTTTCTAGTTTATCGCTTGTTAAAAGTTGGAACACTTCAATGAAATAAAATATATCAAAGCCAATGTTCGTGTTAATGTTGCTCTGATGCCAATGAAGATAAGTAATTAATTGTACACCGCCCACTCATAAATAGTTCCTCTATAAATAGACAGCACTAATCTAAATTTAGCATCAATAACTGGGGTTTTAATTGACCAGTCTCATATGGGTACTGTACACGTAATGAGGCAAGGCTTAAACCTTACCCTTAGGTACTTTAGTGGGTTACAGAAGATGTACCCTTTTTAGGATAACAGTGGGCATGTTAGGCTTGTTGGATTTCTTGTAAAAGATGTTCAAGAATGCAAAAAATACTATTTATTTAATGCTCAGGCATCAATTCACGCTGAAAAATTAAGTCATATTCCCCTGTCGGTCGGCAAAACGAAATATCAAAATGATATTTAGAAATCAATATTTCATCATAGGTTCGGATGACGAATCACATGTACTTTAAACGAGTCAGCACATCAGTAATGAATTCCAGAGTCCCAAATACAAACGAATTCAAATAATTGATAGTGACAGTGACTAAATCAATTCATTAAATCAGCGGTTTCAAAGTTTGACTTTCTCATTCACCTTCCAGCGAAAAGCCGAAATCACTTTCAAATTTCTTCAGTTCAACTTCACACGTCTTCAGTGCATTGAGTTCAAAAAAATAAAATGTGTCTTGTTATTGAAAATAAGAAAGTGGTGTTTTTTGTTATTGTTCTATTTCTTCGAAACACATTGCGATTATTTCAATTCGCCAGCCTTGGTAAATCGTAAAGTTAGGGGAGAAATAAGACGGGACTACTTTTTGTGCAGATATTCACACATTCCAATGGTTGGAGTTTGGTTGTTGTAATTTTTGTATGGACGCCGGTTCGGCACATAAATTTTGCGCCTTAATGGCAAATAAAGGCCACAAATTGGAGAGTTTGTAGTCGTAGAGCATTAAATAAAAAGAAAATTCACGAAAATTTGATGAATACCGAAAATATCTCGTTCGTGGCTACAAGAAATATGAGGATCTTCACTCGCGACTGCGTCGCTCGTGAAGATCCTCATATTTCTTTGTAGCCACTCACGAGATATTTTCGGTATTCATCAAATTTTCGTGAATATCCTCTATTTTTATGTCCCAAACAAGTGTTTGACCACCAAGGTGTTTTTGTCACATAAGACACTAGAGTATATATAAGCATCTCTGCAATTCAGGTTAGTAGTTTAAGAAGCACAAACACCGCCAGTAATGGTCGAATCCAGTGAAAAGAAGGTCGAGTCCGGCTCTCGGTGGTGCAGTATTCTTGCCTGCACCGGTCCAATCATTAAAATAACCTTAAATGAAGGGAAAGGTGATGAAATCTTACTTTTGGTAATACCAAAAAAGGAAGTTATTAAAACATTTTCCTTGATTTAAGGTATTTTATAATGATTAAATTGGTATACGCATTTGTGTTACAGAAAGCATCAAGTTGCTGACGTCTGCTGGGGAAGCTTGGTAACTCGGGACATGTTATACAATACACTGTATGCACATTGTGGAAATGTTTCTGCAGTACAACTGAATACTCTAAACACGGGAACTTTCAATATATTTAGAGTCGAAAGTTTGATTTAATGCTGCAAAAATGGCCCCCATTCCGCCATCTTGGATTTTGAAAACAAAATATTGAGCGTGCATCATCCCCTCAGAACCATCTATCCACGTACCAAATATGAAAGGTGTAGCTTAAAGCATGTTGGAGGGAGAGGTGGTAACATAAAAACAGACGGACAGACAGACAGATCTTAGATTTTGAAAAAAAAATACTGAGCGTGCATAATCCCCTCACAACCCTTTATCCATGTACCATATATGAAAGGTGTAGCTTGAACCATGTTGGAGGGAGGGGTGGTAACATAAAATAGAGAAAAAAAGCTTAAAAAACACAACAAAAAATGGCCGCCATGGCGCCATCTTGAATTGTGAAAACAAAATATTGACTGTGCATCATCCCATTATAACCCTCTATCCATGTGTCAAATATGAAAAGTGTAGCTTGAACCATGTTGGGGTGAGGGGTGGTAACATAAAATAGAGAAAAAAGCTTAAAAAACACAACAAAAATGGCCGCCATGCCGCCATCTTGGATTTTGAAAAAAAAATATTGAACGTGCATCATTCCCTCCCAACCCTCTATCCATGTGCCAAATATGCAAAGTGTAGCTTGAACCATGTTGGAGAGAGGGGTGGTAACATGAATATAGAGAAAAAAAGCTTAAAAAACACAATAAAAATGGCCGCCATTCCGCCATCTTGGATTTCAAAAAAAAAATTTTGAGCGTGCATCATCCCCTCAGAACCATGTATCCATGTACCAAATATGAAAGGTGTAGCTTAAAGCATGTTGGAGGGAGAGGTGGTAACATAAAAACAGATGGACAGATGGACAGACAGACAGACGGAGTGCAATCCTATAGTCCCCTTATGGTTCCCGTAGGGGACTAATAAAAAACATTTCCAGACAACTTGGTATTAGGAAAGCTTGGTGTTAGAAAAGTTTTTCACAGAAGATGGATGGATGACAATACGTAGATGATATCTAATGTTTTCTTGTGAATACCGGGATTTATCTCATGAGTGAGTGGGAGAATTCGTATTTTCACCAGCAGTTTGCTGCGAATGAAAATACAATTTCTCTCACTCACGAATGAGATTAATCCCAGTATTCACAAGAAAACATTAGATTTTCTTTTTATTATACCCCTTTCATTTGAAGCTTCAACTGAAACGATCCAAACCGACGCCCATACCACGCAAGAAATTTGTTTACACAATCAGCTGATCACGGTTTCCGCTGACACAGATCACATTGGATGTTGTGTACATCGACACAAAATAGTTTTTCCGGGATTATTGGCGAAATGACGTAATTATGATGTCTTGTTATACTCACTAGTGGAGCGAGAACAACTTTTGTTTTGCGCTTGGGAAAATTAATTTGTAGATTTTAAGTTCACATGAAATGTTAATCTCCGAGGTGTTTGATCTCACGAGTGAGGGGAGAACGCAATTTATTTTTACCGATTCCTATTATAATTAGATGTTAGGGGTGTAATAAAACTTGGGATCAGTAAAGCTCTGTCGGCTTCGTCAAGAGTGAAGCTAAAAGAAAATGAATATGAATATGAAAATGAAAATGAACTGCAAAAAATACTATTTTTATGACCTAAATAAAAACATTTCCAAGGAAAAACCTTTCGCATTTTTTGTAAGATTCGGACAACATTCAGGCAATTTAAAAGCCTATACCGGGAAAGTTTGATACAAATCAAAAACACCAATTTTGGCGAGTTTTATTTTCAATTGTTCATAATTTCCTCAAAAATATTGGATCTTAAATGTTATAGCTAATATGTGATTCATGACTTGAAAATGAAACAAATTTGGTTTGGGGAACAAAATAAAAATAAAATGAAAGTGTCAATGACACTGTAGCTCAACTTCACAAACTTGAACTTGGTAAGATATAAGTGAAACGGCAAAATTGAAGATGATTGGTATCAATGTTATTTGGTGAAATTTAAACATAACAGCATTGTGTGTGCACAACATCAGAGTAATCCATAGATTTTTAAATGTTATCTGTAAGGCTGGCTAAAGGAAGAATGTTGATACACAAATGCAGTAAGTTCAGAGGTTACTGTAAACGGCAACTTTTTTCACAAAACTGAATCAATAGCTCTTATCTAGAGGTCCCGCCTAATGAGCACACCAAGTTCAACAACAATCCTAAGATAAATGTGCCCTGTAGGCCATGTCAAAGAAGAATGCTGATGCACAAATGCAATAAATTCAAAGATTGTTGCTAACAGCAACAGTTTTTGATGGAAATCAAAAGGAAATCAATAGCTCCTATCTTTGTCACCCTGCATAAGCATACAAAGTTTCAAAATAAACTGATAATGAATGTGCCCTCTGAGGCATGCCAAAGGAAGATGTTAATGCACAAATGCACTAAGTTTGAAAGTCATTGCTTGTGGCAATGTTTTTTTTTGTTGTTTTTTATGAAAATTCATAAATATACCCTGTAGAGAGTGCAAAAGGGATAAGTTGCTGCACAAATGCAATAAGTTCAAAGGCTGGTGATAACGACAATAATTTTTTATGGAAATGAAAAATATCAACAGCTTACATCTGGAGGTCACCCTGAACACACATATAAAGTTTCAAAGTGATCCGATCATAAATGTGCCCTGAAGGATGTGTCAAAGGGAAATATTGAGGTCTGACTAAACTAAGTTCAAAGGTCAGCGGCAACATTTTTCAACAGAAATGGAAGAAAAATTGATAGCTCCCATATAGATGTCACCCGAAACAAGCACACCAAGTTTCCATGCGATCCAATCATAAATGTGACCTGCAGGGTGTGTCAAAGGGAAATATTGATGCATAACTGCACTAAGTTCATCAAATGTATTTGAATTGCAATATTTTTTTGACAAGGAAGAAAATCAATAGTTCCCATCAAGAGGTCACCACAAACAAGCATACCAAGGTTCAAAGTGATCTGATCATAAATGTGACCTGCAGGGTGTGCCAAAGGAAAATATTGATGCATAACTACACTAAGTTCATCGAAGGTCATTGCCAGCGGCAACATTTTTTGACAGAAATTGAAGAAAATTATAAGTTTACAGTAATTTGTATATTTTTATACTTACCAATGGCCCAGACTAGCTGGTGCTTAACTCAAAGTTATTAAGGGCCAAACACAAATTTTGAACCCCCCAATCCCCCAAATTTGCTTGCAAAACCGAAAATTCAAAATCTTACCTGGCCCTCCATACATTTACTCTCCACGCATGCACAGACGTCAGAAGTGACCAGAATTGTAGAGAGTGCTACATAAAAATTCAGCAGGGAGGAGTGGGCGCCCACTCATGGGAGGGCAATCTCCGTTTGGGCCATTGATAAGTACATGGTAGTTGTGCCCGCCTACAATTGCAACAGGCGACCTTTCCGAGAGAGCGAGTCTGCTAGTACGTTCAGACGACCCGGTATATGACAGATAGAAAGATAAACATGATGATTCATGACGTATTAGGAAACTCTTCTCCATTAGCTGGCGTAACGGAAATGAATGGGTGCCACCCTGGTTCCCGATGTACGCTACTACTGTCGAGTTGTCCGACCAAATTGAACACAGACGTCCATAATCCAATGTTGTAATTAACATCATCTTGTTGATGTTTATGTGTCTCTCCTGGAACTGAGGGTCCCAAAGACCCTGACACCTAAAGACTGTGGGATTTAGAATCGCGCCCCAACCCGTCAGACTCACATCTGTCATAATCGTAAAAGCCGGATCTGGCAGTTGCAGCGTAACTCCCTGAGTTAACCACTGAACATCTGCCCAATTGAACCCTTGCTTTACTAGGTCCGTTAAAACAATACTGGTTCAAGCGAAAGCATCTAAACACTCCAGTTCTGAGTAAAGAATATCTGGAAGGGACGTGCGCGCAGACGGCCCATCGGAATGAGATCCACAGCCCCTCCGCACAACTCCAACAGTCACATGAATTCCCTCACTATTAATGCATCTGAGTGTAGACAAAAGCGAGCATAAAAACTGACTAATTTCGCTCTGGGTGACGGCAGGCGAACCAGATTGTTGCGAGTCTCAAAGCTCAATCCCAAATGAATCGACGAGTTGTACGGAGCTAGATCTGCCTTTTTCTCGTTTACGATGAAACCAAGACGTCGGAGTGATAGAAGCAGACTCTGAACATCGTTCTGAAGAATAATTCTGTTGCCGTATCCCTGTAGAAGGTCGTCCAAGTAAGCCGACATTACCACAGACAAATGAGCACGTAAGTAAGACATTACCAAGTTCATTATTCGAGTGAAACGCCCTAAATAAACTTTTAGAGCCATGATAAACTTGTTATCCAGCTCAAGTCTATTACCGGTCGAAAGAGCCCTCTGGCTTTGGTACGAAGAACAGGTGATTGTAAAAATCTTGAGAATCCTGATTCTCCATGACCTGCATTGCTTCCTTGATTATGATAACAGAGCTTATATCTCCGGTAGGAGAAACTCTCTTATGCAAGAATTTAATGGAAGATTTGTCCCACGCAGACAACTTGTTAGTGGGGTTTTACTCGGAATGATAGCCGTAAACCGTCCAAGACTACACATCTCACCCACTGATCTTCCGTGATTGTTATCCAGTTGTTTGAGGAGCTTGATAACCTTCTGCCAACTGGCAAGCAATAGAGGTCTAAACCATCACCTGTATGACCTGTGAGGCTTACAGGAGGAGGAACCATGTCCGACCCGCAAAAAACCTTATCTCGTCGGCCTAGAGGAGTCTGACCTATAGTCCCGATCAGACCTACGCCCCTTTTCCCGGGTCGCTATACCGACGACCTCCAGAGTAATTATAAGAGGGTTTCTTGTACCCTCGTGAGGAGTTTCCTTTTGACAATTTTTGTCTGGAACGCCCTATTTTACTCTTGTCTGCTGAAGCAGGTCATTGATACGCCGACTTCAAAAGCAGAGCACTAGATGCTTTCTTAGTAGCCTGTTCATAGACTAACAAAAGCTAGTCGTTGAAAATAAAATGTCCTGAAATCGGAGCAACTCAGAGAGAGCTTTTCACCTTGTCATCTTATCAGTGATGACGACGCAAAGGCAGCATCACGTCTGATTAACTCCAGATTAGCCACTGTTAGGGCGGAGTTATACGTGGTATACATACTTGCCCTGGAAAGAACTCTAAGAGAGGTACGAACATCCTCAAAATTCCTTTCCCTTGAGACGGTGCGCCATAGCTCTTGTAAGGTGATCCAAATTCACTCTATTTGAAGAAATTGCTGTCTCAATTGCGTTTGAGCGAATAGTGAATGATACAGGTAAGGATACCTCTAGATCCCCGGCCTGCTCATCCAAACGCACAAGAACTCTCCGAACATCTTCTCCGACCATTTTTAAATGAACGTGGTCCAAAAAACGGTATGTATACAGAAGATAAAGATAAGAAACCACCTTCTTCCTTGCACTCAAGAGGATAAATATGGCGTTGTCTATATGGCCGAAGGCCTGCGACACCAGCATAAACTGAACCCGAAAAGAAAGGACTTCCTCCTTGGTCCGGATAAAGCCTGCGCCCAACGACGCCAGCGGTTTCTCTCTTGTCATCGCACCATTCTGATTCGGTGGAACAAAAGCAGGGTAGTACTGATGGATGAAAGCCATCGCAACCATGTACTGTTCCAAAAGGGTAATCCTCTTCCTCATCCCTTTTACCATCCGAGAGGGGGGGGGGGGGGGGAATAATTTTCATTGGATAATGGAGTTATCAAACTTGACATAGACACTGCTGCTGTAGACATATACTGAAAAGAATTTAAATCTGTTAACTATTGTTCAAGTTATGTCATAAACCAAGTTCGGACAGACAGACGGACAGCCAGGCTGACGTACAGATTGACGGACAGAGCTCTATGCTATATCCCTCCCTTGTGGGGGGATAAAAAGTAACAAAGTATGTGGTAGAAGCCTAATTTGAAATTTAGAGAAAACCGTTTTGAAAAGGGTTAAATTAATGCCAATATTATTTGAAGCCTCTGTATACAGGTTCAGTAGACTTTGGCCCAAATGAAAAACAATGACGTTGTAACACAGTGTTTGAACAATGAAAGGTACAACCTTGAAAAGCAAAAGTTTAAGCTAGGACCGGCAAGCAGATTTCACGAAAATGATCGTTCCGTTTCTGTGTAGTTTCCATCAGGGCAAAATCACAGAAACGAAAAACAGGTTCCCACAAATTTTTTAACATTATGTTTCTCGTCAAGGGACATTTAAAACACACTAAACATTTTCTGCCAAGACTAAAATTGTATTACTTATCATCGATAAAACAGTGATCATAAAAGTAAAAGTAACAAGAGCTGGACTTTCGTCCGGTGCATACCCCACATGGTGTATCGCCTAGTGTGGGCATACCTATGACCAACAAATATCATTTATGAATATTCTCGTAAGGACTGACGGATGGATGCACAGATGGACAGACGCAATCCAGTATACCCCCTCCCCCTTCCATTTTCTTCGAAAGTTTTCAACAATTTCCAACAATTTCTAAGTCAAAAGGTATGGTAAATTGTTTGGTGTTTGGAAGTTTAATGCAATGAGGCAGAAGCCTTTGTCATAGGCAAACTGCATGCCATATTTCACCAAAATCCGATAACCCATACCTTTGATACAGGCTGAACAGACAAATAATGTTTATTTCTTACAATTTCTAAGTCAAAAAAGGGGAATAACTCTAAAAAGGAGAATGTGAGAAATATCGTTGAATCCTTTTTTTAAAGCCAATACCATAAGCAGTGTTCATGGCAAATTTCATTGCAACAGAACATTTGATACCCGAGATACAGGCTGAACAGATAAAATTTGGCTCGGACAGACACAATTTCTAACTGAACAAGTAATAAAAAAAACAAGACCAATACCGGGTCTGGACCTACGTCGCTGCATGCATTTGAATCGTCAAACAGGAAGTGGCTGCACAGCAGATCTGAAAATTGCATACACGATACAACTGATCATTATCAGGCTCCAGATGAAATATAAAATCAATCCCTTGCATAGAAGCCGAGAAAAGTTTGACGAAAAATTTCAATGTTCAGTGGGTATAGTAAAATTTCAAAGTATTGGCAAACAGGAAGTGGCTGCACGGCAGATCTAAAAATTGCTTACACAATACAAGTCATCATTATGAAGCAGCAGACCAAATATAAAATCAATCCCTAGCATAGAAGCCGAGAAAACCTTGACAGAAAATTTCAATGTTCAGTGGGTACTGTAAAATTTCAAAGTATCGGCAAACAGGAATTGGCTGCACGGCAGACCTGAAAATTGCATACACGATACAACTCATCATTATGAAGCAGCAGACCAAATATAAAACCAATCCCTTGCATAGAAGCCGAGAAAACCTTGGCGGAAAATTTCAATGTTCAGTGGGTACTGTAAAATTTCAAAGTATCGGCAAACAGGAATTGGCTGCACGGCAGACCTGAAAATTGCATACACGATACAACTCATCATTATGAAGCAGCAGACCAAATATAAAACCAATCCCTTGCATAGAAGCCGAGAAATCCTTGGCGGAAAATATCAATGTTCAGTGGATACAGTAAAATTTCAAAGTATTGGCAAACAGGAAATGGCTGCACGGCAGATTTGAAAATTGCTTACATGATACAACTCATCATTATGAAGCAGCAGACCAAATATAAAACCAATCCCTTGCATAGAAGCCGAGAAAACCTTGATGGAAAATTTCAATGTTCAGTGGGTACAGTAAAATTTCAAAGTATCGGCAAACAGGAAGTGGCTGCACGGCAGATTTGAAAATTGCTTACACGATACAACTCATCATTATGAAGCAGCAGACCAAATATAAAATCATTCCCTTTCATAGAAGCCAAGAAAACTTTGACGGAAAAAGTGTTTTGGATGGACGGACGGACGGACGGACGGACGGACGGACGGACGGACGGAGTCGAGCGGTTACTAGACCTGCTCTGCCGCTGGCGACGCAGGTAAAAATAATAAAAAAAAAAAAAAGTAGCTAGTGTGGGCATACCTATGACCAACAAATATAAAAAATAATAATTTACTTAAGTTATGAATATTTTCGTACAGACTCACACACGGACGCAGACGGACGGATGCATGGATGCATGTAATCCAGTATACCCCCATTTTCTTCGAAAGTGGGGGTATAACAACATTGTACTTGTTTTAACAATCCCAGTGAGGGCATCCAGACTGTTGAGCATGCGTGTTTCCAACAATTGTTATTTATTAAAATCGAATGCACCCAAACCACGTGAAGCCAATACATGAAACTGTAATATTGAAAACAATAACATAACTTTCTATCACTGAAACTGACGGTGAGGGGAAAATATCTTTGCTAAAATGCATTATATGTTCTTTCAATTTTACAACGCTCTGTGCAAGTGTTCACGCTTTATTTATAATCACATTTTACAGACATTTCATCCCAATCAATTCAACACAGTTACGTTCCTGAACGGGATGTTTTGCACTGGATGATTCGTCCCTCCCTAATCAGAATACGCGAAGAATTTTTATTTAATTATTTTTTACTTGTTCAATTTTAAAGGAAAAACCTAAATAATTATTTCATTGTCCTACAGTTACGACTGTTTTTTCTTAGTTATATTTTTCTCTTGCTTGTATACACTCATCTGAGTCATCAGTGTGTCAGTTCATGTGTTGCAATTAAATTGAGTGTTCAAGGGCACAAAAATACACAAATGAAAACACAGATAAGGCCACACAAAGTAGATCTTCTGTTTCTCAGGCCATTATTTGTAAAATTGCATGCAGGCGAGCATTTTTTTATTTTATTTTTTATTTCAGTAATTACTTCTTTGCCATCAAATGTTCATGTTCTTGGTTCAAGTTTTAGGCCTCATAATCTACAGAATAACATGGGTGGTGGTGTATTTCATCCCTTAAGTGCAAGAAGGCTTTGCAATGCTAAAGCATTGCAAAGCCTTCTTGCACTCAAGGGACAAATTCAACAATTTTTTTAACTTGGGTAAAATATCAAGACATAAACCATTTAATTTTTATTTTTTTAAATTTTAAATTGTTTATAAAAAGATAGCATGCGGCAGCCAAAAGGACCATGTGGGAGGGCCTGATTAACAGATTTTTTTAGGCCTAATTTGTTTCACTTTTTAATTTTTTATTCCATCAAATGTATTCACCCTGTCACCTATAACAATGCACTTCATACTCTAAGTCCTTCTTAACCCTCTGCACTCTGATGTCAAAGCTCGAAAATTTCAAGCAGCAATTATTCCCCATAAGGCCAAACAAAAAAAATTAATTGATTCTCAGGCAATTTTTTTTTCAAATCAGTGAGGGAGGGAGGATTTTATTTTTATTTTTTTTTTAAATTTTTTTCTTTCGTGTAAAGGGTTGAGTATACTCAGTAAATCTTTTTGCTGTCTTTCCACTTGAAAAAGAGAAAAGGTTGTATTTTACTGTAATTATGGTATACCTTTTATAACTAACTGCCGTAACAACAGCTAAAAGGATTTGTATTTTATTATTCTTTTTAATGGTATAGATCTGTCAAGTATCATGATCCATTAGAATAGGCTCCAATAACTAATGCTTGGGGTAGGAGTCCCTTAAAATGGGAAATACGGCTCTAAATGATTGGTTAAACTTGAATTTATATCGGTGTTGCGACCATTATTAGCCATTGTGCAGAAATATATGATCTTTAACACCAGCAAATAAATAAATAATTAAATCATGATCCAGTATATCAGAATTTGCCTTGTTACAGTTTATGGGAGAGTGCCTCTGGGCACTCTCCCATAAACTGTAACAAGAAAAACCAATTTACTGCAAACACAGCTAAATAATTATATGTCGAGAAATGTGAAAAAATTACAATTCCAAGTTTTCACAAATTCTTAAAAAAACATGATATAATAAAAATGTCTAATGAGGAGGTTCAAATTCAACGAGGGAGGGCCTGAAATCAAAACATTTTTTTTTTAGCCTAATGCAACTAGGAATTTAACCAATTCACTCTTGTTTGACAGAGCTCAATGAGCTCTGTCAAACAAGATTGAATTGGTTAAATTCCCAGTTGCATTATGGGAAAAACGGCTACTTCAAATCTGCAGTTTGAAATTTTGATATTTTGACATCAGTGTGCAAAGGGTTAAAACATTTTTAGGTCCTAAACTGGAAATAAGGATAAGAAAAGGGGTACAGAAGCAATAAGAAATAAAAATAGGTTTCCTGCTAGCTCTTATTAGAACCCAAAAGTAGGCTCCATGGGGTTCCCAGAATCAAATACATGGAACCTGTTTTAAGGTTCCGTGAATTTCTGAAGTCTGCATGCCTGTAGGAATACTAGTAAAACTGACTGCCAAAAATGGGTTAAATATTTCCTAAAACCGATAAAAGAAATCATTGATGAAAATCCAATCATTAAGTTGCACTGACCATCCAAGAATTAAAGTGAGAAAGTATGTGGCAAAGTCTAATTTCAAACACAAAGAAAGTAAGTCTGAAGACATGTTTAAAAGGGGTTAAAATCATACCAATATTAATGAAAATCACTGTAGAAAGGTTCAGTAGATAGTAGACATTGTCCCAAATGAGAAACAGTAACACTGCAGTAAAGTGTTTGAAGAAATAAAGGTGTAACTTTGTAAACAAAAAAAAAACTTTAACCAAAAACTTTAACCTGGAAGTTCTAAGTTAAATTACCATACAAAAAAAGGGTTAAATATTTCCCAAAATAAGATGAAAAACATAATGTGAATGATACAATCAATAGTAATTAATATTAATTTAAAAGAAAAAAGACTTTAACCATGACTAAAAAACTTTAACCACAAACTTTGACCAAAACTCTAAATGTTAACAGATAGACAGACGGACGGACAGACGGACAAAAGTCATGACTATAGCCCCAAACTGTAAACAGTTGTGCTAAAAATGTAGGAGGAGTTAAGTGGAGAAGCCTTTGTGATGGACATTTCGCTATTTCCAAGGGCAGTAGCCACGCAAAATTCGTCGCATCAAAAACTCCTGACCACATGCACCTCTACACTTGATACCGATACTTCAGACCAAGTTTTGTAAAAATCCACTAAACACTATAGGAGTTCAGCGGACAAAGTTTGTGATGGATGGCTGGACAGACAGAGGGACAGACACAATTTCAATATCCCCCTCCCAACTTCGTCGATGGGGGATAATAATTTGAGGTGTAGACTGTACTAAAGAACTGAGGCCTGGGTTGATGTGGCCCTCACAGTTAAAGTATGTCAACCAAAGTTACGAAGTTACAGAAAAATCATTCCATAACGTAACATTCTATCAAGTCACAATGAAATTCCTTCATAAATATGACTTGTAGACTTTGCTAAAGGAATCTACGTCACGTGATGGTCTGGTGGTCACGGTTGACCGATCATGACCAAAATAGGATAGTCTTATCAAGTTATCATACCAAGTTACCCTACCAAGTCACAAAGAAATCCCTTCATAAAAACCTGTAGACAGTGCTAATGGAATCTAGGTCATGTGACCAGGCAGTGGTAACAGCTGACAGATTGTGACCAAAATAGGATGGTTTCATTTCATCTAGACATCATACCGAATTATCCTTCCAAGTTACAAAGAAATCGCTTCATAAATATGAACTGTAGATTGTGCTAAACAAATCTAACCCACATAGGGCTCGGGGTGGGGGTAAGAACTGGAGCATAATTTCATTTAATGGGCCACTGTGATAAGGAAGTTAAAAAATTTATAGTAATTTATATATTTTTTATACTTACCAATGACCCAGACATAGCTGGTGCTAACTCTAAAAAATCCAGGGCCAAACACAAATTTTGCCCCCAATCCCCAAAATTTGCATCTAAAACCAAAAGAAATCATGTCCTAAAGGACCTCCATACTTTGCCCTTACTGCGCATGCGCAGTGTCAAGGACGTTCCGAAATTGGCGCCAATTATCATTCTTACTGGCAGTGCCTGGTCAGCACTATGTACTCAGCGGGGAGGTAAGAGTTCCCAACTCCTGGGAGGGCCATCCCCGTCTGGGTCATTGGTAAGTATAAAAAATATATAAATTACTATAAATTTTTTAACATTTTTATACTGTACCAATGACCCAGACTTAGCTGAATAGTAACAAGGCTGGAGGGCCTAGGACATAGAGGAAAATCCAATAAGCTCAACTATATAATATAGAGGCAACCCCTCAAGGAGAAAAGGAGTATTAGGCTTTACATGTATCTTTCTTATTTTATGTTAAATTAGAAAGATACAATACCCTTCATAATTGAGCACAATAACATTCATGTTCTCTATTAACATCCAGTATAACCCTTATACTAATTATTTTTAAAGTAAGCCAATAAATAAAGTTAGTCCAGAGAATTGAGACTCTTTATATTCTTTAAAAGTGTCCGAGGATTGTATATTAACGCCCGTTTGACACTCGACATATACAAATGCTTCACACCGAGCCACACTTTAAAAATATGACATGAATGAATTTTTAACATTAATATTACACTTTAAAACCATCCCGGAAACGACTCAGAAATACTGACTTCGGAGGAGGCATTCCCTTGCTTTTCACTATAAAGCAGGTGACCTAAGGGAACACCCTCCACCCCCCCCCCCTTCCCCTTGCCCTGGGTCAAATAGCCCAGAGCGAAGAGGGCAGCCGGACGGAGTCACTGCCGGAACAGAAAGCCTGCATAACTATAGTTGCAACTGTTTAGTGGACGACATTCTGAGCAACAGATAACGGACCTAAACAATGCAGGTCTCCAGAAATGGACTCAATATTTCTGAGATAAAAATTTGTGAATGTGGATGGCTGAGACCAATAAGCAGCCTTCATTAAATCTGTAATAGCAATACTATTAGCGTAAGCCCAAGAAGTAGCAAGAGCTCTTACTTCATGAGCCGAAATCTTAAGCACAGACTGCTGAGAAGAGGATAAATTTTCATAAGCAGTACGGATAGTTAATTGAATCCATCTAGCAATAGAATGGACCGAAATGTCCTTTCTATTAGGCATCAGAGACAGAAAGAAACGTTATCGTCCCTTTCTGATAAACTGAGATCTCTGTTTATAGATACGTAACGCTCTAACAGGACAGAGTAAAGGCCTACGCCTGTCTGAAGACGGAAGAGCCTTAATAACAATAGGTTCCAGATATTTATTAGGAGCCTGATTCTTAGCTAAAAATCCCACATTAGTAGTGAAGGTGATAGTGTTCCCGACACTACGATAGTGAGAATCATCCACCGACAGTGCATGAAGCTCACTGACTCTTCTAGCAGAAGAGAAAGCTAAGAGAAAAGCTGTCTTATAAGACAAGAATTTGAAATCTACTGTCCCAAGAGGTTCAAATGGTTTTTCCTTCAGTTTAAGAAGAACCCAAGCTAAATTCCACATAGGAATTAATCTAAGAGTTCTGGGTCTATTTAACGAGAAGTTTCTTACTAACTTAGATAAAGAGACATTAGATCCAATTTGTAAACTATCATGATGTGCATAGGTATCAGATAACATAGACCTATAACCCTTAATAGTAACAGGCTGCAGTTTGATTTCGTCAAACAAGTATACTAGAAAGTTTGCAATGTCTGGTATGGAGGGATCAAAAATATCAACAGAATGATCCCTACACCAACGACGAAAAACCTTCCACTTAGCCGCATAGTTTAGTGAAGAGGAGGTCCTCCTACAGTTAGAAATCGCGTCCACTGCTCGTCCTGTTAAGTGCTTGCCATGCAAGAAGGACCGCACAACGGAAAAACGTGAAGGTTCAGACCTTGCGGGTTGTGATGGAGTTGACGCGATTTCCCCTGCGAAAGAAGATCCTCCCGTGGAGAAAGCTTTCGCGGTAGGTCCCACAACAGACATCTGAGTAGATTTATCCATGGTCTCTGTGGAGACAGAGATGCTACCAACAGAATCTTGCATTGAGATTGTTTTATCTTTAGCAATACTTGCTGAATTAACAGCGCTGGAGGATACGCATATCCTATCATTCCGTCCCAAGGGATAGACAGAGAGTCTACAGCAAATGCTCTTGGAGCCGGACACGGAGACACATACGTCTGCAACTGATTGTTGAGATGTGTCGCAAATAAGTCTATCATTGGCCGTTCCCATTGGTAGCAAATCTGATTGAATACTTGTTTGTTGAGAGTCCACTCTGACGGCAACAAGCGACCCTTTCATGAAAGGGAGTCTGCTAGTACGTTCAGACGACCCGGTATATGATGGACCGAAAGAAGAACCTGATGTTCTAGAGCAAACAGAAGGATTCTTTCCGTTAGATTGAACAACGGAATTGAATGAGTGCCTCCCTGATTCCGTATATACTGTCGTATTGTCGGATAGGATTTGGACATGAGCATTGTGAATAATGTCCATCCAATGACGTAACGCAAGCCAAATTGACATCATTTCCTTGATGTTTATGTGCTTGCCCAGGAATTGCGGATCCCAAAGACCCTGGCATCTCAAATCCGTTGGGATCAATGATGCACCCCAACCTGTTTGACTGGCATCCGTCATAATGGTAAAACTCGGATCCGGCAACTGCAGCGGAACTCCCTGAGTTAACCACTGAATGTTTGCCCAAGTCTGAATCTCTCGTTTCACTTGATCTGACAAGAGAACGTCTATGTCGAGCGAATGAATTTTCACACTCCAATTCTGAGTCAAGAAAATTTGGAGAGGACGCGTGCGTAACCGCCCCATCGGAATGAGATCCACAGCGGCTCCACACAGACCTAGCAGTCTCATAAACTCCCTCGCTGTGACTTTGTCTGCGTGCAGACAATAGCGAGCGTAACAACTGACTAATTTCGCTCTGGTTAACGGCAGACGAACGAGATTGTTGTGCGTCTCAAAACTCATTCCCAGATGTGTGAATGACTTGGACAGCACCAGATCCGACTTCTCCTCGTTTATTATAAAACCGAGACGTCGGAGCAATAGAAGCAGATTCTGCACATCGTTCTGAAACGTTAACTCGTTGCCATACCTCTGAAGAATGTCGTCCAGGTAGGCCAACGTTACCGCAGACGAATGAGCTTGGAAATACATCATTACCGAGTTCATTACCCGAGTGAAAGCCCAGGGTGCTAGATTCAATCCGAAGCACATCGCCCGGAATTGATACACCACCCCTAGGACTGCGAAGCGTAGATACTTTCTGAATGTCGGATGTACCATGACGTGAAAGTACACATCTTTGAGATCTATGCTTGTTGCATAATCGTTCACCCGAATACTCGCTCTGACCGATCGAATCGTCTCCATATAAAACTTCGGAGCGACGATCAGCTTGTTTATCCAGCTCAAATCTATGACTGGACGGAACGAGCCGTCTGGTTTCGGAACCAGAAACAGATGGCTGTAGAATCCCGGTGTCTCCTGGTTTTCTACGACCTCTACCGCGTTCTTCATTAAAAGAGACTGCACCTCTGATAACAGCGCGTCTCTTTTCTGCGGATTTGACGGAAGTTGAGTCCATTTTGGACTTCGAGTTAATGGAGGCTTTCGTTTGAAGGATATCTTTAGACCTTCCGAAATCACCCCTCTCACCCAAGGGTCGTCCGTAATCGACGCCCACTCTTGTGAAAAACTCGACAACCTTCCGCCAACCGGCATGCAATAGAGGTTGAAGCCATCACCTCCTGGACCTGCGAGGCCTGCGGTAGGAGAAACCACGTCCTCCACGACCCGCACCTCGTCCCGTCGACCTCGGGGCGTCTGACCGGTTGTCCCGGCCTGAAGGACGTCCCGCACGTGAGTCGCTGCCTTGACGGTCTCTTGAATAAGAAGTGCCTGTCTTACTCTTATCTGCCGTGTCCGACTTCTTAGAAGCAGATTTGAACAGCAGAGAATCCGAAGCTTTCTTAGTAATTTTATCGTAAATTGCAGAAAGCTTGCCGTCGAAGAGAAGTTCTCCAGAGACCGAAGCGACTCTGAGAGAGTTCTTCACCTTACTATCCACGAGTGTGGATGTAGCTAGGGCTGCGTCACGTCTAACCAACTCCAGGTTTGCCACTGAAAGGGCGGAGTTACACGTGGAATAAGCTACTGCCCTTGAAAGAAGTCTTAAAGAGGATTGTATATCCTGGAATTCTTTCCCTTGAAGACGCAGTGATAACGCCTTAGTAAGGTGGTCTGCGTAAGATAAAGCATCTAAACTGGCTCTGTTAGACGAAATAGTTGTCTCCAACACCGCGGTTGGAATAGACGCCGACGACAGTAATGATAATTCTAAGTCTTCCGCCTCGTCGTCCATACGCAGAGGAACTCTCGGGATACCCTGTCCTGCCATATCGAATTTATTCCTTGCATTAATGAAAGGCAGGTTGAGAGTATTGGCGGACAAGAAACCTGCTTTTCCTGTTTTGGAAGCAAGTTTGAATATAGCGTCGTTCAATAATTCAAATGTTCTTGCAACATTATTGGACTGAGACGGAAACTCGGGAGCGATGTCCCTGAACCGCTCAAAGAAATCAGAGTCCAATGACGCTATAATTCACTTGTCCGGAACCGCAGCAGTCTGGCCCGACGGAACAACTTGAGGAAGAAAGTGCCGGATGAAGTCCACGGCAGCTTTATGTTGTTCCGAAAGGGATAGCTCCAAGTCATCCGTATCCCTTTCACCATCCGGTCGGACCTCATGAAGCTCCCAGTCGTCCGCCCCCGATGCTTCGGCGGAGCGTACTGACCCAGCGCCGTCGGATAATTCCCGATCCGACACCGTTTCTGTCGGGTGCTGGGATGCTGCGATAAGTTGTGCTATTTGCACAAGCACGTCCGACATTGAGGCCTGCGGAGGCGCAGTCTTTCGCTGCTTCGCCGAGGGCAGCTCCACATCTGGTGACTCCCGCATACTCTTCCTATGCGAACGTCCGGAGTCCACCGGCCTCGTGTCCCTGGCTACCGGATGGCATGACCTGGTCGCCGAAGAATCCCTGATCGGCGAAGCTGGTAAAATATCGGCGGTCACGTAGCCAAGGTGCGGTCGTGTGCGCTGATGAGAGGAAGAAGCCTGAGCAGTCTCCGTGGACTGCCTATACAACGGAGCGTCCCGAGCGACGGACGTGTGCTCCGCTTGCGACACATTTTGTACCACAACATCTGGTCCCAGATGTTGTTGTACGAGAGAGGGGCCTCTCTCGCTCGCGGCCCAGCTGGACCTGGACGAGCTAGGAACCGGACTCGAAGGCTTCCTCCGATCTCTCCTACTATCCGCCGTCACTGGGTGTGCACGTTGAATGTTTATAGTGCTCGCATCACCCAACATTTCCTCCTGGAACGCATCGGACGAACCCGGCTGCCGAACCATTCAGTGAATGGACGCTACACCGGGTGAGCTAGCGGATGACATTTGTCTTATCTCCATGAGCACTTTTGCCGCTTGCTCTGTATTCATTTGTGACGACGGAAGCGCACTTGCAGAAGATAACATGGAAACATCACCTTGTTCTTGTTCCTCTGAAATAGAAACTGATGGAGTAGAGTGACCCTGCGGAGAAAGAGCCGGCATAGCCCTTTCTCCACTAACAACATATCGTGACACACGTTTCCAATGTTTGTCATCCCAATATTGACATATAGAACAGGGCTTAGTGCGAGAACACTGACTACAATTAATACAATGATCATGAAAGTCAGAGGAAGATTTCTTCCTATTACAATTTGAACAATATCCTTTCATTGTGAAAAGTCAACAAGTCCTAGTTACTCGCACAAACCCCTAACACAAAGATACATAATAACATGATCCATTAATAATGAAAGAACAATTGAAAATCAAAATAATTTTTGAAAAATATTTTTTCAACGAAGCCCAAGTTTCTGAAAAGTAACGTTGAGCCCCAATGGATCCCAAGGCTAAGTGTGGTCAAAAATTTTAAAATTATATTAAATAATTAATGCAACACTTACGGATAATAATAATGTATCTTATAGTGAGATAAACTACTCCAAAGGCAAACAGCCCCCCTCAAAAGAGACTGTTGCCAATGTAAACGAACAGTGTAAAAACACCAGAAAACATGACTCCAGGCATTGACAAAACTGGCCCGAAATCAGTCATCAAAATTACACTCTATCTGATGCAAGACAGAGACACCCAGGGTAGAATCTGCAGAACATCAGATGGAAGATGCAGAACACAACGTTTATACACCCATGGGTGAAAATGTAACTATGGGGAAAATAACAGAATACATTCTGTAACCAAGCTAACTCTCCCAAGAGAATTTAGAAATGATCTTTCTCAAAAATATGCCAAAAGCATGGGAGAATAGCAAGGGGGGACTTAGAAGACCAGGGGAGAGGAAACACTGAATAAGCAGTGCAACTTTATAGCAAGAATGACAACAAGAGGCCCATGCCTCGAAAATAGGCAACTTAACATAATTTCATAAAAAAATTTAAGTACAGCCCTGATTATTTTTTGTCACTCCTTTTTCCTCTCCTCCTTCTATATCCTCCTTAGAATCACCATTTCTCCAATAATTACGTGTCTGGCATCCTTTAAACTGAGAATTACAAGCACAAAGATCAGTGAGATGTTGACTGATGAAGGGCCAAACAGAGAATGATAATTGGCGCCAATTTCAGAACGTCCTTGACACTGCGCATGTGCAGTAAGGGCAAAGTATGGAGGTCCTTTAGGACATGATTTCTTTTGGTTTTAGATGCAAATTTGGGGGATTTGGGGGCAAAATTTGTGTTTGGCCCTGGATTTTTTAGAGTAAGCACCAGCTAAGTCTGGGTCATTGGTACAGTATAAAAATGTATACATTGGACAAAAATTTGTCTGAAGACCTATCAAACACTGAAAATCAAGGCAGTGGGATCCAGTGGAGGAGCCAAGGGGCTTCTAGGGATCCCAGCACCCTATCCCCCCCCCCCCACCCACCACCACCACCACGACACACACACAATTCTGCCAGTTGGCTCCTCCCAGCCCCAAATTTCAGTACTGTCGATTTCACAAGTGCTTTTGCAATCGTGCTTCTTCTTCCCGCTTCTAAATTGGAACAAAGAAGCTCTCTTTTTCGCGCCATTCCAATTTTCAAGAAAATATATTAAATTATTGGGTAAAGATTCGAGATTGCAGTTCATAAAAATCCAATAAAAATTGTAGGAGTTAAGCAGACAAGCCTTTGTGATGGAAATCTTGCTATTTCAAAGGGCTGTTACCATGCAAAATAATCTTATCGAAAATTCCTGACCACATGCACATCTACACTTGATACAGATACTTCAGACCAAGTTTCGTGAAAATCCATTAAATGAAAGTGTCAATGACACTGTAGCTCAACTTGTCAAGACAAAGACATGTACATGTATAGTATGTGACACAGCAATGACAAACATCTAGGTAATGACCTGATAACAAAGGTACATATAAAGTATTGTAACGGTCTGTACATGAATACTGACCGTTGCCTGTAACAAATGTATAGGTAAAGTATTGTAAAGGTGGGTGACAGTCAGATGCTGAACTAGAAAAAATCTTTGAGTACCAGAGTGGGTCTGACTGAACCCCAAAATATTTGTTCTCATAGCACAGTGATAACAAACGCACCCCAAAACACACTCGTTCCTGTCCCAAGGTGAAAACAAAAGTACTCAAGAAGTTTTGTGAAGATCAGTTCATAAATACGAGCTGTGTAGAAGTTGTGACAAAAAACTGATTGGACCTAATTTCGGTACAAAATGGCCACTGGCAGCCATCTTGAATTTTGGACCGTACCCAGAAACACTCATTCTCATCCCAAGGAGATAACAAAGGTACCCAAGAAGTTTTGTGAAGATCGGTTCATAAATACAGCCTCTACCCTGAGCCGTATTGACATGTGTGCTTACATTGTGTAAGTAGCACTGAATAAATCAAAGTTCATCTAATTTGCATAATTTCGGCACGAAAAAAAACCCCTTACAATATGTGATGTATTCCATGTTACTAAACATTCATACAAAAATTTATTCAAATCAGAACTTTCATACAGAAGTTCTATACAAAAGACTGATTGCACTAATTTTGGTACAAAATGGCTGCTGGTGGCCATCTTGAATTTCGGACCACACCCAAAAACACTCGCTCTCATCCCACGGTGATAACAAAGGTACCCAAGAAGTTTCGTAAAGATTGGTTCATAAATATGGCCTCTAGTCTGAGCTGTATAGAAGATGTGTACAAAAAACTGATTAGACCTAATTTCGGTACAAAATGGCCACTGGCAGCCATCTTGAATTTTAGACCGCACCCAGAAACACTCGTTCTCGTCCCAAGGTGATAACAAAGGTACCCAAGACATTTTGTGAAGATCAGTTCATAAATACAGACTCTAGTCTGAGCCGTATTGACATGTGTACTTACTGTGTGTAAGTCGCACTGAAAAAATCAAAGTTCATCTAATTTGCATAATTTCTGCACGAGAAAAAAACCCGAATTATATGTGATGCATCCCATGGTACTAAACATTCACACAAAATAATTTTTCAAATCAGGGCTTTCATAAGGAAGTTCTGTGCAAAAATCTGATTGCACCTAATTTTGTACAAAATGGCTGCCATCGGCCATCTTGAATTTCGGACCGGACCCAAAAACACTTGTTCTCATCCCACGGTGATACCAAAGGTACCCAAGAAGTTTCGTAAAGGTCGGTTCATAAATACGGCCTCTAGCCCGAGCCGTATTGGCATTTGCACTTACAGTGCTGAAAGTAACCCCAAAAAACATCAAAATTAGTCTAATTTGCACAATTTACGTACGAGAAAAAAACCTGTATTATATGTGATGTATCCCATGGTACTAAACATTCATACAAAAAATTATTCAAATCAGAGCTTTCATATGGAAGTTCTGTACAAAAAACAGATTTCTGCATCGTCGGTACAAAATGGCGGCTGGCAGCCATCTTGAATTTCGGACCGCACCCAAAAACACTCGTTCTCGTCCCACGGTCATAACAAAGGTACCCAAGAAGTTTCGTAAAGATCGGTTCATAAATACGGCCTCTAGCCCGAGCCATAGCAGCTTGGCACTTACAGCTCTGAAAGTAACACTATATAAATCAAAGTCAGTCTAATTTGCATAATTTACGCACGAGAAAAAAACCCGTATTATATGTGATGTACCCCATGGTACTAAACATTTATACAAAACTTTATTCAAATCAGAACTTTCATACAGAAGTTCTGTACAAAAAACTGATTTTTGCATCATCGGTACAAAATGGCCACTGGCAGCCATCTTGAATTTCGGACCACACCTAAAAACACTCGTTCCCGTCCCAGGGTCATAACAAAGGTACACAAGAAGTTTCGTAAAGATCGGTTCATAAATACGACCTCTAGCCCGAGCCATAGCCAATTGTTGACGTACGGACAGACGGACAGACGGCCAGACGGACAGACGGACAGACGGACGGACGGACAGACGGACGACGGGCCATGACAATAGCTCAAATTTGACTTCGTCAAAGTTGAGCTAAAAATGCAGGAGGAGTTAAGTGGACAAGCCTTGGAGATGTAAATTTTGCTATTTCCAAGGGCTCTAACCATGCAAAATTTGTCGCATCATAAATTTAAAGTAACTTGTATATTTTTTATACTTACCAATGGCCCAGACTGGCTGGTGCAAACTCGATATTATCAAGGGGCCAAACACAAATTCTGACCCCATCCTCCCCCCCCTCCCCCACCCCCGCCAATCGCCAAAATTTGCATACAATACCGAAAATTGTAAGTCCTATCTGGCCCTCCATACTTCTTTACATGCACAGTGGTCAGGAAGAGACCAGAATTGGCGCCAACATCATTCTTTATAAATGAACGTACTAATAATAACTCAGCAGGGAGGTATGAGTGCCCACTCATGGGAGGGCCATCCCCATCTGGACATTGGTAAGTATAAAAAAAATATACAAATTACTTTAAATTTATCATATTTTTATACTAATAGCCAATGGCCCAGACTAGTTGAATATTAAAAAGGTGGAGGGCCAAGGACTTAGGAATTAGCAGACCAAATATAGCTCCTAAACCCGCATTCCAAGGTGAAATGAAATGAAATTTAAAGGAATTACATGTATGTCTCTCTATACAACAAGACGCACTGTCACAGTGCCGAGGCTGCGACGATTCGTGCAATGCCAATGATGTTTTAAAACTCGATGGTGACAAAAAAACTTGTTGGTGACAAGTCCATAAATGTGACAGAAATTATCCGAATGACATGCACTATTGAGAGGGTGTAGACATCATGAAGATACACTTGCATACCAAGCATGGTGTCATTCCATCAAGTATTTTAGGAATTATGGTGTTTTTTAAACTTGGTGACATACCGACCGACATTGCCACATATAGAGCTGCTCGTTGGAGCTAATAATAAAGTCCTATAATAAATAATAATGTAGGAGTTATGGTGTTTTTTAAACTTGTTGGTGACAGACCGACCAACCGACCGACAGACAGACCGACCGACATTGCCACATATGGAGCTGCTCGTCACAGCTAATAATAATAAAGACCTATCATAAATAATAATAATAATCTTAGCATGAAAGATTATGCTAAATGTGTGTAACAAGCCCCCAATTTAAGGCTAGTCCAGACCAAGTCCCTTAACTGGTAGAGTGCTGAATTATTTTTGGCCATCAAAATTTGTTCACATGTCTTTGCCTTGTTACAATTTATGGGAGAGTGCCTACAGGCACTCTCCCATAAAATTGTAACAAGACAAGTCCCTAGAGACTAAAAAATATTACTTCAAAGATAATACGAAGCACATCTATTGAGTATGAAGCCTTCAAGTTGCAGTACCTTCACCTCAGAGTAAAGCCCAAATATGGGCTTCCAGCTCTCTACCAGTTGAAGTATGATGGTGTATTTGAGAGTGAGAGATCAACCCCCACAAACATACGCCATATATAAATAATAAACAAGCTGTATCAAGGATCAGTAATAATCTACAGACAAAACAGCTTCACTCAGAGTTACACACACTTATCAAGCTGGGGGAGATGAAGAAAAATCCTCCCCCCCCTTCTTTTTTTGAAGAAATATTCTTCAAAACAAAGAGGGGAGCACTCTGGAATCAGTGAAAAGCAATACTAAATAATCCAAATATATTCACCCAATAACCACCCTGTTATTAATTATTAATTATTGGGGGGCTTAATGCCACTTCAGAAGCTAAGGCTATTGTGGCGACCCCGGTAATTAGCAGAGCACGCTTCTAACGAAAACTGGAGTCGGAATACGTAGATAGGATGAAAACTGATGATACAAAGTGTACGACCCTACACTTGAGCAACTGAATATCAATGGAAAGTATCTGAGGAGCAAACACGCTTCTAAGGCAACCTACAGACGACCCCATCATGTGTACAATTCCCTTAACGAATTTATATACCATATATCAAACAATCATTGGACATGAAAAGAGTGAAACTTGTCATGAAAGTAACGGTTGCAATGAACTCAGTTAATTATAAATCAGATAAATTAACTCTAGAAAACAAAAATACAAAGGTTTACCAATTTTTGTATGTCGACGAAAAATTCATATTGAACCCCCTCAACCGCATTACTTGAATCGCTCATGTTAGTCATCAAATAGTATAGGAACTGCAGGGCTCCCTCACATCTGACCGACTCCATAATGCCACTAAGGAGGGCGAGCAATGTGATGAACAAATACACCATATTGACATAATCACACTAGGTAAATATGGCGTCAACAAGAGAGCTTATCGCCTCAAAAAAATAACACCAAACCATACCGATAGGAAGAGAATAACCTCCTCTAACATACGGTATCATGTCCTATAGGACAGCAAAAGGTCTTCCTGTACGTGAAGACAATAAAAGGTTGATAACTGGGGCCTTAGAAGCTCACTAAGGAGACTTACAATGCTAGACATAGCTTATAAGTCTTCATCTCCGTGAAAAGATATATCAGTGAAAGTTGCAACCTTGAAGGCTCAATGAACGGAGACTTACAACTATCATCGTGCAGGGTAGGGAACGAAGAGCCGCTATTTTAACAGCCCAAAACTTCCAAAGAGACAGCAGTCCCAAGAGATAATAAATTCAGTTATGTCACTGCATAATTACTGAAAAAATTTCACTCATGATTTTAGCTAGGCTACTATGGTGTAAACAAAATAAGACTCAAGTCTATGACACCTGGGAAAAAACAAACCCGAAAAGAGCTGTACCTTTATCGGTTTTATTCCGGTCAGAGCCTAGATAACGTAGCTAGAAGTCTTCCTCTCAGTGAAGAGATATCTCAGTATAACTAGCGACCTTGAAAGCTCACTAAACGGAGACTTACAACCATCATCGCACAAGGTAGGAAATGACGAGCCGCTATTCTAACAGCCGTAATTCCCAAAGAGACAGTAATCTCAAGGTAGCTACACAGTCATGAGTCTTCGTCTACTTGAAGACATATCTGTGTCACTTGCAGCCTTTGAAAGCTCACTAAATGGAGACTTACAACACTAGCCGCTAAGAAAAGACTGCTATAACAGTACATAAGGCTACTATGGCGTCCACAATGACATTAAATGTCTTTACGCCAGGGAATACAACACCGAGAGGGAAAGGACATACCTATTCCCTCTAACGGCTCTATTCCAAACAAGACAGCTGTCTCAGCCTATTTATGCACTATCCGTCCAACTTCAGGATAGGAAACTGTCGATTTGAAAAAACCTGGAGAATATTTTTCAACGACCTCTGTTGCTTTTCTTCAATAGGAGAGCCTGTATATCTGCAAGGAGAGACTCTCTTGGAAGAATTCGCCAGAAGATTTGTCCAACACATACTTCTTATAAGTGGAGCTTTGCTTGGACTAATAGCCACAGGCCTGCCGAGACTACATTCTCATCCACTGATCTTCTGCAATTTTCATCCACTTTTTTGCGAGGTTGATAACCTTCTGCTAAGTGGAAAGCAACAGAAGTCTATTCTCAACGACCTCTATTGCTTCCTACTCTAAGAGAGCCTTAGCTCTACTAGGAGCGACTCTCTTTTGAAAGGATCTATCGGAAGATTTGCCCAACGCAGACATCTTGTAAGTGGGGATTTTTGTTCAGAATCATAGCCGCAGGCCTTCCAAGACAACATTTTTACCCACTGATCTTCCGTGACTTAATTCAGTTTTTCGCAAAGTTTGATAACCTTCCGTCAACTGGTAAGCAAGAGGTCTTATTCATCACCTGTACGACTTGGGAGGCTTACAGGAGAAGAAACTACGTCCTCCCCGTGAAGAACGTTGTCCGTCAGCTTAGGGGCATCTGACCTATAGTCTGAATCAGACCTGCGCCCCTTTCCCCCGAGTCACTATACTGATGACCTCCGGAGTAAGTATAAGAGGGTTTATGATCCCTGGCCTGCTTATCTAAACGCAAAGGAGCTTTCTGGAATCTTCTCCAACCGTTTTAAATGAATGTGGTCCAAGGAACGGTATATTTATGGAAGATGTCGATATGAAACCGTCTTAGCACTAGAGAGGCTGAATATGGCGCTGTTAACATGGCCAAAGGCCTCCAACACCTGTCAAAACTGTTTTGGGAAAGAAAGAACATCCTCTTTCCTCCACGCAAAATCTGCTTCCAGAGACGACAGCGGTTTCTCTCTTGTAGTCGCAGCTTACTGATCAGGTGGAACAAAGTCAGTATAGTATTGATGAATAACAAGAAGGACGCCAACACCCTTATAGCTCACCAACATTCCTCTTTGATAGTAACTTTGGCAAACACAAGAACTGTATCAAACAGGCTCATAACATGTGACAAAGCTGACCTAAACACAACCTCTTAAAAGTAAAACACAGAAACTGACCTAAACATTAAGTTAAACATGAAATTCCGAGCTAAACAGAAAACTAAACGCAACTAAAAGTGTCAAGAAAGATGTTTAAAATGCAGCGTATGAGGGGTTAATCATGGGACAATGATCCTGAGGTACATGTATGATGAATATAAGTGCCATGGGAAGAGAAGGAGCACAGCAGCTGACCTAAACACTAAGTTAAACATGAAATTCCGAGCTAAACAGAAAACTAAACGCAACTAAAAATGTCTATTTATTTATTTATTTATTTATTGATGTTTAAGGTCACATATTTATGCACAATGGCTAATCATGACCGACTAAAAATGTCATGAAAAATGTTTAATATGCAAGGTATGAGGGGTTAATCATGGAACAATGATACTGAGGAATATGTATGATGAATATAAGTGCCATGGGAAGAGAAGGAGCACAGAAGCTGACCTAAACACTAAGTTAAACATGAAATTTCGAGCTAAACAGAAAACTAAACGCAACTAAAAATGTGAAGAAAAACATTTAAAATGCAGTGTATGAGGGGTTAATCATGGAACAATGATACTGAGGAACATGTATGATGAATATAAGTGCCATGGGAAGAGAAGGAGCACAGCAGCTGACCTAAACACTAAGTTAAACATGAAATTCTGAGCTAAACAGAAAACTAAACGCAACTAAAAATGTGAAGAAAAATGTTTAAAATGCAAGGTATGAGGGGTTAAATCATGGTAGAATGATAATAATAATAATCATATAGCAGCATTATAAAGGCCATGATATGGAAATAGAGCGAGTAAGTGACCTAAACAGAAGCTTTAACATTATTGGACACGTACGCCGACGCCGACCAATCAAGCCATCCCATTTGCTCACACAACTAAAGTTGGTGAGCTAAAAATTCATCGCTACCATATGCTGTTCTGAAAGGGAAGGGTAATCCTCTTCCTTGTCCCTTTCACCATCCGACTGATTCAGCTGTGACATTCGGCCCATCGCATTTGCATGTGCAGATGACTGGACCGACCCAGCACCATCCGACAGCTCACCACCGGAGTCTGTGGGAGGCTGCTCTTGCATGTGCTGGGATGTTGCGATCAGCTGCACAATCTGCGACAGCAAGTCCATTACTGAGGCTTGAGGAGCAGCGGTCTACTGTCTTTTCACTGCTTGCTGCTCCTGGGACGAAGATCCAGAGATAGATCTCTTCTACGAACATCCCGATGATCGAAGCCTTGGATTGCCAGGTACCGGATGGTGCGACTTCATGGGCGAAGACAGGCTCCGCCTTCGCACAGCTGGCTGGATATCCGAAGTCGGGTAGCTAACATGCGGTCCTGTGTGCTTTTGTAACGTAGCGGAGGAAGCCGTAACTGTAGCCGAGGCAGTGTAGACGGAGCAGCAGGTCTGGACGTATGCTCTGGCTGGTGCAAGTTTCTCAAAACAACATTTGGCCTCAAATGTTGTTGGGTTTGAGAGGGACCTCGCCGAGCTTCCCAAAAGGAAACTTGCTGACTTCCTCCCTATTTCCGCCATCGCTGGGTGAGCTTTTGATTTTGAGGTGCTCGCTCTATCCAAAACTACATTTCCTTCGACTACAACGGACATACCCGGTGTCACAGCTCCCATGGACAGAGTAACTGCTTCACCGGTTGAGCTAGCGGCTTGCAAGGGATTAAGAATACTAACTAGAGGACTTATCCTCTGCTTATATTCATATGCACCTTGCAGCTATCTCTATTTGCTCATCAGAGTGCAACGACGGTAGCACACTTTGGATGGATGTCACAATACCATCACCATATTCTTGTTCCTCTGTAAATAGAAACTGAAAAACTCGAATTATCTTGCGGTGAGAGGAACCTCACCACCACCAACGTACCATGACACCCGTCTCCAAGGTCCGTCATCCCAATGTACAAAAGTAGGACAAGAATCTGTAAGAGTGCATCGACTACAGGCAAGGCGACAAGCATCCAAATCCGAAGTCGTCTTTGCCTTGCATTAAGAGCAGTAAGCTTCATAATTCAATCAAAAAACAAAGTCGACAGCACTCCCACAAACTACACAATAAAATATATGATAAAGATACATGAATAATAGCAATCAAAACTAAATTTTTCGAAAAATGTTTGGTTTAATTTTTCGAAAATGTTTTTTGAAAAAAAGCCTAAGTTCCCAAAGGGAACATGACGAGCCCAAGGGCATCCCGATTAGGGCTGTCACAATCAATCGATTAATCGATTGTTGATCGGTCACAGCGAAATCGATTAGTATTTTTCGTTGTCGAATAATCGGTAAATTGTATCCCGTTTTAGATGTTCAATAATAAAAAGAAAATTTGATGAAAAAACTATTGTTTCTAAAGGTATTGAGTTAAGAACATCGATGTTAAACCCCAAGAAGCTGTTGGAAGCATTTGTCTTCCAGGTACATTCATCAAAGCTTTGATGTTCTGAATCTTTGGACCATCAGTGTAATAATCAAGACCGGTCGGCAGTTGCGAAGATCGCAACTGCCGACCGGTCTTGATTGTTACACTGACGGTTCAAAAGTTCAGAACCTCAAAGCTTTGAATGTACCTAAAAGTTGATCGTCTTCGATGTTTACTTGAGGTAGGTCAGCAGACTTGAACTTCATTTTTATCGACTTCAAAGAGAGGGAGAGGGGTGGGGGTCATCTAGGTACGATTAATTGATTATTATCAATTATTTGCGACGATTAATCGATTCCTAAATTGAAAAATCATGACAGCCCTAATCCCGATAGAGCATAAGTGTGGACAAAAACTAAATTTTATGAGCTACACTACGGAATCATAATCAATGTATCCTACAGTAATCCTACAGTACAATAATACTAAGTACTACACATACTTAAGGACGTTGCCAATGTAAAGGTCAAAGGAAAAAACCAGAAACAAGACATCAGACACACAAAAAGGCCCAAAGTCAATAACAGATCTAAATGCTGCCAGATGTAAAGCTAGATCTTCATACAAAGAAAAAACGATACATCGGATAGAAGATGCAAGGCCAACATGACCTAACACCCCTAGGGTGAGGATGTAACCATGGGGATAAACAGAATAAACATTCTGTAATACACGTTAAAACTCCCAAGAAATTTAATCCAAAAAGCTTAGGAGATTAACAGGAAGGGTTCATGGAAGGATAGGGAAGGAATACTTAACAGAGGATTAATCATAAGCAAGAATGATTGCCATCAGGCGTACGTCCCAAAAATGGGAAACATGAAATAATTTTATAATTATTATAAAGTTACAGCCCTGATCATTTAAAACCACCGTTGTTCACTTCCATTATCCAATAACAGCCTTGGATCCACCAATTCTTGCATTGATTCGTGTCTGGCATCCTCAGAAGGGGAGATTTTAAAGCACAGAGTCAGTTCATTGTTACTGACTTTAGGGCCAAACAAAGATTGATGTTTGCGCCAATTCCGGTCTCTTTTTGACCAATGTGCATGCACAGATGGTAAAGTATGGACGGCCAGATAAGACTTTTAATTTTTGGTATTGTATGCAAATTTGGGGGATTGGAGGGGGTTCAAAATTTGTGTTTAGCCCTTGATAATATCGAAGTTGCACCAGCTAGTCTGGGCCACTGGTTATTAGTATAAAAATATTCCTGACCACATGTACATCTACACTTGATAATGATACTTCAGACCAAGTTCTGTGAAAATCCACTAAAAACTGAAGGAGTTAAGCCGACAAAGTTTGTGATGGATGGACAGACAGACTGACGGACGAACAACATTTCAGTATCTCCCGCCGATGAAGATAACGATACCATCATTGACAGAACTGCACAAATCAAAAATTAAGGTGAGCTGAGAAATCTGGAATACTTATTTCTTTACTTCCATTCATTATGCTGATGACATGCTATGATGTCGATAAGCCTTTCCAACAGTGTCTCACATCACTAAAGCCCAAGTGCAAGTATCATCATTAGTGAGTAACTGATTATTGGCAATCGCATCTCACCTCGACCGATTTTAAGCCATCGATTGACCATCGGTAGAAATGTTTGAACATCGGTTCGTATCGATTGTTACACGGAACACCACAAGATCAAAACTGTTTATATTTGTTTAATTCACATCTCCTACAAGCAGTAACAAGCTTAATAAGCGGCCGGCCAAAGTGTTGTTATTATTATTAAGTTGTACAATGATTTCCAGCAATCATGATTTGTCTAATCTCATTGATTGATCTGATCTTCCCCTTGATAGCTGTTCATGACGCACCGCTACATGTCATGTGATGACTCTATGAAATACGACATCAGCAGAAACAAGTTAATATTGTGGAGTCTTCGATCATTTATCAAAAATGCCTCGATGTTAAATTGTTTCCGCCGATGTCGTATTTTTATTTTGATACACACAGTGACACACTTTCGAGGTCAACGAACCAATCAACCTGACTGTACTGTAAAATTAACCCTATTCTATGCATTCTTGAACATACTACTATCTGATATCGGCACTCATAAATCCTTATCTGTTAATTATTAATCATCATCATGAAACAGATCAAGGTCTGTTAATCTATGAATATGGAGAGCAATTTGATTATTTGTCCAAGGTCTTGTAATGTAAATGAAAAAAAATTTGGTCAACATATTTCTGTGGAGGCAAACAAAATGATCAATCACTTATTTTCTGCAGTCCTGATAGACAAAAGGAATATATTTGTACAAATCTGCCTGACAAAATGAATTATAGAATTAGATTCTTTTGTATTGTTATTACCCAGAAAAATGATGTACAGAATATACAAATACCTTGACTATCATTTTCTTCTGCATTCTAATGATATCAGTCATTCCATGTTCATACGTCCCAAGTCCTGACACCTTTCACCTTCTACCATCCCATCCTCTCCATAAGTTTCTGGCCAAATTTATCATCATCTGAAATAAATCAAGTTTTCATTATTAACTCATTCCCTGCTGCAGACTGATTTTCCTACCCAGAACAGACATGTTAACTCTACTGGAATGCCCGGGAAAATCCCGGAATTTCAGTGTAGTTCCCGGCCTCCTGGACGGGAATCAGTTTTGGACCAAAAATCCCGGAAAACAACAGTCAAATATTTCGTTCCCGTTGTAACCTATGAAAAACGTTCGGAGTCAAACCACATGCATTTCAAACTCTGGTAAAAACTCACGAAGCAGTAAAATATGGATTTAAGTTAAATTTATTTAAGAAAAGGCTATTTTATGATCTATATTTCAACTGTGTTCATGTTTATTTCTGGGGTTTTTCTTCAGAGATTCGTGATAAATGTGCGAGTGTCAAAGTGAAAATAGGTGACTTACTTTCAAAAAATTGAAAACTCCACCTTCATTTAAATGCAGTTTTTGGAAATTAAAATATATGAAAAGGAATTAAATAATATATATTTATTTATTCCTTCATAGAATAGCTTTAATTCTCATCCCTTTTCCAAAATCAAAACGTAAACAACTATTTAGCACAGTTTAAAAGTAGGTTAAAGTCGCTTAGGATGCCGAAAAATTATGACAGCATATTTAAACACAATGGACTTTTTTTCTAACACCACATTTATTCTGTTGTGCTGACTACAGAACTGTTAACTGTAGGCCATCTGCAACCAGAAAACTTTGAATGGAATTAAACAAAAATGCATCAATGATGAAAAGAAAAGTTTTGTGTAGGGCACAAGCATTCCACATGCATGAAGTTTGATGAAGATACTTTCTGAGTACTAATGTTCTTGAAGTAACTGAACATCAGGACATCTTTTCCTGTTAACATTTCCAGACTTGGGAAATTAATAGTTAAATAGACTTTGATATGAGCAAATCACAGGTGGGGGAGGAAGGGGAGGGGGGGTTCAAATCAACAGCTATTTTATGATTTTTTAAATTTTTTAACATAGCATAAATGCATCAGCATAGTTGACTAGTTCTGGATATAACCTGGTGTTAATAGAGGCCCGTGAGCTGAAAATTCACTAGTTTTTTCTTTTATTTTGCCCCCGCGCGAACTTTTCCCTGAAATCCATCCCATTTCCCTGAAAATCACCCTCAGGTTCCCTGAAAACTGAAAAAATTTATAGTAATTTATATATTTTTTATACTTACCAATGACCCAGACATAGCTGGCTGGTGCTAACTCTTTAAAATATAGGGCCAAACACAAATTTTGCCCCCCAATCCCCAAAATTTGCATCTAAAACCAAAGAAAACATGTCCTGAATGGCCCTCCATACTTCACCTCTACTGCGCATGCGCAGTGTCAAGGACGTCCCGAAATTGGCGCCATTAATCATTCTTACCATCAGTGCCTGGTAAGCGCTATGTCCTCAGCGGGGAGGTATGAGTTCCCAACTCCTGGGAGGGCCATCCCCGTCTGGGTCATTGGTAAGTATAAAAAATATATAAATTACTATAAATTTTTTCAGATTTTTATACTGTACCAATGACCCAGACATAGCTGAATAGTAAAAAGGCTGGAGGGCCCAGGACATAGAGGAAAATCCAATAAGCTCAACTATATAAAATAGAGTCATCTCCTGTAGGAGAAAAGGAGAAATAGGCTTCACATGTATCTTTCTTATTTATGACAAATTAGAAAGACACAATACCTTCTATAATTGAGCATCATAACATCCATGTTCTCTATTAATATCCGGTATAATTCGTATACTAATTATATTTAAAGTAAGCCAATAAATAAAGTTAGTCCAAAGAATTGAGACTCTTTATACTCTTTTAAAAGTGTCCGAGGATAGTATAATAACATCCGTTTGACACATGACATATTCAAATGCTATACTTTAAAACTATGACATGAATGAATTAAAAACATAACTTTCACTTAAGAAACCATCCCAGTAACAACTCAGAATTACTAACTCCGGAGGAGGTATCCCCTTGTTTTCATAATAAAAACAGGTGACCCAAGGGAACACCCTCCTCCCCCCCCCCCCCACCCTTTTTCTTGCCCTGGGTCAAATAGCCCAGAGCGAAGAGGGCAGCAGGACGGAGTCACTGCCGGAACATAAGGCCTACATAGCTATATTTGCAATTGTTAAGTGATCGACTTTCTGAGCAGCTGATAATGGACCTAAACAATGCAGGTCTCCAGAAATGGATACAATATTTCTGAGATAAAAATAAGTGAATGTGGATGGTTGAGACCAATATGCAGCCTACTTAATCTATAATAGCAAAACTATATGTCAGCCCAAGATGTAGAAGAGCTCTTACTTCATGAGCTGAAATCTTAAGCACAGACCGCTGAGTTAAGGATAGATTATCCTAAGCAGTACCGATAGTTAACTGAATGCATTAAGTAATAGAATGGACCGTAATGACCTTTCTATTAGGCATCAGAGCCAGAAGAAGCTTTACGTCCTACTGATAAACTGAGATCTGTTAATAAATACATACAGGTCTATCCGGACAGAGTAAAGGCCTATGCCCGCTCGAAGACGGAAGGACCTTAAAAACAATAGGTTCCGGATATCATTAGGAGCCTGATTCTTAACCAAAAATACAACATTAGTAGTAAAGGTAATAGAGTTCCCGATACTATGAAAGTGAGAATCGTCCACCGATAGTGCATGAAGCTCACGGACTCTTCAGCAGAAGAGAAGGCTAACAGAATCGCTGCCTTAAAAGACCAGAATTGAAACTGCTGTCCCAAGGATTCAAATGGTTGCTTTAGTTAATAAGAACCCAAGCTAAATTCCGATAGGAATTAATCTGACGATTCTAGGTCTCTTATCGAAAAGTTTCAAACTAACTTAGATAAAGAGACATTAGGCTCCATTGTAAACTATCATGGTGTGCATAGGTATCAGATAACATAGACCTATAACCTATAAAAGTAACTGGCTGCAGATGATTTCGTTAAACAAGTATACTAGAAAGTTTGCAATGTCTGGTATGGAGGAATCAAAAATATCAACATAAAGATCCCTACACCAACGACGGAAGACCCTCCACTTTAGCCGCATAGTATAGCGAAGAGGAGGTCCTTCTATAGTTAGGAATCGCGTCCACTGCTGGTCCTATACAGTGCTTGCTATGCAAGAAGGACCACACAACGGAATACGTGAAGGTTGAGACCTTGCGGGTTGTGATAGAGTTGACACGATTTCTCCAGCAAAAAAAGATCCTCTCGTGGAGGAAGTTTCCGCGGTAAGTCCCACAGTAGACATCTAAGTAAATTTATCCACCGTCTCTGTGGGACAGAGATGCTACCAACAGAATTGTGAATGAATAATCCTAGCAATACTTGCTGAATCAACAGCGCTGGAGGATGCGTATATCCTATCATCGCGTCCTACTAGATCGATAGAGCGTTAACTACATATGCTCAGGGATCCGGACACGGTGACACATACGTCTACAATTGATTGGAGAGTTGTGTCGCAAATAAATTTATCACTGGGTGCTCCCATTGATAGCAAATCTGATTGAATACTTGTTAGTTGATAGTCCATTCCGACGGCAACAAACGACCCTTACGTGAAAGGGAGTCTGCTAATACGATCCGACGACCGAGAATATGACGAACCGAAACAGAACTTGGTGTTCTATAACAAACAGAAGGATTCTTTCCGTTAAAATCAATAATGGAACCGAATGAGTGCCTCCCTGGTTCCGGATATACTCAACTATTGTCGTATTATTGGACAGGATTGAACATGCATTTCTGAATAAAATTCATCCAATGACGTAATGCAAGCCAACATAATATTCTTCCTTGGAAGTAAAGAGCTTGCCTAAAAACTACGGAACCCAAAGACCCCGGCACTTCGAATCCGTTGGGATCAAAATGTGTCCCAACCTGTTTGACTGGCATCCGTCATAATCGAAAAACTCGGATCCGGCAACTACAGTGGAACTCTCGGAGTCAACCACCGAATGTTTGCCCACGTCTGAATCTCTTGTTACACTTGATAGACAAGAGAACGTGTATATCGAGCAATTCAAGATTGCTGAAAGGTTACCGTCGAAGAGAAGCTTCACGGGGACCGAAGCGACTCTGAGAGAGTTCTTCACCTTACTATCCACGCGCGTGGATGTAGCTAGGGCTGCGTCACGTTTAACCAACTCCAGATTGCCACTAAAGGGCGGAGTTATACGTGGAAAACTACTGCCCCTGAAAGAAATCCCATAGAGGATCATATCCTGGAATTCTTTCTCTTGAAGACGTAATGACAACGTCTCAGTAAGGTGGTGTACGTATGATAAAGCGTCTAAGTTAAGTCTATTATACATCATTGTCGTTTCCAACATCGTTGTTGGAATTGACATAGACGGCGAAAAAGACAATTTTAGTCTTGAGTCTCGCCATCTTAGACGCAAAGGAACTCTCGGTAAGCCCAGTTCTGCCAATAAACAATTATTTCCTAGAATTCACGAAAGGCAGATTAGAGCATTGCGGACAAGAAACTATACAGCATGTTGATAGCAAGCTTATATATATATAGCGTCGTTCAATAATTCAAATGTTCTAAAGACATTATTGGACTGCGTCGGCAACTCAGGGACAATGTCCCTGAACCGATCCAAAACTCTGTGTCCAATGACGCTATTAGTCTCTTATCCAGCATCGCAGCAATGTAGTCCGACGGAACAACCTCTGGAAGATAATGCCGGAAGAAATGCATGGCAGCTTCTGTTGTTCCGAAAGGGAAAGCTCGAAATCATCCGAATCCCTTTCGCCATCCTGTCGGACCCTATGAAATATTCGGTCGTCCATACCTGATGCAACAGCGAAGCGTACCGACCCAGCGCTGTCGGATTATTCCTGATCCGACCGAGAAACTGTCGTTTGCTGGGATGCTACGATAAGCTGTGCTATTTTGGATAGCACGTCCGTCACTGAGGCCTGTGGAGAAGCGGTCTTACGATGCATTGCCGCTGGAAGCTCCGTGTTTGTTACCCCGTGCATACTTCTATTATGCGAGCGACCGGAGTGTGCAGGCCTCGTGTCCCTTGGCTACCAGATGGCGTGACCTGTTCGCCATGGAATCACTGAATGCCGAAGCTGGCCGGATATTCAAGGTCACGTAGCCAATGTGCGGTCAGGTGCGCTGCTGTGAGGATGAGTGAGGATGAGGAAGCATTATCGACAGTCACTCGGACTGTCTATATAACGGAGCGTCCGGAGTGGCGGACATACGCTTCCGAAGGTGAAATGTCTGTACCACAACATCCAGTCCCATATGTTGTTGCACGAAAGAGGGACCTCTCTCGCTCGCCGCCCGGACGGACCGGACGAGCTAGGAACCGGACTAACAGGCTTCCTCTGATCTCTCCTCTAATCCGTCGTCACTGGGTGTGTACTAAAGTCTATTATAGTGCTCGCATCACCCAAATCTCCATCCTAGACCGCAACGGACGAACCTGACTGCCGAACCATTCGATGAATGGACGCTACACCGGGTGAGCTAGCGAATGTCAACTCGGTCGATCCTACTAGGGACCTCTTAGGAGATTGACGTAATCCATGAGCACTAATTGCCGCTAGCTCTTCATTAACTATGACGACAGAGGCACACTTTTGAAAGACATCTCAGTAATTTTGCGAACAAGAAACCAGATATGCTTGTACATAGCAAGCATATAAAAAATATATATAGCGTCGTTCAATAAATCGAACGTATCTGAGACATTATTGGACTGTGTCGGAACTGAGGGACGATGTCCCTGAACCGAACCTAAAATTTCTAAGTCCACCGACACTATCAGTTTCTTATCCGGTATCGCAGCATTCTGGTCCGACGAAGAACCTCTAGAAGATGAAGTCGGATGATATATACAGCAGCTTATGTTGTTCTGAAAGGGAAAGCTCCAAAACCTCCAAAACCCTTTCAGCATCCCGTCGGACCGTATGAAATTTTCGGACGTCCGCACCAGATGCTTCCGCGGAGCGTCCCGACCCAGCGTCGTCGGATATTATATTATGCGACAGAGATTCTGTCGTTGCTGGGATGCTGCGATAAGTTGTGCTATTTGGGATAGCACGTCCGTCACTGAGGCCTGTGCAGAAGCGGTCTTACGATGCTTTGCCGCTGGAAGCTCCGAGTACGTTGACTCCCGCATACTTTCTTATGCGAACGTCCGGAGTCTGCAGGCCTCGTGTCCCTGGCTATCGGATGGCGTGACCTGGTCGCCGAGGATTCTCTGATTGGCGAAGTTGACTGGATATCGGAGGTCACGTAGCCAAGGTGCGGTCGTGTGTGCTGCCATGAGAATGAGGAAGCCTTATTGACAGTCTCTCCGGACTGTCTATATAACGGAGCGTCCCGAGCGGCGGACGTATGCTCCGAATGCAAGACATTTTGTACCACAACATCTGGGGCCAGATGTTGATGTACGAGAGAGGGGCCTCTCTCGCTCGCAGCCTGGATGGACCTGGACGAGCTATGAACCGGACTAAAAGGCTTCCTCCGTTCTCCCCTCTAATCCGCCGTCACTGGGTGTGCACATGGATGTTTATAGTGCTCGCATCACCCAAAACTCCTTTCTAGACCGCAACGGACGAACCCGGTTGCCGAACCATTCGATGAATGCACGCTACACCGGGCGAGCTAGCGGACGTCAAAGGCCGTCGAACCTACTAGGGTCCTCTTAGGCAATTGAAGTATTACCTGAGCACTTTTCCGCTAGCTCTTCATTAATTGTGACGACGGAGGCACACTTTTTGGAAGACATCACGGATACATCACCCTGATCATGATCGTCTGAAATAGAGATTGATAAAGTAGAGTGACCCTGCGGGGAAAGGACCGGAATGGCCAATTCCCCACTAACATACCGTGACACACACTTCCCATGTTGTCATCGTAATCAACACATACAGAACAGGAGTTAGTGCGAGTACACTGACTACATTATACAATGATTATGAAAGTCAGAGGAAGATTTCCTCTTATTACAATTGAACAATATTCTTTCAATGTGAAAAGAAAACAAAGTCCTAGTACTCGCACCAACCCCTGACAATCAAAATACATAATAACAAGATCCATTAACATAGAAAAATTAATTGAATCGAAAACTTTTGAAAAAATATTTTTTCAGAACAGCCCAAGTTTCTGAAAAGTAACGTTGAGCCCCAATGGATCCCAAGTCTGAGTGTGAACAAAAATTCTAAAAATATTTTAAACAATTTATGCAACACTTACGAACAATAATAATGTGTCTAGTTATGATTAAATTAACATCAAGATATTATTTTCAAGAAATCCCACCTCACACAGAGGGCTGTTGGAAATGTAAACAATAAGTGTAAAAACACTAGATCAAGACTCCAGGCACCCTGGCCCGAAATCAGTTACCAATAATACACTATCTGATGCAAAACAGAGACTTCCAGGGAAGAAACTGCAGAACATCAGATGGTAGATGCAGAACACTACGCCTAACCACCCATAGGTGAAGACGTAAACATGGGGAAAAGAACAGAATACATTCTGTTATCCAGCTAAAACTCCCAAGAAATTTTAGTAATAATATTACAGAAAATATGCCAAAAGCATGGGAGAATAGCAAGAGGGGACTTAAAGGAAAGGGAGTGAGGAAAACACTGAATAAGCAGTGTAATCTTGATAACAAGAATGACCACAACAGGCAGTTGCCTCGAAAATAGGTAACTTAACATAATTTCATCAAAAAATTTTAAGTTACAGCCCTGATTATTTTCTGTCACTCATTTTTCCTCTCCTCCTTCTATATCCTCCTTAGAATCACCATTTCACTAATATTTATGTGTCTGGCATCATTTAAACTGAGATTTACAAGCACAAAGATCAGTCAGATGTTAACTGATGAAGGGCCAAACAAAGAATGATTAATGGCGCCAATTTCGGGACGTCCTTGACACTGCGCATGCGCAGTAGAGGTGAAGTATGGAGGGCCATTCAGGACATGTTTTCTTTGGTTTTAGATGCAAATTTTGGGGATTGGGGGGCAAAATTTGTGTTTGGCCCTATATTTTAAAGAGTTAGCACCAGCCAGCTATGTCTGGGTCATTGGTACAGTATAAAAATATTATTTTGGAGGTTAATATGACTGACCCAGAACATAAATTAGAGCTGTTTGATTGAGCAATTTTGCCTCGGTTTCGGTTTCAAAGGCAGCTGTAATAAAAGAGTCAAGCTTCAGTTTCAGTTTTTTTCCTTAAACAAAACTCAATGAAAATTGGAAACTATAACAACTAGAGTGATGTCACACATGCAGCCCGACTGTCCCAGCAATGGCAATGCGTAGACACAAAATAGTCAGCCATTTTTTGTTAACCGTTTACCTGAAGAATCTGCCATACCCGTACTTGTGATATAAAAAAATTGCTATTCAAATTTTAATTTTTCATTTCTCTACCCCAAAACATACCTCATGACTTATTAATGGAACAAGAGCGCACGTATCGCTGAAGCAATACAATGTCCCCTACCGAAGTAATGAGCATTAATAATTATACAAATGTTATAACCTAGATGTGATCAGCATGAATTCCGTTGAAGCATTTCCAAAGAAAGTCCAGAAGGGCCATCCCCGTCTGGGTCATTGGTAAGTATAAAAAATATATAAATTACTATAAATTTTTTAACATTTTTATACTGTACCAATGACCCAGACTTAGCTGAATAGTAAAAAGGTCGGAGGGCCTAGGACATAAGGAAAATCAAATCGACTCAATTACCAAAAATAGACCTATCCCCTCAAGGAGAAAAGGAGAGATAGGCTTACATGTATCTTTCTTATTTGTATCAAAAAGGAAAGACACAACACTATTCTGTAATTTGAGCACAATAACATCAATGATCTCTATAAACATCTAGTATAACCCTTTATACTAATATTTTTTAAGGAAAGCCAATACGGGAGTCTAGAGAAATGAGACTCTAGGTACTCATCTAAAAGTGTTCGAGGATTTATATTAACGCCCAATTAATCACGTGATATATACAAATGCTTCACACCAATCAACACTTAAAAAATATTACACAGATGAGTAAACATAGGCTTTACCTTAAAATTATCTTGGAACCTACTCGGAATTACTGACTCCAAGTGAGGTATTCCCTTGCTTTACACTATAAAGCAGGTGACCTAAGGGATCACCCGCCACCCCCCCCAAACCCCCACTCCCTGCCCCCCCCTGCCCTTCCCCTTGCCCTGGATCAAATACTCCAGAGCAAAAAGGGCAGCAGGACAGAGTCACTGCCGGAACCGAAAGCCTATACACATATAGTTGCCACTGTTTTAGTAGACGACATTCTGAGTAAAAATAACGGACCTAAACAATGTAGATCTGCAGAAAAGGATTCAATATTCTCAGATACAAAATCATGAAAATGGAGGGCAAAGATCAATATGCAGCCCTCATTAGATCTGTAATATCAACATTATTAGCTTAAGCCCATGATGTACAAGAACTCTTACTTCATGAGCTTAAAACTAAAGCACAGACTGCTGAATGAAGATATAATCATAAGCAGTACTAATAGTAAATTGAATCCATCTGACCATAGAATGGACCGAAATGTGGAGGAAGCTTCCACGGCATGTCCCACAACAGACGCCTGAGTAAATTAATCCACAGTCTTGTGGAGCTAAAGAAGCTACCAACAGAATTTGCATTGAAATAATTACATTTGAGCAATATCTGCTGAATCAACGGCGCTGGTAGATAAGCATATCTTATTATTCCGTCTCACAAGATCGATAGAGCATTTACTGCAAACGCTCGAAGATCCAAACATTGTGACACATACGTCTACAACTGATTGTTGAGATGCGTTGTGAATAAGTCGATCATTGGCCGCTCTCCTTGGTAGCAATCTGATTGAATACTTGTTGTTGAAAGTCCATTCTGGTGGCAACAAACGGCCCCTCCATGAAGGGAGTCTGCTAATACATTCAGACGATCCGGAATATGACAGACGAATAGAAGAACTTGATGTTCTAGTATCAACCGAAAGATTCCTTCCGTTAACATGAATAACAGGATGGAATGAGAGTTTCCATAATTCCAAAAATACGCTAATACCGTCGAGTTGACGGACAGAAATAGCATATGAGCATTCTGAATAACGTTCATCAATAACATAGCGCAAGCCAAAATGACATCATTCTTGATGTTAATGTGCTTGATAAGGAACTACGGAAACAAAAGACCCTGGCACTTCAAATCCGTTGGGTTTAATGAAACTACCCAAAGTGTTTGACTGACATCCGTCAAAACTGTAAAACTCGGATCCAGCAATTGCAGTAGAACTACTTGAGGTAAGCACTGAAAACTTGCCCAAGTCTGAATCTCTTATTCACCTGATTAGACAAGAAGATGTCCGTATCGAGCAAAATAATCTTCACCCTCCAATTCTGAATTAAAAGAAATTTGGAGGACAAATGCGTAACCGCTCCATTGGAATAAAATCATGGCAGTTCCGCACAACATATCAGTCACATGATATCTCTCGCTGAGACCTTGTCTGAGCGAAGACAATAGCGAGTATAACAACTGATTAATTTTGCTCTGGTTAACAGCAGATGAACGAGAATGTTATGCGTCTCAAAGCTCATCCCCCGGTGGGTAAATGACTTGGATGAAACCAGATCTGACTTCTCGTTTACGTATGAAACAGAGACGTCGGATCAATAGAAGCAGAATCTGCACATCGTTCTGCGCTCTGGTTAACGGCAGACAAACAAGAATGTTATGCGCCTCGAAGCTCATCCCACGGCGGGTAAATGACTTGGACGAAACCAGATCCGACTTCTCGTTTACTTATGAAACCGAGCCGTCGGATCAATAGAAGCAGAATCTGCACATCGTTCTAAGCATTAACTCGTTGCCACACCTCTGAAGAATGTCGTCCAGGTAGGCCGACATTACCGCAGACGAATGAGCTCGGAAATGAGTCATTACCGAGTTCGTTATTCGAGTGAAAGCCCAGGAACTAGATTCAGACCGAAACACATTGGTCGGTGCTGAAACACAATTCCTATGATAAAGAAGCAACGATACTTTCTGAACGCCTGTGTACCATGACATGAAAGTATGCAACTAGAAATCTATGCATGTAGCATAGTCGTACACCCGAATACTCGCTCTGGCCGATCAGATGGACTCCATATAGAAACTTGGAGTCACGATCAGCTTGTTATCCAGCTCAGAATATGAGTGGACGGAACGAGCCGTCTGGTTTGGAACCAGAAAAGGATGGTTGTAGAAGCCTGGAAATTCCTGGATTTCTACAATCTCTATCGCGATCATTCCAGAAGAGACTGGAATTCTGATGGAAGTGAGCGACTATTCTACTGACTAACTGAAGCTGAGTCCAACTTGGACTCCGAGTTATCAGAGGATTTCGTTTGAGGAACAATTAATCCTTCCGAAATCACCCCGTGAATCCAAGGGAGGTCCGTAATCTAATCCCAAATCATTGAGAAACTCGACAGTTATCCGCTCATTAATACATGATAGAGGTTAAAAACCATTACCTCCTGCGAGGCTTGCGGAAGTAGAAGCCATGTCCTTCACAGCCCGCACCTCGCCTCGTCGACCTAGGGCCCCTGACCGGATGTCTCGGTCAGAATTACGGCCCCTATCTGAGTCGCTACCCTGACGGTCTCTAGAATAAGACCAAGAGGATGCATAGGAACCTCTATAGGAACTTCCCTTGGACGTATTCGTCCCAGAAGTGCCTGTCCTATTCTTCTCTGCTGAATCTGACTATATGGAAGTGAATTTAATAGCAGAGAGTCTAAAGCTTTCTTAGTTAAATGATCATAAACTGTGAAAAGCTTGCCGTCGAAGAAAACTCTCCGGAGACCAGAGCAACTCTGAGAGAGTTTTTCACCTTACTATCTACATGCGTGGATGTAGCCAAGGCCGCGTCACGTCTAACCAACTCCATATCATATTGCCACTAAAGGACGGAGTTTTACGTGAGGTCCTTGAAAGAACTCTTAAGGAGGTTGTACATCCTAGAATTCTTTTTCCTTAAGACGTAATGATAACGTTCTGGTAAGGTGATCTGCGTACGATGATGCGTCTAAGCTGTTCCTGCTAGACGATATTGTTATTTCCAACATCGTGGTTGGAATAGACGACAGTAAAACAATACTAGTTCCTGAACTGGTCGTCTGGACGCAGAGAACTCTCAGAATGCTCTGTCCTGCCATTTCAAAATATTCAATGAAATGATGAAAGGCAGATGTAGAGCATATTGCCGATAAGAAACCTGACCTGCCCATTTAGGTATCAAGTTATATAAAGATAGCATCATTCAACAGATCAAATGTCCGTGAAACATATCTGGACTATGTCGGAACTGAGGGATGATGTCCCAAAACCGATTAAGAATTCTATATCCAGTGGCGCTATCCGTTTCTTATCTGGCAACGCAGCATTTTGGTCCGGAGGAACGTCAGATGATAATGCCGGATACACTCTACGACAATTATGTTGTTCCGAAAAGGGAAAATACAACTCATCCGTATCCCTTTCAACATTCTGTCGGACCACTTGAAATTCTTGGTCGTCCGTGCCTGAACCTGCAGCGGAACGTACCAACCCAGCTTCGTCGGATAATTCCTGATCTGACAGAGTTACTGTCAGTTGCTGGGACGCTGCGATAATTTGTGCTATCTGCGATAGCATATCCGCAACAAAGGCCTGTGGAGCTGCAGTCTTATAGATTTAGCCGCTGGGAGCTCCTTGGACATTCACTCCTGCATACCTCTAATATGCAAACGTCCGGAGAATGAAGGCCTCATATCCTTGGCTACCGGATGGCGTGACCTGGTCACCGTAGAATCCCTGATCGGCGATGTTGGGTGAATATCACCGGTCACATAGCCAAGGTGCAGTCGCGTGTGCTGGCGTGAGGATGAGGAAGCTGAAAGAGCAGTCTCTCTGGACTGTCAATGTAACGGAGCGTCCCGAGCGGTAGACGTATACTCCGACTGAGGAACATTTGTACCACAACATCTGAGCCCAGATGTTGTAATACGAGAGAGGGACCTCTCTCGCTCGCAGCCCAGATGGACCTGGATGAGCTAGGAACCAGACTAATAGGCTTCCTCCGTACCATCCTCGAATCCCTCGTCACTGGGTGTGCACATTATATTTTATAGTGCTCGCAACACCCAAATCTCCTTCCTGGACCACAACAGACGAACCCAGGTGCTGAGCCATTCGGTGAATGGTCGAGACACCGGGCGAGCTAGTGGACACCAACGCCATCGATAGTACTAAGGAACTCCAGGCAATTGACGTATCTACATGAGCACTTTTGCCGCCAACTCTTCATTTGACTGTGACAACGGAAGCACACTTACGAAGACATCATGGTAACATCACCTTGTTACTCAATGAGACCTGTGGAGCCGCGGTCCTACGTGAATTATCCGCTGGAAGCTCCCGGGACGTTCATTCCTGTATTTATATAATATGCGAACATCCCCACTGGAAAAGTCCTGTATCCTTGGCTAGTAGATGGAGTGACCTGGTCAACGTGTATTCCTTGGTCGGCGAAGAAGAGCACCAGGGATGTTCAATCCTGCATTTATATAATATGCAAACGTCTCCTGAAAAGCTGTGGTCACATAGCCAAGGTGCGGTCGTGTGTGTTGACAAGGATGATGAAGCCAATATTACAGCTGAGTCAGACTGTCATGCGACGGAGCGTCTCGAAGAGGTAACAGGCTTCCTCCGTACTATCCTCGGATCCGTCGTTGCTGGGTGTGCACATCTGAAGTTTTATAGTGCTCGCATCACCCAATCTGCTTCCCTGGACCGCAACGGACTAACCCGGGTGCTGTACCATTCTTATTTCCTGGTGAATGGATGCAACACCGGGCGGACTAGCGGGTGACAATGCCTTCGATAGAACTAGCTAACTCCCAGCAATTGTCGAAATACCTTGAGCACTTTCCACTAGCCCTAATATTGCAACGACGGAGACACAGTTATTGAAGACATCACAGAAACATCACTCTGAGTTCTGAAAAAGAAACTGATAATATATAGTGACCGTACGGAGAGAGGACCGTAATCAACCTCTCACTGCAACAAAAGATGGTGACACACGTCTCTAACGTTGTCATATCAATCAACACACACAGAGCAAGAATTAATGCGACTACACTGACTATAAGAAACACAATGAACTCGTGAATTAGAGGAAGATATCCTCGAATTACGATTGAAGAATTTTTTTTTTTCAACCAGAAAAAATTATACACCGTCATATTATTCGCACTAACTCTTGAAATGAATATACATAATATATTATAATTCATTATAACATTGAAAGAAAATAATTTTCAAAAAAAAAAAAAAAAAATTTTTCAGAAGAGGCCAAGTTCCCAATGGGAACCCTGAGCCCAAAAAAGCCTAAGTGTGGACAAAAATTTTAAATCATTTTGAAATGAAAGTGTCAATGACACTGTAGCTCAACTTGTCAAGACAAAGACATGTACATGTATAGTATGCGACACAGCAATGACAAACATCTAGGTAATGACCTGATAACAAAGGTACATATAAAGTATTGTAATGGTCTGTACATAAATACTGACCGTAGCCTGTAACAAATGTATAGGTAAAGTATTGTAAAGGTGGGTGACAGTCAGATGCTAAACTAGAAAAGAAATCTTTGAGTCCCACAGTGAGTCTGACTGAACCCCAAAATATTTGTTCTCATAGCACAGTGATAACAAAGGCACCCAAAACACACTCATTCCTGTCTCAAGATGAAAACAAAGGTACCCAAGAAGTTTTGTGAAGATCAGTTCATAAATATGAGCTGTGTAGAAGTTGTGACAAAAAACTGATTGGACCTAATTTCGGTACAAAATGGCCACTGGCAGCCATCTTGAATTTTGGACCACGCCCAGAAACACTCGTTCTCGTCCCAAGGTGATAACAAAGGTACCCAAGAAGTTTTGTGAAGATCGGTTCATAAATACAGCCTCTAGCCCGAGCCGTATTGACATGTGCACTTACAGAGTATAAGTAGCACTGAATAAATCAAAGTTCATCTAATTTGCATAAGTTCTGCACGAGAAAAAAACCCATACTATATGTGATGTATTCCATGTTACTAAACATTCATACAAAAATTTATTAAAATCAGAACTTTCATACAGAAGTTCTGTACAAAAGACTGATTGCACTAATTTTGGTACAAAATGGCTGCTGGTGGCCATCTTGAATTTCGGACCACACCCAAAAACACTCATTCTCACCCCACGGTAATAACAAAGGTACCCAAGAAGTTTCATAATGATCGGTTCATAAATACGGCATCTAGCCTGAGCCGTATAGAAGTTGCGTACAAAAAACTGATTAGACCTAATTTCGATACAAAATGGCCACTGGCAGCCATCTTAAATTTTGGACCACACCCAGAAACACTCGTTCTCGTCCCAAGGTGATAACAAAGGTACCCAAGATGTTTCGTGAAGATCGGTTCATAAATACAGACTCTAGCCCGAGCCGTATTGACATGTGTACTTACTGTGTGTAAGCAGCACTGAAAAAATCAAAGTTCATCTAATTTGCATAATTTCTGCACGAGAAAAAAACCCGTATTATATGTGATGTATCCCATGGTACTAAACATTCACACAAAAAATTATTCAAATCAGCGCTTTCATAAGGAAGTTCTGTGCAAAAATCTGATTGCACCAAATTTCGTACAAAATGGCTGCCATCGGCCATCTTGAATTTCGGACCGGACCCCAAAACACTCGTTCTCGTCCCACGGTGATAACAAAGGTACCCAAGAAGTTTCGTAAAGATCGGTTCATAAATACGGCCTCAAGCCCGAGCCGTATTGGCATTTGCACTTACAGTGCTGAAAGTAACACCAAAAAACATCAAAGTTAGTCTAATTTGCATAATTTACGCACGAGAAAAAAACCCGTATTATATGTGATGTATCCCATGGTACTAAACATTCATACAAAAAATTATTCAAATCAGAGCTTTCATATGGAAGTTCTGTACAAAAAACAGATTTCTGCATCGTCGGTACAAAATGGCAGCTGGCAGCCATCTTGAATTTTGGACCGCACCCAAAAACACTCGTTCTCGTCCCACAGTCATAACAAAGGTACCCAAGAAGTTTCGTAAAGATCGGTTCATAAATACGGCCTCCAGCCCGAGCCATAGCAACTTGGCACTTACAGCTCTGAAAGTAACACTAAATAAATCAAAGTCAGTCTAATTTGCCTAATTTACACACGAGAAAAAACCCCGTATTATATGTGATGTATCCCATGGTACTAAACATTTATACAAAACTTTATTCAAATCAGAACTTTCATACAGAAGTTCTGTACAAAAAACTGATTTTTGCATCATCGGTACAAAATGACCGCTGGCAGCCATCTTGAATTTCGGACCACACCTAAAAACACTCGTTCCCGTCCCAGGGTCATAACAAAGGTACACAAGAAGTTTCGTAAAGATCGGTTCATAAATACAACCTCTAGCCCGAGCCATAGCCAATTGTTGACGTACGGACAGATGGACAGACGGACGACGGGCCATGACAATAGCTCAAATTTGACTTCGTCAAAGTTGAGCTAAAAATTAATGTAACACTTACGGACAATATTAATGTATCTTGCTATGAACTAAATTAAGCAGAAGACAAGTAAACACTGTCAGAAGTAACAGATGTCAACATAAGCAAAAGTGTCAACAACCCGGAAACAAACATGGCCCGAAATCAGTTACCAATTTAAACACTATCTGATGCAAAACAGAGGCTTCCAGAGAAGAAACTGTAGAACATCAGATAGTAGATGCAGACCAAAATGCCTAAACACCCCTAGGGTGTTCTGTTTCCAAGCCAAAACTCCCAAAAAATTTTAGTAATAAACATTACAAAAAATAAGCCAAAAGCATAGGAGAATGGCACTTACAGCTTGGGGGGGGGGGGGGGGGGGGGGGGGGGGGGGGGGGGGGAATAAAGGAAATGGAGAGAGGAAACACTGATTAAACAATGGAAAATTCATAGCAAGAATGACCACAATAAGGTCATGCCACGAAAATAGGTAACATGAATAATTTCATAAAATAATCATAAGTTACAGCCCTAACATTTGTTTCCACTGTTTTATCCTCTCCACGTTCTATTTCCACCATATATCCACCATTTCTCTCATAATTATGCGGCTGGCATCCTTAAAACTGAGAATTACAAGCACAAATATCACTCAGATGTCACTGAATTGAGGGCCAAACTGAGAATCATAATTGCGCCAATTTCAAGACCTCCTTGACACTGCGCATGCGCAGTGGAGTGAAGGTGTGGAGGACCTTATAGGACATGTAATTTTCGGTTTTAGATGCAAATTTTGGGGATTGGGGGGTAAAATTTGCGTTTGGCCCTAGATATTTTAGAGTTAGCACCAGCTAAGTGTGGGTCATTGGTACAGTATAAAAATACTAAAGCGTGACTGACAAACCTACAGACTGACGGATGGACAGAGTGCAAACCTACAGTCCCCTCCGGCGATGTCGGTAGGGGACTAACAAGCTTGATGAGCTTGCTCCAATAAAGACTAATAAGCAATGGTTAGAAGTAAAAAAGGCAAAAATGTTAAAAAATTTATAGTAATTTATATATTTTTTATACTTACCAATGACCCAGACTTAGCTGGTGCTAACTCTAACAAAACCAGGGCCAAACACAAATTTTGCCCCCCAATCCCCAAAATTTGCATCCAAAACAAAAAGAAATGATGTCCTAAAGGACCTCCATACTACGCCTCTACTGCGCATGCGCAGTGACGCAGACGTCCCGAAATTGGCGCCAATTATCATTCTTACTGGCAGTGCCTGGTCAGCGCTATGTACTCAGCGGGGAGGCAAGAGTTCCCAACTCCAGGGAGGGCCATCCCCGTCTGGGTCATTGGTAAGTATAAAAAATATATAAATTACTATAAATTTTTTAACATTTTTATACTGTACCAATGACCCAGACTTAGCTGAATAGTAAACAGGCTGGAGGGCCTAGGACATGGAGGAAAATCCAATAAGCTCAACTATATAGTAAAGAGGTAACCCCTTAAGGAGAAAAGGAGTATTAGGCTTTACATGTATCTTTCTTATTTAATATTAAATTAGAAAGATACACTACCCTTAATAATTGAGCACAATAACATTCATGTTCTCTATTAATATCCAGTATAACCCTTATACTAATTATTTTTAAAGCAAGCCAATAAATAAAGTAGTCCAGAGAATTGAGACTCTTTATAGACATTTAAAAGTGTCCGAGTATTGTATATTAAGGCCCGTTTGACACTTGACATATACAAATGCTTCACACCGAGCTACACTTTAAAAATAAGACATGAATGAATTTAAACATTAATATTACACTTTAAAACCATCCCAGAAGCGACTCAGAAATACTGACTTGGAGGAGGCATTCCCTTGCTTTTCACTATAAAGCAGGTGACCTAAGGGAACACAAGCTCCCCCCCCCCCCCCCCCCCCCCCCCCCTTCCCCTTGCCCTGGGTCAAATAGCCCAGAGCGAAGAGGGCAGCCGGATGGAGTCACTGCCGGAACAGAAAGCCTGCATAACTATAGTTGCAACTGTTTAGTGGACGACATTCTGAGCAACAGATAACGGACCTAAACAATGCAGGTCTCCAGAAATGGACTCAATATTTCTGAGATAAAAATTCGTAAATGTGGATGGCTGAGACCAATAAGCAGCCTTCATTAAATCTGTAATAGCAACACTATTAGCATAAGCCCAGGAAGTAGAAAGAGCTCTTACTTCGTGAGCAGAAATCTTAAGCACAGACTGCTGAGAAGAAGATAAATCTTCATAAGCAGTACGGATAGTTAACTGAATCCATCTAGCAATAGAATGGACTGAAATGTCCTTTCTATTAGGCATCAAAGACAGAAAGAAACGTTTCCGTCCCTTTCTGATAAACTGAGATCTCTGTTTATAGATACGTAATGCTCTAACAGGACAGAGTAAAGGCCTACGCCCGTCTGAAGACGGAAGAGCCTTAACAATAGGTTCCGGATATTTATTAGGAGCCTGATTCTTAGCTGAAAAACCCACATTAGTAGTGAAGGTGATAGTGTTCCCAACACTACGATAATGAGAATCATCCACCGATAGTGCATGAAGCTCACTGACTCTTCTAGCAGAAGAGAAAGCTAAGAGAAAAGCTGTCTTATAAGATAAGAATTTGAAATCTACTGTCCCAAGAGGTTCAAATGGCTTTTCCTTCAATTTAAGAAGAACCCAAGCTAAATTCCACTTAGGAATTAATCTAAGAGTTCTGGGTCTATTTATCGAAAAGTTTCTAACCAACTTCGATAAAGAGACATTAGATCCAATTTGTAAACTATCATGATGTGCATAGGTATCAGATAACATAGATCTATAACCCTTTATAGTAACAGGCTGCAGTTTGATTTCGTCAAACAAGTATACTAGAAAGTTTGCAATGTCTGGTATAGAGGGATCGAATATATCTACAGAATGATCCCTACACCAACGACGAAAAACCTTCCACTTAGCCGCATAGTTTAGCGAAGAGGAGGTCCTCCTACAGTTAGAAATCGCGTCCACTGCTCGTCCTGTAAAGTGCTTGCCATGCAAGAAGGACTGCACAATGGAAAAACGTGAAGGTTGAGACCTTGCGGGTTGTGATGGAGTTGGCGCGATTTCCCCTGCGAAAGAAGATCCTCCCGTGGAGGAAGCTTCCGCGGTAGGTCCCACAACAGACACCTGAGTAGATTTATCCACGGTCTCTGTGGCGACAGAGAGACGCTACCAACAGAATCTTGCATTGAGATTGTTTTATCTTTAGCAATACTTGTTGAATTAACGGCGCTGGAGGATACGCATATCCTATCATTCCGTCCCAAGGGATCGACAGAGCGTCTACTGCAAATGCTCTTGGATCCGGACACGGATTGTTGAGATGTGTCGCAAATAAGTCTATCATTGGCCGTTCCCATTGGTAGCAAATCTGATTGAATACTTGTTTGTTGAGAGTCCAGTCCGACGGCAACAAGCGACCCTTTCGTGAAAGGGAGTCTGCTAGCACATTCAGACGACCCGGTATGTAACGGGCCGAAAGAAGAACGTGATGTTCTAACGCAAACAGAAGGATTCTTTCCGTTAGATTGAACAACGGAACTGAATGAGTGCCTCCCTGATTCCGTATATACGCCACTACTGTCGTATTGTCGGATAGGATTTGGACATGAGCATCGTGAATAATGTCCACCCAGTGACGTAACGCAAGCCAAATTGACATCATTTCCTTGATGTTTATGTGCTTGCACAGGAATTGCGGATCCCAAAGACCCTGGCATCTCGAATCCGTTGGGATTAATGATGCACCCCAACCTGTTTGACTGGCATCCGTCATAACGGTAAAACTCGGATCCGGCAACTGCAGCGGAACTCCTTGAGTTAACCACTGAATGTTTGCCCAAGTCTGAATCTCTTGTTTCACTTGATCTGACAAGAGAACGTCTACATCGAGCGAATGAATTTTCACACTCCAATTCTGAGTCAGGAAAATTTGAAGAGGACGTGTGCGTGACCGCCCCATCGGAATGAGATCCGCGGCGGATCCGCACAGACCTATCAGTCTCATAAATTCTCTCGCCATGACTTTGTCTGCGTGCAGACAATAGCGAGCGTAACAACTGACTAATTTCGCTCTGGTTAACGGCAGACGAACGAGATTGTTGTGCGTCTCGAAGCTCATTCCCAGATGAGTGAATGACTTGGACGGCACCAGATCCGACTTCTCCTCGTTTACTATAAAACCGAGACGTCGGAGCAATAGAAGAAGATTCTGAACATCGTTCTGAAGCGTTAACTCGTTGCCGTACCTCTGAAGAATGTCGTCCAGGTAGGCCGACGTTACCGCAGACGAATGAGCTCGGAAGTAGATCATTACCGAGTTCATTACCCGAGTGAAAGCCCAGGGTGCTAGATTCAATCCGAAGCACATCGCCCGGAATTGATACACCACTCCTAGGACTGCGAAGCTTAGATACTTTCGGAATGTCGGATGTACCATGACGTGAAAGTACGCATCTTTGAGATCTATGCTCGTTGCATAATCGTTCACCCGAATACTCGCTCTGACCGATCGAATCGTCTCCATATCAAACTTCGGAGCGACGATCAGCTTGTTTATCCAGCTCAAATCTATGACTGGACGGAACGAGCCGTCTGGTTTCGGAACCAGAAACAGATGGCTGTAGAATCCCGGAGATTCCTGGTTTTCTACGACCTCTACCGCGTTCTTCATTAAAAGAGACTGCACCTCTGATAACAGAGCGTCTCTTTTCTGCGGATTTGACGGAAGATGAGTCCACTTTGGACTTCGAGTTAATGGAGGCTTTCGTTTGAAGGATATATCCGAAGTCACTCCTCTCACCCAAGGGTCGTCCGTAATCGACGCCCATTCTTGTGAAAAGCTCGACAACCTTCCGCCAACCGGAACGCGACAGAGGTTTAAGCCATCACCTCCTGGACCTGCGAGGCCTGCGGTAGGAGAAACCACATCTTCCACGACCCGCACCTCGCCCCGTCCGACCGATTGTCCCGGCCTGAAGGACGTCCCGAACGAGAGTCGCTATCCTGACGGTCTCTCGAATAAGACCAAGAGGACGCACCGGAACCTCTATAGGAACCTCTCTTGGGCGCATTAGACCCAGAAGTGCCTGTCTTATTCGTGTCTGCTGTATCCGACTTCTTAGGAGCAGATTTGAACAACAGAGAATACTTAGCTTTCTTTGTAATTTTATCATAAATAGCGGAAAGCTTGCCGTCAAAGAGAAGTTCTCCTGAGACCGAAGCGCCTCTAAGAGAGTTCTTCACCTTAGAATCTACTAGTGTGGATGTAGCTAGGGCTGCGTCACGTCTAACCAACTCCAGATTTGCCACTGAAAGGGCGGAGTTACACGTGGAATAAGCTACTGCCCTTGAAAGAAGTCTTAAAGAGGATTGTATATCCTGAAACTCTTTCCCCTGAAGGCGCAGTGATAACGCCTTAGTAAGGTGATCTGTGTAAGATAAGGCATCTAAATTGGCTCTGTTAGACGCAATAGCTGTTTCCAACACCGCGGTTGGAATAGAAGCTGACGACGGTAATGATAGCTCTAAGTCTTCCGCCTCGTCGACCATACGCAGAGGAACTCTCGGTATACCCTATCCTGCCGTATCGAATTTATTCCTTGCATTAATGAAAGGCAGGTTGAGAGTATTAGCGGACAAGATACCTGCTTTCCCCGTCCTGGAAGCAAGTTTAAATATAGCGTCGTTCAATAATTCAAATGTTCTTGCAACATTATTGGACTGCGACGGAAACTCGGGAGCGATGTCCCTGAACCGCTCAAAAAATTCAGAGTCCAATGACGCTATAATTCTCTTGTCCGGAAGCGCAGCAGTCTGGCCCGACGGAACAACTTGAGGGAGAAAGTGCCAGATGAAGTCCACGGCAGCTTTATGTTGTTCCGAAAGGGATAGCTCCAAGTCATCTGTATCCCTTTCACCATCCGGTCGGACCTCATGATGTTCCCGGTCGTCCGCCCCCGATGCTTCGGCGGAGCGTACCGACCCAGCGCCGTCAGATAATTCTCGATCCGACACCGTTTCTGTCAGCTGCTGGGATGCTGCGATAAGCTGTGCTATCTGCACAAGAATGTCCGGCGTCGAGACCTGCGGAGGCGCAGTCTTTCGCTGCTTCGCCGAGGGCAGCTCTGCATCAGATGGCTCCCGCATACTTTTCCTATGCGAACGTCCAGAGTCCATCGGTCTCGAATCCCTGGCTGCCGGATGGTGTGACCTGGTCGCCGAAGAATCCTTCATCGGCGAAGCTGGTAATATATCGGCGGTCACGCAGCCAAGGTGCGGTCGTGTGCGCTGACGAGAAGAGGAAGCCTTAACAGTCTCTGCGGACTGCTTATACAATGGAGCGTCCCGAGCGACGGACGTATGCTCCGCTAAAGACACATTTTGTACCACAACATCTGGTCCCAGATGTTGTTGTACGAGAGAGGGGCCTCTCTCGCTCGCGGCCCGACTGGACCTGGACGAGCTAGGAACCGGACTCAAAGGCTTCCTCCGTTCTCGCTTACTATCCGCCGTCACTGGGTGTGCATCTATTATGTTTATAGTGCTCGCATCACCCAAAATTTCCTCTTGGACCGCATCGGACGAACACGGCTGCCGAACCATTCGGTGAATGGACGCTGCACCGGGCGAGCTAGCAGACGACATTTGTCTAATCTCCATGAGCACTTTTGCCGCTAGCTCTGAATTCATTTGTGACGACGGACGCACACTTGAAGAAGATAACATGGAAACATCACCCTGTTCTGGTTCCTCTGAAATAGAAACTGAGAGAGTAGAGTGACCTTGCGGAGAAAGAGCCGGAATCGCTCTTTCTCCAGAAACAACATATCGTGACACACGTTTCCAATGTTTCTCATCCCAATGTTCACATATAGGACAGGGATTAATGCGAGAACACTGACTACAATTAATACAATGATCATGAAAGTCAGAGGAAGATTTCTTCCTATTACAATTTGAACAACGTCCCTTCATTGTGAAAGAACAACAATAAGTCCTAGTTACTCGCAAAAACCCCTGACACAAAGATACATAATAACATGATCCATTAATAAATGAAAAAACAATTGCAAAACAAAATAATTTTGAAAAAATATTTTTTCAGCGAAGCCCAAGTTGTTGAAAAGTAACGTTGAGCCCCGATGGATCCGATGGCAAAGTGTGGTCAAAAATTTTAAATTTATATTAAATAATTAATGAGACACTTTCGGATAATATAAATGTATCTTATAGTGAGATAAAGTACAGCAAAGGCAAACAGCCCCCCTCAAAAAAGGCTGTTGCCAATGAAAACAAACAGTGTAAAAACACCAGAAAACATGACTCCAGGCACTGAAAAAACTGGCCCGGAATCAGTCATCAATTACACTCTATCTGATGCAAAACAGAGACTCCCAGGGGAGAATCTGTAGAACATCAGATGGAAGATGCAGAACACAAACGTTATACACCCATGGGTGAAAACGTAACTATGGGGAAAATAACAGAAAACATTCTGTAACCAAGCAACTCTCCCAGGAAATTTTAGAAATGAAATTTCTCAAAAATATGCCAAAAGCATGGGAGAATTGCAAGGGGGGACTTTAGAAGGCTAGGGGAGAGGAAACACTGAATAAGCAGTGCAACAATTAGCAAGAATGACAACAAGAGGCCCATGCCACGAAAATAGGCAACTTAACATAATTTCATCAAAAAATTTTAAGTACAGCCCTGATTATTTTTTGTCACTTCTTTTTCCTCTCCTCCTTCTATCCTCCTTAGAATCACATTTTCACCAAAAATTACGTGTCTGGCATCCTTTAAACTGAGATTTACAAGCACAAAGATCAGTGAGATGTTGACTGATGAAGGGCCAAACAGAGAATGATAATTGGCGCCAATTTCGGGACGTCTGCGTCACTGCGCATGCGCAGTAGAGGCGTAGTATGGAGGTCCTTTAGGACATGATTTCTTTTTGTTTTGGATGCAAATTTTGGGGATTGGGGGGCAAAATTTGTGTTTGGCACTGGTTTTGTTAGAGTTAGCACCAGCTAAGTCTGGATTATTGGTACAGTATAAAAATGTTAAAAAATTTATAGTAATTTATATATTTTTTATACTTACCAATGACTCAGACATAGCTGGTGCTAACTCTTAAAATATAGGGCCAAACACAAATTTTGCCCCCCAATCCCCAAAATTTGCATCTAAAACTAAAGAAAACATGTCCTGAAAGGCCCTCCACACTTCGCCCCTACTGCGCATGCGCAGTGTCAAGGACGTTCCGAAATTGGCGCCATTAATCATTCTAATAACCAGTGCCTGGTAAGCGCTATGTACTCAGCGGGGAGGCAAGAGTTCCCAACTCCTGGGAGGGCCATCCCCGTCTGGGTCATTGGTAAGTATAAAAAATATATAAATTACTATAAATTTTTTAACATTTTTATACTGTACCAATGACCCAGACATAGCTGAATAGTAAAAAGGCTGGAGGGCCAAGGACATAGAGCAAAATGGAATACGCTCAATAAAATAAAATAGAGTCATCCCCTGTAGGGAAAAAGAAGTAATAGGCCTTACATGTATCTTTCTTATTTATGATAAATTAGAAAGATACAACACCTTCCAAAATTGAGCTTCATACATCCATGTACTCTATTAATATCCAATATAATCCTTATACTAATAATTTTTAAAGTAAGCCAATAAATAAAGTAAGTCTAGAGAATAGAGACTCTTATACTCCTAAAAGTGTCTGAGGATTGCATAATCATGTCCGTTGACATATGCAATATTCAAAAGCTATACTTTAAAAACTAAGACTTGAATGAATTTTAAAAACCTAAACTTCTCACTAAACAACCATCCCAATAACAGCTCAGAATTACTAACTCCGGAGGAGGTATCCCCTTGTTTTCATAGTAAAACAGGTGACCCAAGGGAACACCCTCCCCCCCCCCCCCCCCTTTTCTTGCCCTGGGTCAAATGGCCCAGAGCGAAGAGGGCAGCCGAACGGAGACACTGCCGAAACAGACAGCCTACCTAGCTATAGTAGCAACTGTTAAGTGAATGACATTCTGAGCAGTAGATAATAGACCTAACAATAGAGGCCTCCAGAAATGGACTCGATATTTCTGAGATAAAATTCATGAATGTGGATGGCTGAGCGCAATGAGCGGCCTTCAAAAATCTATAATAGCGACACTATTAATGTAAACCCAAGAAGTAGAAGAACTCTTACTTCATGAGCTGAAATCTTAAGCACAACTGCTAAGTCAATGATATACTATAAGCAGTACCGATAGTTAATAGAATCCATTAACAATAAAATGGAGCGTAACGTCCTTCTACTAGACATCAAAGACAGAAGAAGCTTACGCCCATAGTAATAAACAGAAATCTGTTTATAAATACATAAACTGTACCCGGAAAGAGTAAAGGCCTATGCCCATACGAAGACGGAAGGACCTTAAAATAATAGGTTCCGGATAATAGGAGCCTAACTCTTATGCAACAATCCAACCTAAATAGTAACGGAAGTATTGATTCCGAAACTATGAAAGTGAAAATCATCCTTCGATAGTGCATGAAACTCACTGACTCTACAGTAAAAGAGAAACCAACAGAATTACTGTCTAAAAGGTCAGAATTTGAAAACTACTGTTTCCAGAGGCTCAAATGATTACTTAGCTAAATAAGAACCGAAGTTAAAATCCGTATAGGAATTTAATCTAAAGATTCTAAGTCTATTTATCAAAAAGTTACTAACTGACTTAGATAAAGAGACAAAAGACTCAATTGTAAACTATTGTAGAGTGCATAGGTATGAGGTAACATAAACCTATAACCTAAATAATAACAGGCTGCAGTAGATCTTGTGAAACAAGTATACTAAAAAATAGCAATGAGTAGTATGGAGGGATCAACAATATGAACATAATGATCCCTACACCACGACGGAAGAGCCTCCACTTTAGCCGCATAGAATAGCGAAGAAGAGGATCTCCTACAGTAAGAAATCGCGTCCAAAGCTCGTCCAGTACAGTGCTTACAATGCAATACGGACCACACAACGGAATACATGAAGGTTGCGACCTTGCAGGTTGTGATAAAGATGCAGTGACCGTTGGGAACGGCGAGCGATCGCGCCAGCGCACCATCGCGCACCGCTTTTTCGTATACCGCGAGTAATTAGTCGCGCACGTTTATCTTCCGGTCGTGTTCAAAGTCTTCGTCGGAGTCTCCGACGAAGGCTTTGAACACGACCGAAATTCAAGTCGCCCTCCCAAACTTCCTTGGGAGACATGGCAATTTAATGTATTTTCTTATGTTTTATTTTTTAAAAACACACGCTTCCGCAAAAAACAGTAAACACGGTTGCTGTTAAAGTCCGTCACACGGCTATGAAAATAGCCTAAACTAGCCCAATTTTATATTTCTGAAAAGAATTGCAATGGCGTAGTCGTTCGAACAATTCGCCCCAACTGATAGCAACCAGCACAAAATGGCTATTTAAAAACAAAGTACCAGACAAAACAACGAATCACACAAGACACGCATCGAGTTAATTAGAATTTATTAAAGTTAACCACCGTTTCAAAACCAAAAAAAATGTATTGGAGACAGTTCGTCCATATCGAAATTGCTTGCGGTTATGCTCTGTTCCACTGAAAAATTGGCTGCATTGAAATTCGCCCCGCAATACATTGAATGTTTTTCTTTGAAAACTTGTGAAGTTTGTTGGAAGGGGTTAAATGTAATAAGGCTACAATACAAATCACAGGTATTTGGATGGATAAGAATGGCAGACCTTCAAAGCACCAATCGCACGTGTCAGTGAAAGATGGTTGGCAGAAATTGTCAGTTTTCTGAACAGTGTATTATTACACAGCGCAGCCGGGAAGGGAGACAACTGAAATGTTTTGTCATTTACCAAAGAAATTAATTAACTCAAATTGTTAATAACGCTTAATTTACGAAGGATATCGAAAACTTTTTTAACTACGCTTTTCAACTCAGTTAGGGTATTCAGAAACCATGAACGACCCAGCTTCTTATATGAACTTGAAATTTATTTTAAACACTTTAAATATTTTTTTAAAAAGAATATACCTTCTGTTACAGAGAAGAACACTCTCACCATGGGTCATACTAAATTTCAAATCCACATCGTTGAGGCAAATACAAAATCAACTGCACGGTAACCTTAGTCATCACTGTTCGGCAAAGAGTTAGGGGGTATTCAGAAACCATGAACGACACAGTTTTTTGGTGGGGTGGGGGTGGGGATTTTAACCTACATTCTGTTATGTAACCATCTGACTTAGTTTTGTGTGTGTTTGTATGTTTGGATAACTTTTATTTATTTTTTTCTCCACAATTGTGTCCTCTATGTTCATTTATTTTGTCACGATGACATATACGTTTTATGTTTTTTTTCTGATTTCTCCTTCATGTCCACTGACTTCTCCCTCCTGGGTCCTGACTTCTCCCTAAAGTCTCTGAAGGGAGAAGTCACTTCTCCCTAAATCTGCTGCCAGGCTGACCCCTGGTCGGAGAAGTGCAAAGTACAGAAGAACCTGTCATGAGCGACCACCCTTGGGACTTGCCAATTTAAAACTCCACAAACCCCTCCACACAATCACATCTAAAAAAGAATTACCGAATGTGAAGACGTTTCGGCCCAATTTCTAAGACGTTTTGGCCTCTTAGGGCCGAAACGTCTCAAGGCCGAAACGTCATAAAACCAATTATTTTGGAAATCGCGCATTATTAGGCCTACTGATTTCTCAACAGCAATCACCACCAATCCTCATTATTCCACCTGGGGGCGAATTGGCCCGAGGCATTATTTTTTATTTTAAAAATCACTCTCCTAAAATTTTTCACTCTCGTAAAATCTAAAAGTGGAGAGTGAATTTCCACTCTCCTGCTCTCCCGCTCCCAACGGTCACTGAAGATGACACGATTTACCCAGTGAAAAAGATCCTCACATAGAGGAAGATTTCACGTTAAAACCCACAGTAGACAAGAGAGAAAATTACTCATGATCTCTGTGAAGGTTGAGATGCTATCAACAGAAATGTATTGTGGTTGTTTATCTTAGCAATACCTGCTAAAACAACAGCGCCGGAGGATACGCGTATCCTTTCATTCCGTCCTATAGATCAATAGAGCGTTAAGAATATTAACTCAGAGATCTGGACAAGCCAACACATACGTCTGCAATTGATTAGTAAGCTGTGTCATAAATAAATCATCATTGGGCGCTCCCATAGATAGCAAATCTGATTGAATACTTGTTTGTTGAGAGTCCATTCTGACAGCAACAAGCGACCCGTAAGAGAACGGGAGTCCGATAAAACAATCAGACGACCCGGAATATGACGGACCAAAACTGAACTTGGTGTACTATAACCAACAGACGGATTCTTTCCATTAAATTGAATAACGGAAACGAAAGAGTGCCTCCCTGGTTCCGGAGATACGCCACTACTGTCGAATTAAAGGACAGGAATTTGGGCATGCGTTTCTGAATAATGTTCATGCAATGACATAAAGCAAGCCTAAAAACATTATTCCGCGGAAGAAAACTGATTGCTAAAAGACTGCGGAACCCAAAGACCCTGGCACTTCGAATCCGTAGGGATCAGGATTATATCCCAATCTGTATGACTGGCAACCGTCATAACAGCCACACTCGGGTCCGGCAACTGCGGCGGCACTCTCTGAGTCAACCACCGAATGTTTGCCCCAGTCTGAATCTCTTGTAACACTAGATAGACAAGAGAACGTGTAAATCGAGCAATTCATGGATTGCCGAAAAGTTGCCGTCGAAGAGAAGCTCCTCCGAGAACGAAGCGACTCTGAGAGAGTTCTTAACCTTACTATCCACGCGAGTGGATGTAGCTAGGGCTGCGTCACGTCTAACTAACTCCAATCAGCCACTGAAGGGCGGAGTTATACGTGAACAAACTACTGCCCTCAAAAGAAATTACATTGAGAATAATATCGCGTAAATCTTTTCTTGAAGACGTAATGATAACGCCTCAGTAAGGCGGATTACGTATAATAAAGCGCCTAAGTTAAGTCTACTATACATAATGTCGTTCCCAACATTGAAATTGGAAAAGACATAACGGCGAAAAAGAATATATGCAGTTTTTAATCACACCGTCTAGACGCATATGAACTCTCGGTATGCCCTGCTCTGCCAAAATAAACTATTTGTATAAATGATAAAATGGCAGAAATGAGCAACGTGGACAAGAAACTAAACTATCATGCTTAGTAGCAGGCTTGTATATATATATATAGCGTCGAAAAATAAAACACATGTTGTAATGACAATATTGGACTACGTCGGTAAGTCAGGGACAATGTCCCCGAACCGATCGAAAAATCCGAGTCCAATGACGCTATAAGTCTCTTATCCAAGATCGCAGCAATGAAGTCCGAAATAATAATCACTGGAAGATAATGCCAAAAGATATGAAAGGCATCTTCCGATACTACTAAAGGGAAAACTCGAAATCTTTCGAATCCCTTTCGCCATCCTGTCGGACCCTATAAAGCGTTCGGTCGTCCGTACCTGATGCAACCGCGGACCGCACCGACCCAGCGCCGTCGGATAATTCCTGATTCGACCGAGAAACTGTCAATTGCTGGGATGCTGCGAAACAACTGTGCTAACTCGGATAGCACGTCCGTCACTGAGGCCTGAGGAGAAGCGGTCTTACGATGCATTGCCGCTGGAAGCTCCGTGATCGTTACCCCGTGCATACTACCAATATGCGAGCGAACGGAGTGTATAGGCCTCGTGTCCCTTGGCTACCGGATGGCGCGACCTATTCGCCGTGGAATCACTGAATGCCGAAACTGATCGGATACTCGAGGTCACGTAGCCAATGTGCGGTCGTGTGCCCTGCTGTGAGGATGAGGAAGCATTAAAGACAGTCTCTCGGACTGTCAATATAACGGAGCGTCCCGACCAACGGACATATGCTCCGAATGTAAAATATCTGAACCACAACATGCGGTCCCCTATGTTGTTGGGCGAGAGAGGGACCTCTCTCGCTCACAGCCCGGACGGACCTGGACCAGCCAGGAACCGGACTAACAGGCTTCCTCCGATCTGTCCTCAATCTGCCGTCACTGGGTGAGTACTAAAGTAATTAAAGTGCTCGCATCACCCAAATCTCCTTCCTAGACCGCAACGGACGAACCCGGCAGCCGAACCATTCGATGAATGTACGCTACACCGGGTGAGCTAGCGAATGTCACTCCGTAGGCGATAGACATATTCCATGAGCACTTATTGCCGCTAACTCTTCATTAACTATGACGACAGAGGCACACTTTTGAAAGACATCTCCATAACTCTTCGAACAAGAAACCAGAAATGCTTGGTTAGCAAGCATAAAATAATAATATATATAGCGTCGTTCAATAATTCAAAAGTTTGTGTGACATTATTGGACTATGTCGGAACTGAGGGACGATGTCCCTGAACCGAACCAAAAATTTCTAAGTCCACCGACGCTATCAGTTTCTTATCCGGCATCGCAGCATTCTGGTCCGACGAAAGAAGCTGGAGAAGACCAAGTCAGATGACATACACAACAGCATATGTTGTTCCGAAAGGGAAAGCTCGAAATCCTCCGAATCCCTTTCGGTATCCCGTCGGACCGGATGAAACTTTCGGATGTCCGTACCCGCTTCCGCGGAGCGTCCCGACCCAGCATCGTCGGATAAAATATATGCGAGAGATTCAGTTGATGCTGGGATGCTGCGATAAACTGTGCTATTAAGGAAAGCACGTCCGTTCCCGAGGCCTGTGCCGTAGCGGTCTTACGATGCATTGCCGCCGGAAGCTCCGTGTGCGTTGACTCCCGCACACTTCCTATGCGAACGTCCGGAGTCTACAGGCCTCGTGTCCCTGGCTACCGGATGGCGTGACCTGGTCGCCGAAGAATCCTTGATCGGCGAAGCTGGTAATATATCGGCGGTCACGCAGCCAAGGTGCGGTCGTGTGCGCTGACGAGAAGAGGAAGCCTTAGCAGTCTCAGCGGACTGCCTATACAACGGAGCGTCCCGAGCGACGGACATATGCTCCGCTTACGACACATTTTGTACCACAACATCTGGGGCCAGATGTTGTTGAATGAGAGAGGGGCCTCTCTCGCTTGCCGTCCGGATGGACCGGAACGAGCTATGAACCGGACTAAAAGGCTTCCTGCGTTCTCCCTCCGATCCGCCGTCACTGGGTGTGCATTAGGTTAGTTTATAGTGCTCGCATCACCCCAAAATTCCTTCTAGACCGCAACGGACGAACCCGGCTGCCGAACCATTCGGTGAATGGACGCTACACCGGGCGAGCTAGCGGACGTCAAAGGCCGTCGAACCTACTAGGGTCCTCTTAGGCAATTGGCGTATTTACATGAGCACTTTTCCGCTAGCCCTTCATTAATTGTGACGACGGAGGCACACTGTTGGAAGACATCACAGATACATCACCCTAATCTTGATCGTCTGAAATAGAAATTGATAAAGTAGAGTGACCCTGCGGGGAAAGGACCGGAGTGTCCAAATCCCCAACAACATACCGTGACATACGCTTCCCATATTGTCATCGAAATCATACGATACAGAACAGGAGTTAATGCGAGTACACTGACCTCATATAGAATGATAATAAAGTCAGAGGAAGACTTCCTCTTAAAACAATTGATCAATATCCTTTCAATGTGAAAAGAAAACAAGTCCTGGTACTCGCACTAACCCCTGGCAATCAAAATACATAATAATAATATGATCCATTGATATAGAAAAAATAATTGAAATCAAAATATTTTGAAAAAATATTTTTTCAGAACAGCCCAAGTTTCTGAAAAGTAATGTTGAGCCCCAATGGATCCCAAGCCTAAGTGTGGACAAAAATTTTTAAAAAAATTTTAAACAATTTATTCAACACTTACGAACAATAATAATGTATCTAGTTATGATTAAAATAACATCAAGATATTATTTTTTAGAAATCCCCCCCCTCACACAGAGGGCTGTTGAAAATGTAAACAATGAGTGTAAAAACACTAAAATAAGACTCCAGGCACCCAGGCCCGAAATCAGTTACCAAAAATACACTATCTGATGCAAAACAGAGACTTCCAGGGAAGAAACTGCAGAACATCAGATGGTAGATGCAGAACACAACGCCTAACCACCCCTAGGTGAAGACGTAAACATGGGGAAAGAACAGAATTCATTCTGTTATTCAGCTAAAACTCCCAAGAAAATTTAGTAATAATAATTACAAAAACTATGCCAAAAGCATGGGAGAATAGCAAGGGGGAACTTAAAGGACAGGGAGAGAGGAAAACACTTAAAAAAAACAGTGTAACTAAATAATCAGAATGACAACAAAATGGCTGCTGCCTTGAAAATAGGTAACTTAACATAATTTCATTAAAAAATTTTAAGTTACAGCCCTGATAATATTCTGTCACACATTCTTTTCCTCTCCTCCTTCTCTATCCTCCTTAGAATCACCATTTCACTAATATTTATGTGTCTGGCATCATTTAAACTGAGATTTATAAGCACAAAGATCAGTCAGATGTTAACTGATGAAGGGCCAAACTTAGAATGATTAATGGCGCCAATTTCGGAACGTCCTTGACACTGCGCATGCGCAGTAGGGGCGAAGTGTGGAGGGCCTTTCAGGACATGTTTTCTTTAGTTTTAGATGCAAATTTTGGGGATGGGGGGGCAAAATTTGTGTTTGGCCCTATATGTTAAGAGTTAGCACCAGCTATGTCTGGGTCATTGGTACAGTATAAAAATATATGATTTGTTACATTCTGCAGTGTGAGAAAGTCACTGAACAGGGTTTTTTCTTTATTTTGGCAGCTGTGATGGTCAAATTAATGAGAAATATCCTGTTTCAGCCTGTAATTGGATTCAAATGTTGTTTTTATGAGATGCATAGGAGGTTTTTACTCCATGAGAGAAATTTGGGTGTGGCACTACTTGATTTTTCTATGTTGAAATTACTATTTTCACTTATTTTTTAACTGAACTGTAGCTACTTTATTACCTTTGAGTGCTGGACACCCTGGGCAACTTTCTAATCTTATTTTAGAGAAAAACTCTGCTTTGAAGTGTTTTTTGTGCCCATGAGTGCAAAAACTACCTTTTTGGCAATTTCTAGATGCACAAAATCACTACACTATATGCAACTGCTCCTCTCATATTGACAGCATTCACTGGGCTTAACATTTCTATTCTCACAATCAAACTTGTAGCTCTAAGGGGTTAATCTGTAATAGTTTGATCCATTTTATGTACTTTGTTATTCACAAGGTGAGGCCTTCACAAGAATGTAGATATCTGTCTTATAAATGGCATTTTGTGTGCTTTCTCTGTCCTTGTGTTTCATTTGTCATTTTTCTTAACAAGTACTGTTACAACCGCCTTAAAAACTTGCATCCTGTTCATGTAGAAGGTAATATGCCATTCATTGTTATAGACAAATAAGGAGAGATACCTAGTAGTTTAAAGGACTGTTGCATTAGGGAGATTTCCGTTGAAATAAGTTGTTGGACCTGGCTGGAATGAGCTACTATGCTGATCCCATTCAGGTTCAGCAACTTATTTTTTTTTTTATAATGTCAAACAAGTGGAGATAGAGTGGATTTGGCATGTGGCTAAATGTACTATGCTGGCTTGATACTTGAGAATGTGGGTCAAATCAAGAAAAGTTGTGAGTGATATTGCATAGAATTGAGAGAGTCCAAACTGAATTGTGGTTTTATTTTGGAAAGTTAAAAAATTCATAGTAATTTATATATTTTTTATACTTACCAATGACCCAGACTTAGCTGGTGCTAACTCTAACAAAACCAGGGCCAAACACAAATTTTGCCCCCCAATCCCCAAAATTTGCATCCAAAACAAAAAGAAATCATGTCCTAAAGGACCTCCATACTACGCCTCTACTGCGCATGCGCAGTGACGCAGACGTCCCGAAATTGGCACCAATTATCATTCTTACTGGCAGTGCCTGGTCAGCGCTATGTACTCAGCGGGGAGGCAAGAGTTCCCAACTCCAGGGAGGGCCATCCCCGTCTGGGTCATTGGTAAGTATAAAAAATATATAAATTACTATAAATTTTTTAACATTTTTATACTGTACCAATGACCCAGACTTAGCTGAATAGTAAACAGGCTGGAGGGCCTAGGACATAGAGGAAAATCCAATAAGCTCAACTATATAGTAAAGAGGTAACCCCTTAAGGAGAAAAGGAGTATTAGGCTTTACATGTATCTTTCTTATTTAATATTAAATTAGAAAGATACACTACCCTTAATAATTGAGCACAATAACATTCATGTTCTCTATTAACATCCAGTATAACCCTTATACTAATTATTTTTAAAGCAAGCCAATAAATAAAGTAGTCCAGAGAATTGAGACTCTTTATAGTCATTTAAAAGTGTCCGAGTATTGTATATTAAAGCCCGTTTGACACTTGACATATACAAATGCTTCACACCGAGCTACACTTTAAAAATAAGACATGAATGAATTAAACATTAATATTACACTTTAAAACCATCCCGGAAGCGACTCAGAAATACTGACTTGGAGGAGGCATTCCCTTGCTTTTCACTATAAAGCAGGTGACCTAAGGGAACACCCGCCCCCCTCCCCCCTTCCCCTTGCCCTGGGTCAAATAGCCCAGAGCGAAGAGGGCAGCCGGACGGAGTCACTGCCGGAACAGAAAGCCTGCATAACTATAGTTGCAACTGTTTAGTGGACGACATTCTGAGCAACAGATAACGGACCTAAACAATGTAGGTCTCCAGAAATGGACTCAATATTTCTGAGATAAAAATTCGTAAATGTGGATGGCTGAGACCAATAAGCAGCCTTCATTAAATCTGTAATAGCAACACTATTAGCATAAGCCCAGGAAGTAGAAAGAGCTCTTACTTCATGAGCAGAAATCTTAAGCACAGACTGCTGAGAAGAAGATAAATCTTCATAAGCAGTGCGGATAGTTAACTGAATCCATCTAGCAATAGAATGGACTGAAATATCCTTTCTATTAACTTCAAAGACAGAAAGAAACGTTTCCGTCCCTTTCTGATAAACTGAGATCTCTGTTTATAGATACGTAATGCTCTAACAGGACAGAGTAAAGGCCTACGCCCGTCTGAAGACGGAAGAGCCTTAATAACAATAGGTTCCGGATATTTATTAGGAGCCTGATTCTTAGCTAAAAAACCCACATTAGTAGTGAAGGTGATAGTGTTCCCAACACTACGATAATGAGAATCATCCACCGATAGTGCATGAAGCTCACTGACTCTTCTAGCAGAAGAGAAAGCTAAGAGAAAAGCTGTCTTATAAGATAAGAATTTGAAATCTACTGTCCCAAGAGGTTCAAATGGCTTTTCCTTCAATTTAAGAAGAACCCAAGCTAAATTCCACTTAGGAATTAATCTAAGAGTTCTGGGTCTATTTATCGAAAAGTTTCTAACCAACTTCGATAAAGAGACATTAGATCCAATTTGTAAACTATCATGATGTGCATAGGTATCAGATAACATAGATCTATACCCCTTTATAGTAACAGGCTGCAGTTTGATTTCGTCAAACAAGTATACTAGAAAGTTTGCAATGTCTGGTATAGAGGGATCGAATATATCTACAGAATGATCCCTACACCAACGACGAAAAACCTTCCACTTAGCCGCATAGTTTAGCGAAGAGGAGGTCCTCCTACAGTTAGAAATCGCGTCCACTGCTCGTCCTGTAAAGTGCTTGCCATGCAAGAAGGACCGCACAACGGAAAAACGTGAAGGTTGAGACCTTGCGGGTTGTGATGGAGTTGGCGCGATTTCCCCTGCGAAAGAAGATCCTCCCGTGGAGGAAGCTTCCGCGGTAGGTCCCACAACAGACACCTGAGTAGATTTATCCACGGTCTCTGTGGCGACAGAGATGCTACCAACAGAATCTTGCATTGAGATTGTTTTATCTCAGGGTATTTTTTGTTTTTAAAAATTTGATTAGCAGTTTCCATCTTGGTTTCAAAAAGTGAAGATAAATAGTGAATATAAGGCCAAAATGAAAGAAAAATGGTTAGCATTTGGCCATTTTTTACTAGCATTTTGCTATGCGAATCCAGTCATTAAATACCCTGTATCTTTAGCAATACTTGTTGAATTAACGGCGCTGGAGGATACGCATATCCTATCATTCCGTCCCAAGGGATCGACAGAGCGTCTACTGCAAATGCTCTTGGATCCGGACACGGAGACACATACGTCTGCAACTGATTGTTGAGATGTGTCGCAAATAAGTCTATCATTGGCCGTTCCCATTGGTAGCAAATCTGATTGAATACTTGTTTGTTGAGAGTCCACTCCGACGGCAACAAGCGACCCTTTCGTGAAAGGGAGTCTGCTAGCACATTCAGACGACCCGGTATGTGACGGACCGAAAGAAGAACGTGATGTTCTAACGCAAACAGAAGGATTCTTTCCATTAGATTGAACAACGGAACTGAAGGAGTGCCTCCCTGATTCCGTATATACGCCACTACTGTCGTATTGTCGGATAGGATCTGGACATGAGCATCGTGAATAATGTCCATTCACTGACGTAACGCAAGCCAAATTGACATCATTTCCTTGATGTTTATGTGCTTGCACAGGAATTGCAGATCCCAAAGACCCTGGCATCTCGAATCCGTTGGGATTAATGATGCACCCCAACCTGTTTGACTGGCATCCGTCATAACGGTAAAACTCGGATCCGGCAACTGCAGCGGAACTCCTTGAGTTAACCACTGAATGTTTGCCCAAGTCTGAATCTCTTGTTTCACTTGATCTGACAAGAGAACGTCTACATCGAGCGAATGAATTTTCACACTCCAATTCTGAGTCAGGAAAATTTGAAGAGGACGTGTGCGTAACCGCCCCATCGGAATGAGATCCGCGGCGGCTCCGCACAGACCTATCAGTCTCATAAAATCTCTCGCCGTGACTTTGTCTGCGTGCAGACAATAGCGAGCGTAACAACTGACTAATTTCGCTCTGGTTAACGGCAGACGAACGAGATTGTTGTGCGTCTCGAAGCTCATTCCCAGATGAGTGAATGACTTGGACGGCACCAGATCCGACTTCTCCTCGTTTACTATAAAACCGAGCAATAGAAGAAGATTCTGAACATCGTTCTGAAGTGTTAACTCGTTGCCGTACCTCTGAAGAATGTCGTCCAGGTAGGCCGACGTTACCGCAGACGAATGAGCTCGGAAGTAGATCATTACCGAGTTCATTACCCGAGTGAAAGCCCAGGGTGCTAGATTCAATCCGAAGCACATCGCCCGGAATTGATACACCACTCCTAGGACTGCGAAGCGTAGGTACTTTCGGAATGTCGGATGTACCATGACGTGAAAGTACACATCTTTGAGATCTATGCTCGTTGCATAATCGTTCACCCGAATACTCGCTCTGACCGATCGAATCGTCTCCATATAAAACTTCGGAGCGACGATCAGCTTGTTTATCCAGCTCAAATCTATGACTGGACGGAACGAGCCGTCTGGTTTCGGAACCAGAAACAGATGGCTGTAGAATCCCGGAGATTCCTGGTTTTCTACGACCTCTACCGCGTTCTTCATTAAAAGAGACTGCACCTCTGATAACAGAGCGTCTCTTTTCTGCGGATTTGACGGAAGATGAGTCCACTTTGGACTTCGAGTTAATGGAGGCTTTCGTTTGAAGGATATCTTTAGACCTTCCGAAGTCACTCCTCTCACCCAAGGGTCGTCCGTAATCGACGCCCATTCTTGTGAAAAGCTCGACAACCTTCCGCCAACAGGAACGCGATAGAGGTTTAAGCCATCACCTCCTGGACCTGCGAGGCCTGCGGTAGGAGAAACCACGTCTTCCACGACCCGCACCTCGCCCCGTCGACCTCGGGGCGTCCGACCGATTATCCCGGCCTGAAGGACGTCCCGAACGAGAGTCGCTATCCTGACGGTCTCTCGAATAAGACCAAGAGGACGCACCGGAACCTCTATAGGAACCTCTCTTGGGCGCATTAGACCCAGAAGTGCCTGTCTTATTCGTGTCTGCTGTATCCGACTTCTTAGGAGCAGATTTGAACAACAGAGAATCCTTAGCTTTCTTTGTAATTTTATCATAAATAGCGGAAAGCTTGCCGTCAAAGAGAAGTTCTCCTGAGACCGAAGCGACTCTAAGAGAGTTCTTCACCTTAGAATCCACTAGTGTGGATGTAGCTAGGGCTGCGTCACATCTAACCAACTCCAGATTTGCCACTGAAAGGGCGGAGTTACGCGTGGAATAAGCTACTGTCCTTGAAAGAAGTCTTAAAGAGGATTGTATATCCTGAAACTCTTTCCCCTGAAGGCGCAGTGATAACGCCTTAGTAAGGTGATCTGCGTAAGATAAGGCATCTAAATTGGCTCTGTTAGACGCAATAGCTGTTTCCAACACCGCGGTTGGAATAGAAGCTGACGACGGTAATGATAGCTCTAAGTCTTCCGCCTCGTCGTCCATACGCAGAGGAACTCTCGGTATACCCTGTCCTGCCGTATCGAATTTATTCCTTGCATTAATGAAAGGCAGGTTGAGAGTATTAGCGGACAAGAAACCTGCTTTCCCCGTCCTGGAAGCAAGTTTAAATATAGCGTCGTTCAATAATTCAAATGTTCTTGCAACATTATTGGACTGCGACGGAAACGCGGGAGCGATGTCCCTGAACCGCTCAAAAAATTCAGAGTCCAATGACGCTATAATTCTCTTGTCCGGAAGCGCAGCAGTCTGGCCCGATGGAACAACTTGAGGGAGAAAGTGCCGGATGAAGTCCACGGCAGCTTTATGTTGTTCCGAAAGGGATAGCTCCAAGTCATCCGTATCCCTTTCACCATCCGGTCGGACCTCATGATGTTCCCGGTCGTCCGCCCCCGATGCTTCGGCGGAGCGTACCGACCCAGCGCCGTCGGATAATTCTCAATCCGACTCCGTTTCTGTCGGCTGCTGGGATGCTGCGATAAGCTGTGCTATCTGCACAAGAATGTCCGGCGTCGAGACCTGCGGAGGCGCAGTCTTTCGCTGCTTCGCCGAGGGCAGCTCAGCATCAGATGGCTCCCGCATACTTTTCCTATGCGAACGTCCGGAGTCCATCGGTCTCGAATCCCTGGCTGCCGGATGGTGTGACCTGGTCGCCGAAGAATCCTTGATCGGCGAAGCTGGTAATATATCGGCGGTCACGCAGCCAAGGTGCGGTCGTGTGCGCTGACGAGAAGAGGAAGCCTTAACAGTCTCTGCGGACTGCTTATACAACGGAGCGTCCCGAGCGACGGACATATGCTCCGCTAAAGACACATTTTGTACCACAACATCTGGTCCCAGATGTTGTTGTACGAGAGAGGGGCCTCTCTCGCTCGCGGCCCGGCTGGACCTGGACGAGCTAGGAACCGGACTCAAAGGCTTCCTCCGTTCTCGCCTACTATCCGCCGTCACTGGGTGTGCATCTATTATGTTTATAGTGCTCGCATCACCCAAAATTTCCTCTTGGACCGCATCGGACGAACCCGGCTGCCGAACCATTCGGTGAATGGACGCTACACCGGGCGAGCTTGCGGACGACATTTGTCTAATCTCCATGAGCACTTTTGCCGCTAGCTCTGAATTCATTTGTGACGACGGACGCACACTTGTAGAAGATAACATGGAAACATCACCCTGTTCTGGTTCCTCTGAAATAGAAACTGAGAGAGTAGAGTGACCTTGCGGAGAAAGAGCCGGCATCGCTCTTTCTCCAGAAACAACATATCGTGACACACGTTTCCAATGTTTCTCATCCCAATGTTCACATATAGGACAGGGATTAATGCGAGAACACTGACTACAATTAATACAATGATCATGAAAGTCAGAGGAAGATTTCTTCCTATTACAATTTGAACAACGTCCCTTCATTGTGAAAGAACAACAATAAGTCCTAGTTACTCGCAAAAACCCCTGACACAAAGATACATAATAACATGATCCATTAATAAATGAAAAAACAATTGCAAAACAAAATAATTTTGAAAAAATATTTTTTCAGCGAAGCCCAAGTTGCTGAAAAGTAACGTTGAGCCCCGATGGATCCGATGGCAAAGTGTGGTCAAAAATTTTAAATTTATATTAAATAATTAATGAGACACTTTCGGATAATATAAATGTATCTTATAGTGAGATAAACTACAGCAAAGGTAAACAGCCCCCCCTCAAAAAAGGCTGTTGCCAATGAAAACAAACAGTGTAAAAACACCAGAAAACATGACTCCAGGCACTGAAAAAACTGGCCTGGAATCAGTCATCAATTACACTCTATCTGATGCAAAACAGAGACTCCCAGGGGAGAATCTGTAGAACATTAAGATGGAAGATGCAGAACACAAACGTTATACACCCATGGGTGAAAACGTAACTATGGGGAAAATAACAGAAAACATTCTGTCACCAAGCAACTCTCCCAGGAAATTTTCGAAATGAAATTTCTCAAAAATATGCCAAAAGCATGGGAGAATTGCAAGGGGGGACTTTAGAAGGCTAGGGGAGAGGAAACACTGAATAAGCAGTGCAACAATTAGCAAGAATGACAACAAGAGGCCCATGCCTCGAAAATAGGCAACTTAACATAATTTCATCAAAAAATTTTAAGTACAGCCCTGATTATTTTTTGTCACTTCTTTTTCCTCTCCTCCTTCTATCCTCCTTAGAATCACATTTTCTCCAAAAATTACGTGTCTGGCATCCTTTAAACTGAGATTTACAAGCACAAAGATCAGTGAGATGTTGACTGATGAAGGGCCAAACAGAGAATAATAATTGGCGCCAATTTTGGGACGGCTGCGTCACTGCGCATGCGCAGTAGAGGCGTAGTATGGAGGTCCTTTAGGACATGATTTCTTTTTGTTTTGGATGCAAATTTTGGGGATTGGGGGGCAAAATTTGTGTTTGGCCCTGGTTTTGTTAGAGTTAGCACCAGCTAAGTCTGGGTCATTGGTACAGTATAAAAATATTCCCCCCCCCCCCCCCCCCCCCACAGTTTAATCTATCCTGATCAATTTAATTTGGAAATATGACTCCCATGAGTACCACTGGATGCCTCATATGGTTCGTACTCACACATTTTTTATAACATGTAGGCTCAGCTCAATGTGCTGAGAGCACACCAGTTCTTAATTTGGTCTCAGTACAAAACCAGGAGAAATTTCCACTTTCATCTCATTTTGGCAGTGTCTGTATCACCCAAATGTAGGATTTATTAATTTTTCAAGTATCTTGTTAACTCTGTGCACTGTATATGTGGGAAACAGTTGGGGATTCTGACACTAGAACTGAAGTGCATGGACTCAAAAGGGTTGAATGTAGGCTTTTCTGCTAAACTGGTTGCAGGGGTAGGGGTCATATAGCCAGCACTGCTTGTTCATTTGTTTCTTTCTTCATTCAGGTCATATGATTATCTCATGTTAGAGTGTGCTTCTGCCAAATGGTGTACTTCTACTGTAATTTGTACTTTATCCAAACACCTTTATCTAACAAAAGTACCTTTTAATTTTTATTTTGAGAATAATGGAAGGGTTAATGTTTTTGGCTTTCATTACTTTGAGAATAACTTTTTTACTTTGATAGTTTATACAGCTACTCTGTTGGTATACTAATGCAAAATGATGGCAGTTTGAGGACAACAAATTCATGAAACTTGTTGTTTGGAATCAGTTTAAAGGGCAAAATGTAAAAAGTGACACATGACTTTTTTCACTCAACCAGTTGGGATGGGTTAATTGTAATGCTGATAGATTAGGCAAAGAGCATTGAAATTTGAAAAAAAGATATTTAATATATTAGACAGTATTTTTTCTTTAATTTAAACTCATAATTACATATATTTTTATCGACTTTGTAGAAAGTTTAGGTTACAATACAGTGTTTTCGTGCAAACAGCGCCTCTAGTGGTTGACACCCAACCTTTAATGGAGGATAAAAGTTCCTGGAATTATCCGATTGGTGGAAAATGAACCGAGCTTGTAAGCGTGAATAAAATTTTTAAAGTGCATGTTTTGGAAAAGATATAAAATATTGGTGACTATTGTCTTCTGAAATGTGTGAGAGAAGATTAAAATTGGGTGGGAGTAGGTAAAAATATGTCTATTTCATTCAGTGCAAAACTGGACGGGAGTACAGGAAGCTCCAAATTTAAAGGCAAAATTCATATGGCGACCTATATTTTTTTTCAGTATCTTTTTTTCATGAGATGATAAACTAAATGGATAGATGGTTGTTTTTGCCCAAATCAGCTTGATCAGATGGGGAGAGGAGGAAAGATTAGTACTGTCGTCAATGGAAAAAAAACACTGTATTGTAACCTAAAGAAGGGCCAAACAGAGAATGATAATTGGCGCCAATTTCGGAACGTCCTTGACACTGCGCATGTGCAGTAGGGGCAAAGTATGGAGGTCCTTCAGGACATGATTTCTTTTGGTTTTAGATGCAAATTTTGGGGATTGGGGGCAAAATTTGTGTTTGGCCCTAGATTTTTAAGAGTTAGCACCAGCTATGTCTGGGTCATTGGTACAGTATTAAAATATTGTACTTCCAATACAAATAACATTGAAAAGGATAAATAAAAAAAAATCTTCAGAATATTTTGCGTTGTTCCATTTTCTCCTCACTCAGAATTTCGCGAGTGCCTGATCACGTATTCTTGGGTCCTCGACCCACTTCAAAAATATCTTCTTTCTCCGGTACCTCAATATATGGAGGCCGAAACGTCTTGGGCCAAAACATCTCGAGGCCGAAACGTCCCAGTACCCATTCGAGTTCCATGCAGGGGCGTAGGAACGAAAAAATATTGGGGGGGTATAGGGTCGTGTGGCGCTGGTTGGGCAGATGCCGCAGATGCCGAAGGCATCTTCCGTGAGTGCCGCAGGCACGAGCTTGATGAGGTGGGTTAGGGGGGGTTCTCCCCCCAAGAAAATTTTCCAATTGAGGTATCAAATGGTGCATTCTGGTGGCCACTGGGGTGTAATTTTCCCTATTTTTTTATTTGAAAAAGTGGGATTTCTTAACAGGGTGTTGTAATTTTGGCAAAATGTTGAACCGTGTGACCCGATAATATACCCCAAGTCCTTACATATGTATGAAAAGAAAAATCGATATGTATTAATCTGCATTTGTCAATGAGCAATAGGCTATACGTCTATAAGAGTCTCGTCTGCATTTGTCAATGAGCAATAGGCTATACGTCTATAAGTTTTGGGAAATTTTTTTGGGGGGGGTAAATACCACCCCCCCCCCACCCCCCGGTTCCTACGCCACTTGTTCCATGTCCTGTACTTGGGAATTCTTTTTATTGAGGCTCTAGGGTACTGATAATTAGACCCATCATGCCCATCTCATAATCAAAATGGCCTTATTTGGAGTAATTCTGGTGTTTAGGAGGACCTCCAATGATCTGTGCGGATGTAAACTGATGGTGATGCCCCCCTTGGCCTTAGACCATTTCTCCCACAGTGCGAGTAGTAAGTATTGCTTCTCGCAATGTTTCTGATACTACCTTGGCACCTGGGGAGGGGACAAGTCGAGTCTAAGCTTCGCCTTTTAGGCGGCTTGTCCAAGGCTTGAAGATTTTTAAAAAACGCGCGAAAATTTCCAGGGAACCACGCGTCCAGTTCTGTATAAAAAATATTAAAAGGGACATAAATTTTATTTTAAACAATGAACTTGGCCATGTTTAATTACCTAAAACTATTTGCACGTGGCCATTGTGCGCCACTATTTGGGAATAAAGCAGAATATTCATTTTGAACTCTTCTTCAATTGCCTTTCTCTAATTTGAAAACGCCATTCTCTGGTTTTCACTTTTCAGTAAGAGTTATCAGTCCTGGCGGTGAATGCAGGCGAAATCAAGCCTTGGAGGATTCGGACCTTGGAGGATTCGGACCCCGACTTGGAGAAAAATTCTGACTTTGGAGGATTCGGACCCTAACTTTGGAGGATTCGGACCCTGATCTAAATTGCTTGGGTGGTAATAAAGAAACGAAGACCTCTGTCCAAAATAATGTGTTTTATTTATGCGATGGGGGAATTTTATAGCAAACAGAAATTTACATATAAATGTGTCATGGCTAAAATTTCCACGGGAACCACGCGCCCAGTTCTGTATAAAAAAATATTAAAAGGGACGCGCGAAAATTTCCAAGGGAACCACGCGTTCCCTTGGGTGTCGGATGTGGGATAACAACGATCCCACATCCGATGTCCTTCTCCACGGGTTCCAAGAGCCATTGAGATAATCGTTTGATAAGTGGCGGCGGGGTCCCCATTTACTTTAAAGACGGCATTTCCTTCCTACCAAGATGGGATCTACAGACGTCGAATACGGAGTGCCCATGGACAGGAGTATTTACAAAACGGACAAGATATTTACTGTTAGGGGTATCGGCCACCCAACAGTCCCCCGGATACACGGGAAGCCATATCAGCATCCATCGAAAAAGCTAGAGATACGAAAATTGTCGATTTACTTGTCACAAGAGATTTTAATGACAACCAAGTAGTTCCCTCAAGGAGCGGCTTTGCAGAGATATTACATGATTTTAATTTAAGACAAGTCGTGCGTTCACGAGACAACTTGTTTGTAGCGGTCGAGGTAAAGGCCATTTACCAACCAGCCTGGTTGGTCCGGATCTCTCAGTCTCGTGGTAAATCGGTCGCTTTGTGTGCTAGAGTGAAGCATGGTGGACGTTTCGACCGCTCTGAGGTGGAATCTGGGTGAGATTCACGGTGGGTGAATCTCAAAAGAAGGGGAGAGTAGTGTAGCGGTCGAGGTATAAAGGCCATTTACCAACCAGCCTGGTTGGTCCGCATTTCTTAGATCAGATCATTCATTCAAAAATTCTCTAACGGAGCAATTCTTGAATACGTACTCTTTTCGCGTCAGGTGTAATAATCCAGTTTGCCCCGACTGTAGGTCCTAGCTCTGTAATCTCATCCTTATCTATTAACTACCACTAAATTGTTTCATTTTCTAAAAACGATGAAAAATTATTTTTATTTATATGGAAAGAACAATTTTAAAAATTAATCCATTCATTTTTCTCTTCATTAACAAAGCCGTTGTCAGGATTGTCTCACATTTTACATCTTTGTTTTTATTGGGAATGGTGGGAAGACAGCCCTGGTGGCTATGCCATCTCCCTGCAGTGCAACTTTGTATTTGAAATAATTGTATGTTGTTGTATTTAGTTTGTATTTGTATACATGTTGTATTACAAAATAAAATCATTCAATTCAATTCAATTCTCTTAGTCTCGTGGTAAATCAGTCGCTTAGTGTGCTAGAGATCGACGGTTCGACCCCGGCTCCCGCACTTATCTCTCCTCCTGTTACAGTTTTACCGAGTCGTACGTCGGCTCTACTATTAGATCTTTTTGCGCTTAGTGACACATTCAACATGAAAACTTGTGCGGTCTTCGAACCCATTGTCCCAGACATAATTCGCTACCGCTGTCCAATTTCACTCGAAGTTGAATTCTTAAAACCACCACCTCTCTCATTTAAGAGGAGAATATGGCTCTACTACCAGGGTAATTATGAAGTGTTGAATGAGGCTTTCTGTAATGTCGATTGGGTCTCTCTCTTTGATAATCCATCTCTCGATACTATAGTCTCTAAATTTACCGACAAACTACTCGATACTGCATCAGTCTGTAGTGTAGTATTATACTTGATACATGTCAGCTTATGACAAATAACAGACATGATACAGGAATTCACACCCGGTGCTAGAATCGTGGGAAACCCATATATATAAACTGGCGATATATCCTCTATGTATACTCAGTAGTCAGTTGTAGAATAGCATTCAATAAAGCATGGTGTAAGAATTCAATGTGTGATTTAACCCTTTAGCCAACATGAAAAGCAGACGACACTTGCAAACAAAATTCTTGAATAACTATTTTTTTTCATTTTTTGTCTCAAAAACATAGGTTATGATCCCTCGTTGGAACGAGCTCGACGAGCTCGTTCCAACGAGGGGTCATAACCTATGTTTTTGAGACAAAAAATGAAAAAATAATGAAAATTAATTCGCGATTTTTGAGAATAGCGCTGGCCGGTTTTGGCCGTTACGTTGGGTAAAGGGTTAATTCAGTGGCGGAAAGTGACAATATCATACAATCCACATGCCCAACAAAGTTATTACCACGCGTAACGACCAACCGAAATGGATGCATAATGAAATAAGATTGCTGATTAGACAGAGAAAACGGTTGTATCGCATTGCTAAACGGGCCGATAGTCCACATGCCTGGGCAAAATGTAAAGTGAAGCGGTTGTATCGGCTATTAGGAAGGCCAAAGTCCAGTCCACTCTAAGAAGTAGTGAAGCACCACCATCAAGGTGGTGTCCAGATAACCCTGAAAAGATTCATCTGCAGTAGTAATGCAGTAGGAATTCCTACTCTCATCCACTCAAACAAAATATATTCCTCAAGTGTTGAGAAAGCTGAAGTGTTCAATGAATTTTTTCAGTTCTATCTCAACAGGTGATGACCTGAATGCTTCCCTGCCACACGCAACATCCCATGTTTCTGAAAGTATTTATTGTATTACTCTACATTGTAGTGAAGTATATTCTGCAATGAAGTCGACAAAAGTGTCCAAGGCGTCTGGTCCAGATCCAATAAGCCCGCGTCTCCTCAAAGAATGTAAATCCTTTTTATGCGAGCCACTCTCGATCTTATTTAATATACTAATGAATAACTCGTACTTTCCGTCACTGTGAAAAAAAGCAAACGTCTCCCCAGTCTTGAAAAACAACCCTCCAATTCTGTTATTAATTATTGCCCAATATCTCTGATCAGCTACGTTGGAAAAATATTTGAAAAATGTGTATTCAAACGTGTGTGGGAGTTCCTAATTGACAATAACGTTCTCAGCCAATTTCAGTCAGGTTTTACACCCGGTGACTCAACTGTCCTCCAACTGTCTTGACATATATGATGAATTCTGTCGCGCCCTTGATAAAGGCAAATAAGTTAGGGTTGTCTTCTGTGATGTCAGTAAGGCCTTTGATAAAGTATGGCATGCTGGTCTCATCTACAAGCTGGAGAATATAGGCGTTTCGGGTGAACTTTTGCTGTTCTTAAAATCGTATCTTGCAGATAGGTTGCAACGAGTTGTGATATCGTGTGAGACATCTTCATGGAGAACCGTCAATGCCGGTATTCTACAATGCTCGATCCTCGGCCCTGGTTGTTCCTCATATACATTAACGACATAACCAAAGATCAACTGAGCAGTATACGCTTCTTTGCAGACGATACCTCCTTATATCTAATTATAGAGAACCCGGAACAAGCCTCGACCGTAATCAATCATGATCTAGCTACAATCGAACATTGGGCTAAAACATGTTTGGCGGAGTTCAATCCAAACAAAACAGAGAGTATGCTAATATCACGTAAAAGCAGCCCCATCAATCCACCCTCATTCTTAGGCGGTTCTCAGATATCCGAAGTCTCCAACCATAAACACTTAGGGGCCATGCTAAATAGCACTTCCAAGTACATGGAACCACCATATCGACCATATTTGCTCTAAAGCCTGGTCTCGATTAGACTTAGCAAGAAGATACAAATTTAATTTAGATCGTAGTGTCCTAGAAAAAAATATATTTTGCCTTTATTAGGCCTCTTCTTGAATACGAGGATACTGTTTGGGATAACTGTTCTGAAACCAAAGTGGCGGAACTAGAAAAAATACAGATTGCAGCGGCAAGGGTCATTACGGGGGCAACCATCAGTGCTAGTAAGTCCTTACTTTATTTAGAAACGCGATGGGACCCATTGCAAGAAAGGCGTCGCAAACACAAGTTAGTCCAGTTTTTCAAAATGTATCATCGTATGGTACCTGCACATATCGTCAGTAAAGTCCCCCACTTGCTTCTTCAACCAATCCATTACTCAGTCTCCGATCAAGTCAAAACCACCCGTATTACATTTCAGTTGTCGGACTGAGCTGTACAAGTATTCCTTCACCCCCATCGTCACAGACTAATGGAATAACCTGCCCCTGTCTGTCCGCGAGAACTCGTCATTGATTAATTTTAAGACATTCCTAAACGATGGTAATCAACGACCTCCAAGGTTCTACAATAATACGAAATCTCGCACAGCTCAAATATATCATTGCAGGTTACGACAGGAGTGTAGTAACCTCAACTAACACTTTTATGATAATCATTTATCACCAAACCCCTTATGTCAATGTGGCGAGCAAGAGACTCCTGATCACTATCTCCTGCATTGTCCAATTTTCAGAGACGCTCGTAATTATACAATCAACCTACTCCCTTTGTAGCAGACACATCTACACTTCTTTCCGGTTCAGAATTCTTGAATAACGAAGACAACCGCCTCATATTTGAAGTGGTACTTGACTTTATATTATCAAGTAAACGATTCCAATGATGAATTTCTAATACAGTAGTAACCAATTTAATATAACTTAATATTATTATAATGTTATTATCAAATTAGCTCATCATAACGAATATACCCCACCACACCATTTAACTTTTCCTTTCAGCTCAACGCCACCTGGTCTGTATCCATAGACTGTATTCATAATCTTTTACTAAACGAACTGAATGGCATTACCTATACCTACTTACGTTTTTTTCGTGTGTAATGCATCATGTATTCAAGCTGATGGAGATTTGTTTTGTTTTTTGTTGTCTTTTTTTTTAAATCGTTCTTATCTTGTTCACCTTGTAGCCTAAATATTCTTGCATGTCGTTTCCCGGGGGTCTCCGACTCTGCCTCCCGTGATGGCCAACACCGGTCAGTCATATTTAAAAAGACGCTCTCATTGAAATCTTACTATCTTTCCAACTTTGAACTCGGAAATATGACTCGTGTCCCTCCGCTGGAATGAGCTCGTTCCAGTGGGTGGTCAAGAACTGTGTTGTGGAGCAGAAATTATGAATGTCTAGTTATTCAAGAAGCCTCTGCCCAACTGCTGTATTCTATTCTGGTTGGGCACTGGGTTAACCTGGTGGACGTGAGGCGGGAGCCTCCGGGCGACGATGTGTGAGCTCTACTACTGACTTATACCAGGCACTTGTGTAATGTATACAAATTCTGTTTAATGTAAATACTAAAATCACTCCTACCTGCCATTGTAATTGGTAACTCTTTGTAATCTTGTTCTTGGTGGAAACGGCCTTGTATAAGCTTATAGTTTCCCGCTGAATCCACATTAATGTATGTAACAAATTGTTCATGTTATATTGTACCCTTGAAATAAATAATGTTTAAACTAAAAGGGACATAAATTTTATTGTAAACAATGAACTTGGCCATGTTTAATTGCATAAAAGTATATGTATGTGTGGCCATAGTACGCCACTATTTGGGAATAAAGCAGAATATTGATTTTGAACTCTTCTTAAATTGTCGTTCTTATTTGAAAACGCTATTCTGGTTTATAACTTTTCAGTACGAGTTATCAGTCATGGCGGTGAATACAGCCGGATCGAACCTTACAGGATTCGGACCCCGACTTGGAGAATTCGGACCTTGGAGGATTCAGCGATGTGAAGTTAGTTACTTATTCCCTATTTGACATTTTGACATTTTTTATTCCACCAAAACAGGAAAAATTGCACCTGCTGTAGGGTGGCACAAATGAAGACGAGTTGATTGACATGTTGCCCGTCCCCATATGACCCCTCTTTATGGGGCAACCAAGGCCCTAAAAGTGACAACCTTCCAGAAAACCTTCTAGATGGGCAAATCTGATCAAATAAAAGGTGCGGTAGGGTGGCACAAATGAAGGCGAGTTGATTGACAAGTTGCCCGTGCGCATAAGGCCCCTCTTTATGGGGCAACCAAGGCCCTAAAAGTGACAACCTCTGAGAAAACCTTCTAGATGGGCAAATCTGATCAAATAAAAGGTGCTGTAGGGTGGCACAAATGAAGACGAGTTGAATGACATGTTGCCCATCCACATAAGGCCTCTCTTTAAGGGGCAACCAAGGCCCTAAAAGTGACAACATCTGAGAAAACATTCTAGATGGGCAAATCTGATCAAATAAAAGGTGCTGTAGGGTGGCACAAATGAAGACGAGTTGATTGATATGTTGCCCGTCCGCATAAGACCCCTCTTTACGGGGCAACCAAGGCCCTAAAAGTGACAACATCTGAGAAAACCTTCTAGATGGGCAAATCTGATCAGATAAAAGGTGCTGTAGGGTGGCACAAATGAAGACGAGTTGATTGATATGTTGCCCGTCCGCATAAGGCCCCTCTTTACGGGGCAACCAATGCCCTAAAAGTGACAACATCTGAGAAAACCTTCTAGATGGGCAAATCTGATCAGATAAAAGGTGCTGTAGGGTGGCACAAATGAAGACGAGTTGATTGATATGTTGCCCGTCCGCATAAGGCCCCTCTTTACGGGGCAACCAATGCCCTAAAAGTGACAACATCTGAGAAAACCTTCTAGATGGGCAAATCTGATCAGATAAAAGGTGCTGTAGGGTGGCACAAATGAAGACGAGTTGATTGACATGTTGCCCGTCCCCATATGACCCCTCTTTATGGGGCAGGGATTTTTCTAGGGGCAGTGGGAATGGGGCCAGGGGCCCATACAATTGGGAAAAATGCCATCTCATTGGACCAAATTGGGAATTCTGGTGACACTGCAGAGTGGAGAAAAATGCACATTTCTTCTCTACAGGCACATTAAAAATGAAGAAGTTGGGTTTATTTTTTGAAATTATGGTTTTACAGTTCTTTTATCATCATAATAAGGCCTACTTTCACAGTAAATAATCGCAATTATTATGATGAAGTTGACACTGGGTACGAATTGGGAATTTTATGTTAGAAATTGGGAAAAATCATGCCTAAATCTCATTGGGAATGGGGCCTATATTCGGCCCCTGTTGTCACCTAGAAAAATCCCTGTGGGGCCACCAAGGCCCTAAAAGTGACAACCTCACAGAAAACCTTCTAGAAGGGCAAATCTGATCAAATAAATAAAAGGTGCTGTAGGAAGGCACAAATGAAGACGAGTTGATTGACATGTTGCCCGTCCGCATAAGGCCCCTCTTTATGGGGCAACCAAAGCCCTAAAAGTAACAACCTCCCAGAAAGCCTTCTAGATGGGCAAATCTGATCAAATAAAAGGTGCTGTAGGGTGGAACAATTGAAGACGAGTTGATTGACATGTTGTCCGTCCGCATAATGCCCCTCTTTATGGGGCAACCAAGGCCCTAAAAGTGATAACCTCCCAGAAAACCTTCTAGATGGGCAAATCTGATCAAATAAAAGGTGCTGTGGAGTGGCGCAAATGAAGACGAGTTGATTGACATGTTGCCCGTCCCCATATGACCCCTCTTTATGGGGCAACCAAGGCCCTAAAAGTGACAACCTCCCAGAAAACCTTGTAGATGGGCAAATCTGACCAAATAAATAAAAGGTGCTGTAGGGTGGCACAAATGAAGATGAGTTGATTGACATGTTGCCCGTCCGCATAAGGCCTCTCTTTATGGGGCAAGCAAGGCCCTAAATGTGACAACCTCCCAGAAAACCTTCTAGATAGGCAAATCTGATCAAATAAAAGGTGCTGTAGGGTGGCACAAATGAAGACGAGTTGATTGACATGTTGCCCGTCTGCATAAGGCCTCTCTTTATGGGGCAACCAAGGCCCTAAAAGTGACAACCTCCCAGAAAACCTTCTAGATGGGCAAATCTGATCAAATAAAAGGTGCTGTAGGGTGGCACAATTGAAGACGAGTTGATTGACATGTTGCCCGTCCCCATATGACCCATCTTTATGGGGCAACCAAGGCCCTAAAGGTGACAACCTCTGAGAAAACCTTCTAGATGGGCAAATCTGATAAAATAAAAGGTGCTGTAGGGTGGCACAAATGAAGACGAGTTGACTGACACGTTGCCCGTCCCCATATGAACCCTCTTTATGGGGCAACCAAGGCACTAAAAGTGACAACCTCCCAGAAAATCTTCTAGATGGGCAGATCTGATAAAATAAAAGGTGCTGTATGGTGGCACAAATGAAGCCGAGTGGATTGACATGTTGCCCGTTCCCGTATGACCCCTCTTTATGGGGAAACCAAGGTCCTAAAAGTGACAACCTCCCAGAAAACCTTCTAGATGGACAAATCTGATAAAAAAGGTGCTGTAGGTTAATTCAAGTTTAAAGCGAGTTTATTGGCGATATTAACACAAATTTATCCTCGAGGTTATCGCGACTTTATCCTCGTTGTTAGCAAGAGTTAATTCGCCACGTTAACGCTAGTTTGTCGCGAGTTTATCCGTGAGATTAGCGCTAGTTTAACGCGAGTTTATCTGCGAGCTTAATGCGAGTTTAACGCGAGGTTAACACAATGTTAACGCAAGTTTGACAGGAGTTTATCCGCAAGGTTGACGCGAGATCAACGCTAGTTGACCCGCGTTGATAACGGATGTTAATCCGCAAGGTTAACGCGAGTTTGACAGGAGTTTACCCACAAGTTTAACGCGAGTTGTACTCAAGTTTAATGTAAGGCTATCGCGAGTTTTTCCATGAGGTTAACGCGAGTTTAACCGCGAGGTTAACGCGAGTTTATCCCCAAAGTATTCGCGAGTTTATACGCGAGGTTAACGCAAGTTTAACGCGCATTTTACGTAAGTTGATCCACAATGTTGACGCGTTAACCTTGCGGATAAACTCGCGTTAAACACGTGCTAACCTCACGGATACTCTCGCATTAACCTCACACTAAGAACGCAAATAAACTCCCGTTAAACTTGAATTCACCTCCCGGATGAACTCGTGTTAAACTCGAGTTAGCCTCACTTTAGACTCGCGTAAACCTCGCGATTAAACTCGCTAATAGCGTCGCACATAAACCCGCGGATGAACACGAGCTAACCACGCGATTTAACGTTAAATTCGCGGGTAAACACGCGTTAACATTGCAGAATAACTCACTTTAAAGCTGCGTTACACTCACGTTAACCTCGCAGATAAACATGCGTTAACCTCCCAGATTAATTCCCGTTAAACTCGAGTTAACCTTGATTTACATTCAGTTTAACCTAGCGGTTAGACTCCCGTTAATCTCGTGGATAAACTCGCATTAATCTCGAATTAGGGTCGCACATAAACTCGTGCTCACCTCGTTAACCACACGAATTAACTCGAGTTAATCTCGTGTTAACCGTGGCGATAAACTCGTGTAAAACTCGTGAACACCCGTTCGCGTTAAATTCGCGTTAACCTCGAGGATTAACTTGCGGATAAACTCGCGATAACAACGCATATAAACTCACGGTAACCTCGCGCATAAATTCCTGTTAACATCGCCGATAAACTTGCGTTAAACTCGCGTTAACCTCGCGGATAAACTCGCGTTAACGTCCGGCATAAATTCGCGCCAAACTCGCGTTAATCTCGTGGATAAACGCACGTTAAACTCGCGCAAATAACGCGAATAGACTCGCGATAACCTTGCAAATAAATTCGCGTTAACATCGTCGATAAACTTGCGTTAAACTCAAGTTAACCTCGCAGATAAACTCGTGTCAATCTCGCGTTAACCTTGCGGATAAACTCGCGTTAAACACGCGCTGACCTCACGGCTAATCTCGCGTCAAACTCGCGCTAACAATGCGGATAAACTCCTGTTAAGCTCGAGGTTATCACACGGATGAAATCGCGTTAAACTCGAGTTCACCTCAATTTAATCTCACCTTAACCTGGCGGATAGGCTCATGTTAATTTCGCGGATAATCTCACATTAGTGTCGCCTGGATAAACTCACGTTAACCACGCGTTAACAACGACGATAAACTCTCATTAAACACGCGCTGACCTCACGGATAATCTAACGTCTACCTTGCGTCAAACTTGAGCTAACAATGCGGATAAACTCCTGTTAAACTCGAGTTTATCTCACGGATGAACTCGCGTTAAACTCGAGTTACCCTCAATTTAAACTCACCTTAACCTGGCGGATAGGCTCGCGTTAATTTCGCAGATAATCTGGCATTAGTGTCGCCAGGATAAACCCACGTTAACCACGCGTTAACACCGACGATAAACTCGCGTTGAACTCGAGTTAACCTCGGGGATAACCTCGTGTTAACCTCCCGAATAAACTTGCGCCAAACTCGCGTTAACCTCGCGGATGAACTCATGTTAACCTTGCGTCAAACTAATAGTATCGTGGATAAACTCGCAATAACCATGCCCATAAATTCGCATTAATATCGAGAATAAACATGCGTTAAACTCGCGCTGACATCACGGTTAAACTCACGTTAAACTCGCTTTAACCTCGCGAGTTAACTCTCGAAAACAACGCGGCTTGGCTCGCGATACCCTCATGGACAAATTCGCGTTAAACTCGAGCTAACCTTGCATTGTACTCGCGCTAACAACGCAGATAAACTCGCGATAACCTCGCACATGAACTCGCGTTAACATCGCCGATAAACTCACGTTAAACTCAAGTTAACCTCCTTTTAAATTCTCCTGAACCTAACGGATAGACTCGCGTTAATCTCGCAGATAATCTCGCATTCGCGTCGCCCATACACTCGCGCTCATCTCGAGTATAAACACACGTTAACCTCGCTAATTAACTTGCATTAATCCTGCATTAACCTCGGGAATAATCGCGTGTTAACCTGGCGGATTAATATCGTTAAACTCGCGTTAAACTCGCCATAACCTCAGGGCTAAATTTGCGTTAAACTCGCGAGTAGACACACGTTAACATCGCAGATTATTTTGCGTTAAACTCTCGCGGTAACCTCGCGGACGAACACGCGTTAACCTCACAGATAAACATGCGTTAAACTCCCGGATTAACTCGCGTTAAAATCGCGGATATTCTCACGCCAAACGCGCACTAACCAAGGGGATAAACAAGCATTAACCTCACGGACTAACTCGCGTTAATCTCGCTTTAACCACGGGGATAAACTAGCGTTAAACTCGCAGATAAACATGCATTTACCTCGCTGATTAACTCGTGGATAAACTAGTGTTAACCTCGCAGATAAACTCACGTTAAACTTGCATTAATCTCGCGGATAAACTCGTGTTAAACTCACGTTAACCTTGCGGATAAACTCGCCCCAAACACGCATTAATCACACGGATAAACTCGCGTCACACTCGCGCTAACGACACGGATAAACTCGCATTAAACTCCAGTTAACCTTGCAGATAAACTCACGTTAACCTCCAGTTAACCTCGAGGATAAACTCATGTTAAACTCGCGCTAGTCCCGCAGATAAACACGCGTTAACCTCGCGAATTAACTCGCGTTCATTTCGCGTTAACCTCGGGAATCAACTACTGTTAAACTCGCAGACAAACAAATACACTCGCGTTGAACTCGAGTTAACCTCGGGGATAACCTCGTGTTAACCTCGGGAAAAACTCGCGCCAAACTCGCGGATAAACTCATGTTAACCTCGCGTCAAACTCGTGATAATATCGCGGATAAACTTGCGATAACCTTGTGCATAAATTCGCATTAATATCCCGGATAAACACACGCTAAACTCGCGCTAACCTCACGGATAAACTCGGGTTAACCTTGTGGGCTAACTCTCGCTAACAAGGCAGCTAAACTCACGATAACCTCGTGGACAAATGTACAGTTAACCTCGCGTTGTACTCGCGCTAACAACGCGGATAAACGTGCGATAACCTCGCGCATAAACTTGCGTTAACATCGCCGATAAACTCGCGAAAATCTCAAGTTAACCTCGTGGTGAATGAACGCGTGTTAACCTCGCGGATGAACTCGTGCCAAACGCGTGTTAACCTCGTGGAAAAACACGCGTTAAACTCGGGTTAACTTCCCGCATAATCTTGCGTTATCATCGCGGATAAACTCGCGTTCAACTCGACTAAACGCAGCGGATAAACTCGCGTTAAACTGGCATTACCCTTACGGGAAGACTCGCATTAACATCGCGAACAGACTCCCGTTAAACTCGCGTTATTTCCGCGGATAAACGCGGGTTAACCATCAGTTGCGTTAAACTCGCGGATAAACTCGTGCTAAACTCGCGTTAGCCTCCTAAATAAACTCGGGTTAAAGTCGAGTTAACCTTGCTGATTAACTCAAGGATAAACTCGTGTTAACATCAGGGGTAAAGGCGCTTTAACCTCTTGGATTACCTCGCGTTAAATTCGCGGATCAACTCGCGATAAACGACCGGATAACCAAGCGTTAACATCGCGAATTAACTCGCGCTAATCTTGTGTTAACCTTGGGGATATTCTCGCGTTAAACTCGAGGACAATTACGCGTTAAATCCGCATATAATCACGCGTTAACCTCGCATTAACGTTGCGTATAATCACGCGTTAACCGTGTGGATTAACTCGCGTTAAACTCACCTTAGCCTCGGGGATAAACTCACGTTAAACTCGCCGCTAAACACACGTTAACATCGCAGATTTCCTCGTGTTAATCTCGCCGATAAACTCGCGTTAATCCTGGGGATAAAGTCGCATTCATCTCGCGGACAAACACTCGTTAAATTCACGTTAACCTCGCGGATTAATTCGTATTCATCTCCCGGATTAACTCGAGTTAATCTTGAGTTAACCTCGCGGATTAATTCGCGTTAATCTCGCGTTAACCTCGGGGATATACTCATGTTAAACGCGCGGACAAACACGCGCCAAACGCACGTTAACATCACGGAGAAACTCGTCGAAAAACACGCGGATAAACTCGAGATAACCTTGGGCATAAACTTGCGTTATAATCGTGGATAAACTCGCGGATAAACTTGTGGAAAACTCGAGTTAACCTCGCAGATAAACTCGCGTTAACCTACCGAATAGACTCGCGTTAATCTCAGGAATAAATTCGCTTTAAACCCGATAATTTCGTGATAACCTTGCACATAAATTTGCATTAATATCGTGGATAAGCTTGCGTTAAACTCGAGTTAACCTCGCGAATTAACTCTCGCTATCAACGGGGATAAACTCGCCATAACCTCGTGGATGAATACGCTTTAAACTCGTGTTAACCTTGCGTCTAACTCGCGCTAACAACGTGGATAAACTCGCGATAACCTCCTCGAGAATAACCTCGCGTTAACATCGCCGATAAACGCGCGTTAAACTCGAGTTAACCTCGTGGATAAAATCGTGTTAGACTCGCTTTAACCTTGCAAACTCGCGTAAAACACACGCTAACCTCACGGATAATCGCACGATGACAACGTGGATAATCTCCCTTCAAAATCGAGATGAATACGCGTTAAACTTGAGTTAACCTCGCTTTAAACTTGCGTTAATCTAGCAGATAGACTTGCGTTAAATCTCGCAGATAAACTCGCGTTAACATCGCGCATAAACTCGTGCTAATCTCGTGAATAAACACGCGTTAACCTCGCGAATTAACTCGAGTTAATCTCTCATTAACCTCGCGGATTAACTAGTGTTAAACGCATGTTAAACTCGCCTTAACCTTGGCGATAAATTCGAGTTACACTCGTGAGTAAACACATGTTAACATCATGGATTAACTTGCGATAAACTTGCATTACACTCGCGTTAACCTCGCGGACAACCTCGTGTTAACCTAGCAGTTAACATGCGTTAACCTCCCGGATTAACTTGCGTTAAACTCGCAGATATTCTCACGCCAAACACCGGCCAACCATGCGGATAAACAAGAGTGAACATCACGGATCACCTCAGATTAATCTCGATTTAACCTCTGGGATAAACTAGTGTTAAAATCGCGGGCAAACGCGTTAAATTCGCGTTACCCTCGCAGATTAAATCGCAGATAAACTCGCAATAAGCCAGGGGATAAATTCGCGCTAAGCTCACGTTCAACTCGCGCTAACAATGTGGATAAACTCGCGATAACCTCGCGAATAAACTCATGTCAACATCACCGATAAACTCACATTTAACACGCGTTAAAATCGCAGACAAACTCGCGTTAACCTCGTGCATAACCGCATGTTAACCTCGCGTTACCCTCGTGGATAAACTTGTATTAAACACGTGTTAAACACGCGTTAAACTTGCGGATAAGCTTGCATTAAACACGTGCTAACCTCACGGATAAACTCGCGTTACCCTCGCATTAAACTCGCGCTAACAACGTGGATAAACTCGCATTAACCTCGCGGATATACGCATGTTAAACTCGAGTTAACTTCGCGTTAAACACGCACCTTGTGGTTAGACTCGCGGATAAACTCGGGTTAGCGTCGCGCATAAACTCGCGCTAATCTCACAGATACTCGTTAATCTGATGTTAACCTCGGGGATAAACTTGTGTTAAACTCGCGGACAAACACGCGATAAATCTGCATTAACCTCGCGGATAAACTTGCGATAAAAACGCGGATAAACCCGCGATAACCTGGCGCATAAACTCGTGTTAACATCGCCGATAAACTCGAGATGCACTCGATTTAACCTCGCGGATAAACTTGCATTAATGTCACGCATAAACTCGCGTTATAATCGCGGATAAACTTGCGTCAAACTCGAGTTAACCTCACCGATAAACTTGTGTTAAAATCGCGGATAAACTCGCGCCAAACCCGCATTAAAATCATGGATAAATTCAAGTTAAACTCTCGCTAATAACGCGGATAAACTCGCGATAACCTTTGCGCACAAACTCGCACTAATATCGCGGAAAGACTCGCGTTAAACTGGCGGAGAAGCTCGGGTTAACGTCGGGCATAAACTCAAGCTGACCGTGTCGATAAACACACGTCAGGCATAAACTCGCGTGGACCGTGCCGATAAACACACGTTAATCTCACGGATAAACTTGCGTTACCCTCGCATTAAACTCGCGCTAACAATGTGGATAAACTCGTAATAACCTCGCATTAACGTCGTCGAAAAACGCGCGTTAAATGCGAGGTAGCTTTGCGGATAAACTCGTGATTACCTTGTGTATGAACTCGTGCCAAACTCTCGTTATCTTCGCAGATAAATTCGTGATAACCTCGTGATAACATCGCCGATAAACTCGCGTTAAACTCATGTCAACCTCATGGATAAACTCGCGTTAACCTCACGGATAAACTACCGCCAAACTTGCGGACGACCAAGCATTAAATTTGCATTAAACTCGAGTTAACCTCGCATTTTACTCGCGTTAACAACGTGGATAAACTCGTAATAACCTCGCGCATAACCTCGCGTTAACATCGCCGATAAATGTGCGTTAAACGCAAGGTAACCTCGCGGATAAACTCATAACCTCGCGTATGAACTTGCGCCAAACTCGCGTTATCTTTGCAGATAAACTCATGATAACCTTGCATTAACATCGCCGATAAACTCGCGTCAAACTCATGTCAACCTTGTGCATATACTCGCGTTAACATCGTGGATACACTCGCGTTTAACTCGTCTAAACTGGCGTTAACCTTGCGAATAGACTTGCGTTAACCTCTCGAAAAGACTCCCGTTAAACTCGTATTAATCTCGGGGATAAACTCAAGTTAACCACCAGGATTACCTCGCGTTAAACACGCATCAAACATGCGTTAAACATGCGTTAATCACGTGGATAAACTGGATTAAAGTCGTGTTATCCTTGCTGATGAACTCTCGGATAAACTTGCGTTAACCTCAGGGATAAACTCGCGTTAACCTCGCTGATTACCTTGTGGATAAACTCACGTTAACCGCATGGATAAACACGCGTTGACATCGCGGATTAACTTGCGTTAATCTCGTGTTAAACTCGGGGATGTACTCGGGGAGTCAATCTGCTGGGTTAACGCAAGTTTATCCGCGATGTCAATACAGGCAATATGTCAATCAACTCGTCTTCATTTGTGCCACCCTACAGCACCTTTTATTTGATCAGATTTTCCCATCTAGAAGGTTTTCTGGGAGGTTGTCACTTTTAGGGCCTTGGTTGCCCCATAAAGAGGGGTCATATGGGGATGGGCAACATGTCAATCATCTCGTCTTCATATGTGCCACCCTACAGTACCTTTTATTTCATCAGATTTGCCCATCTAGAAGGTTTTCTGGGAGGTTGTCACTTTTAGGGCCGTGGTTGCCCCATAAAGCGGGGACTTATGCGGACGGGCAACACGTCAATCAACTCGTCTTCATTTGTGCCACCCTACAGGACCTTTTATTTGATCAGATTTGCCCATCTAGAAGGTTTTTTGGGAGGTTGTCACCAGAGGCGAACGTTAATAAGCCATGTTGCTAAAACATTTAGAGAGGGTATGCACCTCCCAAGCACTGGTGACTGGGTCCTATTTTACCCGTAAAACAGAGCCTGTTTGCCGCAGTGAACAGGCACTGCTTCACTTCCCGGGGTTCCCATGGGGAATTTAACCCTGTACCCAACGCCGACGATATCAAAATTTATTATTTTAACAGGCCTGGCGTTTTGAATGAAAGTGTCAATGACACTGTAGCTCAACTTGACAAACTTGAACTTGGTAAGTTATAAATGAAATGGCAAAATTGAAGATCATTGGTACCAATGTCATTTTTTTTGCCAGTGGCAACATTTTTTGACAGAAACCGAAGAAAATGGATAGCTCCCATCTAGAGGCCTCCCCAAACAAGCATGCCAGGTTTCAAAGCAATCCGATCATAAATGTGCCCTGTAGGGTGTATAAAAGGGAAATATTGTGGTCTGAAAAGACTCAATTTTAAGAACGTTGGCCGTGGCAACATTTTTTGACGGAAATGGAAGAAAATCGATAGCTCCCATCTAGAGGTCACCGTAAATAAGCATACCAGGTTTCACAGCAATCTAATCATAAATGTGCCCTGTAGAGTGAGCCAAAGGGAAATATTGTGGTCTGACTAAACTAAGTTCTAAGAACATTGGCCGCGGCAACATTTTTTGACGGAAATTGAAGAAAATCGATGTCTCCCATCTAGAGGTCACCCCAAACAAGCATGCCAAGTTTCAAAGTAATCTGATCATAAATGCGACCTGTGAGGTGTGCCAAAGGAAATTGTGGATGTACGTACTAACGTACGTATGTACATACGTACGTACGCCGACAGACGAGAAGTGATGGCAATAGCTCAGCTTGACTTTGTCAAAAAATGAAAGTGTCAATGACACTGTAGCTCAACTTGTCAAGACAAAGACAAAGACATGTACATGTATAGTATGTGATACAGCAATGACAAACATCTAGGTAATGACCTGATAACAAAGGTACATATAAAGTATTGTAACGGTCTGTACATAAATACTGACCGTTGCCTGTAACAAATGTATAGGTAAAGTATTGTAGAGGTGGGTGACAGTCAGATGCTAAACTAGAAAAGAAATCTTTGCGTCCCAGAATGGGTCTGACTGAACCCCAAAATATTTGTTCTCATAGCACAGTGATAACAAAGGCACCCCAAAACACACTCATTCCTGTCCCAAGATGAAAACAAAGGTACCCAAGAAGTTTCGTGAAGATCAGTTCACAAATATGAGCTGTGTAGAAGTTGTGACAAAAAACTGATTGGACCTAATTTCGGTACAAAATGGCCACTGGCTGCCATCTTTAATTTTGGACCGCACCCAGAAACACTCATTCTCGTCCCAAGGTGATAACAAAGGTACCCAAGAAGTTTTGTGAAGATCGGTTCATAAATACAGCCTCTAGCCCGAGCCGTATTGACATGTGCACTTACAGTGTATAAGTAGCACTGAATAAATCAAAGTTCATCTAATTTGCATAATTTCTGCACGAGAAAAAAACCTGTACTATATGTGATGTATTCCATGTTACTAAACATTCATACAAAAATTTATTCAAATCAGAACTTTCATACAGAAGTTCTGTACAAAAAACTGATTGCACTAATTTTGGTACAAAATGGCTGCTGGTGGCCATCTTGAATTTCGGACCACACCCAAAAACACTCGTTCTCATCCCACGGTGATAACAAAGGTACCCAATAAGTTTCGTAAAGATCGGTTCATAAATACGGCCTCTAGCCTGAGCCGTATAGAAGTTGTGTACAAAAAACTGATTAGACCTAATTTCGGTACAAAATGGCCACTGGCAGCCATCTTGAATTTTGGACAGCACCCAGAAACACTCGTTCTCGTCCCAAGGTGATATCAAAGGTACCCAAGATGTTTTGTGAAGATCGGTTCATAAATACAGCCTCTAGCCCGAGCCGTATTGACATGTGCACTTACAGTGTATAAGTAGCACTGAATAAATCAAAGTTCATCTAATTTGCATAATTTCTGCACGAGAAAAAAACCTGTATTATATGTGATGAATCCCATGGTACTAAACTTTCACACAAAAAATTATTCAAATCAACGCTTTCATATGGAAGTTCTGTGCAAAAATCTGATTGCACCAAATTTTGTACAAAATGGCTGCCATCGGCCATCTTGAATTTCGGACCACACCCAAAAACACTCGTTCTCGTCCCACGGTGATAACAAAGGTACCCAAGGAGTTTCGTAAAGATCGGTTCATAAATACGGCCTCTAGCCCGAGCCGTATTGGCATTTGCACTTACAGTGCTGAAAGTAACACCAAAAAACATTAAAATTAGTCTAATTTGCACAATCTACGCACGAGAAAAAAACCTGTATTATATGTGATGTATCCCATTGTACTAAACATTCATACGAAAAATTATTCAAATCAGAGCTTTCATATGGAAGTTCTGTACAAAAAAAAACGGACAGACGGACGACGGACGACGGGCCATGACAATAGCTCAAATTTGACTTCGTCAAAGTTGAGCTAAAAATCCAGGGGAGCCACTATGGCTCTCCTAAATCTGTTTCAGGGGAGCTTTTCTGCACTAATGTCAATTTTTCAAGGTTATTAATATGAAAATTGAGGAAAGCCATTACAGTTTAAGGAGAGCAATTATGGCTCTCCTCAATTTGCCTTTAGGAGAGCCGGAGCAATAGCTCCCATCAAACGGCCAGGCCTGTTTTAAAAATCATTTTTTTAAATGTTTCAAAAAATTTCAACAAAACCATATCATGTGACCCCTCATTGGAACGAGCTCGACGAGCTCATTCCAAAGAGGGGTCACATGATATGGTTTTGTTGAAATTTTTTGAAAAATAGTATTTTTTTTTCAGCTGCTGAATTTGCATGTTACGCGGGCGGATGTGGCCGATTCGTTGGGTAAAGGGTTAAACGATAAAACAAAGAAAAATGTTTTGGGCAAAATATAATTTATTATTGATGATATGGTATATGTACAATGCATTCTATAATATAATAATAATGTGAGTCAATCACAAACAACATTTAGTAATAATAAATGTCAATAGTTAAAAATTATTCTACAAAAATTAAAATTCTGCCGATCAACATTCCCGCACACATCCAGTTATCTAACTAAACAACTAAAAAATTTAACCCTCCACCCAACATAATGCCAAGACATCATGACAATGTTTTGTATATATATAGGATATCTACGCTGTTTTGGTGAATATCAGGAATTATATCATGAGTATGGACCTGAAAAACTAGAGGTACTGTGAGCAAGCTCACAAAGTGATACCCCCCGCGCCTCAGTTGTTGCGCTTACGAGGACACAACCATATGATGTAGCAATTGAAATGTATAAGTTAGATTATCTCCCCTTGGAAATGTCAGAACGGAATTATATTGCTTCATGTACATCTTCATATGGAGTTCTTCCATTGTGTAGAGTTTCATGAAAATTCTTCAAATGGTTTAGGAGGAGTTGTGCTTGTAAGGATGGACAGATGGACGGACAGACAGACGGATGGATGGACAGACAGGGTGATTCCTATATACCCCCCAAACTTTGTTTGCGGGGGGTATAATAATACTTTCAGGTCCACACGAATGAGATAATTACGGATATACACTAAAATAGTGTAGATTTTCTTTTTGTTATATGCTACGTGACATCTTACTGTGCAATATTCAACCCAATTCAACTGCAAACAGTTTCAAGACAATAACAAAGATTTGCTGATCGTTCCTTCAAGGCGACGTTCAAGGCGACGTCATGCGCCGAAGCGCGACATCATTTAGGAAGCTACTGAGGGATATTTCTCGATATCCATCGAGCCGATGGATATCGAGAAATATCTTTTAGATAATTTGCAATATTTTACAGGCTAGCATATAATAAAAGTGAATATTTTAATTTTTTGCTTCCAAAACATCGCTGAGAAACCCTCAGTGTAACAAGATTAAGTTCATTCTAATGAAGGGCTCATAAGCTGTGTTTTTAAATTACAGCAAAATTTAAAAAAAAGAAATTTAATGGCAATTTTGTGATGAACACTCAGTGATTTTCACAGATTGTCATTTTTTTCATTTTCTTCAGTCAAAATATTGCCCATCTCTCAGTGCAACTGGTGTGCTGAGCTAAATTTTGACAAAAAAATAATTTCTGAAACACATGATGGTGGAGTTTTTTACAATATTACAATTAAAGTAGATATTTACAGAGTTCCAGATAGGATGTTTAAAGGTAGCGTGCCAAGTTATTTTTGTTCATCCAAAATTGTTCAAATGTCTTGCCTTTTTACAATTTATACAGGCGCTCTCCTTTGTAACATGGCAAATCCTTCAAGACTGAATATTTCACTCCAAGATAATACAGAACGTGGAGGGTGGTTTGTCACCAAATCACCCATAGAGGGGAGGCATCACCCACTGTATTACCCTACAATTTTGTACAGAAACACAAGAAGTACAAGCAATGTTTCAGCCAATGGACCTCCGGGTTTAACCCGGAGGTCCATTGGATGAAACTTTGCTTATGCTAATTATGCTTTGCAACCAATTCGCATTTATTGCTTGAGAGAAATCATCTCTCTGCGGGTGATTAATTGATAATACACTCTCCATGTACGGTATGAACTATATCCATACATAATGAAATGAAAGACTAAATTATTTCATTTTAAAGCAAATATGAACCACATCCACAGATAACAAAATAAAAGACTAAATTACTTGAAAGATAATAGGAAATACAGCCTTCAAATTGCGGAACATGCAATTCAAAATAAAGCCCAAATATAGGCTTCGAGCAAATACTCATCCTCGACGCTTCACGTCTCGGTTGAACATAAGCTCCAAGCCACAAATCTCAGACCATCACACTTCGCACCTCAGTTGAACATAAGCTCCGAGCCCCAAACTCAGACCATGTTACTGTCAATTCATTGCAATAATTTCTAATGTTGCCCACGTTAGTGGACTTCCACCCCAGGAATTGGTGACCGGATCCTATTTTAATTCACTTCCAGGGGGTCCCCATGAGGAACATGCACATTATGGAGTTCATCCAATTTTCAAACAATTCAGTTTACTCCCCATGGTTAACATGCAAAATTACATCGTGCAACATCTCCTTTCATGAGCAATGTTGGGCAGTTCAGCTGGTGAGATTAAAAATAAAATTGACACAGTATATAGTTATTTGAATAATCTCCTACAAACCGACGTCAAAATTTCAAGTGGCAATTTTTTCCCATAATGCAACTAGGAATTTAATCAAGTCAATCTTGTTTGACAGCGTTGGCTAACTGTCAAACAAGACTGAATTGGTTACCTTTCTAGTTGAATTATGGGAAAAATTTCCCGCTTGAAATTTTGACGTCGGTTCAACATCAACTTACATGGAATTAGTCCTATAGCTCTTTTTATACTTATATTAACCCTTTACCCAATGAATCGCCCGCATCCACCCACGTAATATGCAAATTGAACAGTTGAAAAAATTAAATTCTTCAAAATATTTCAACAAGACCATATCATGTGACCCCTCATTGGAACGAGCTCATTGAGCTCGTTCCAATGAGGGGCCACATGATACGGTTTTGTTGAAATTTTTTGAAAAAATTATAAAATAATAAATTTTGATATTGTCTGTGTTGGGTAAAGGGTTAACCTTCTACTGTTTTTTTTCTCATTATATTAGAAATTCTGCTTCATAACGTATTTCAGAAAGTGTAAAGACATTATCGACATTACAGCTCCTATTTTTTGTTCAGTGTAAAGGAGTCGGACTATCACTTTCATAATCTTAGGCTATATCATGATTACAAAACAAGAATGAAGTCAAGTTTAGTCAATCATTCCAATGAGGATTTTCCAGTGTTTTGACATTTTGCAAGTATTGTCCTCCAGTTGTATTGGGTAAATAGACTGCTCAGATTCGAGTTTGATTTTTATCCTCGAGTGGGGTATACAGAGGATTATTTATTGAAATAAACTGTGCGTTCATGAGAGGATAAAATCATATTCAAATCCGAACGGTTATATTATTTATTTATTAATTTATTGGTGTTTAAGGTCACATATTTATGCACAATGGCTAATCATGACTGTGACAGTTTTACGGGTGGAGGAAGCCGGAGTACCCGGAGAGAACCACCAAGCAACTGTCATCTCCCCATCATACTAACTCCACGCAAGCGCAGGGTTAGCATTGGTTGAAGACAAGTGCATCATCGACGTGCAGTACGTCTTAGTACACAACGCCACCGTGCCCCCACGCGGGCAATGGAGATGAAGTAACTTGCCCAAGGACACAACACAGTTGCCACAGGTGGGATTCGAACCGAGGACCTCTCGGCTTGCAGCCTGCACCTCTACCTACTGAGCCACCACGCTCCCCGTCATGAGAGTATAAAATTGTACTCAAATCCGAACGGTGAACTTTTGTATTTATTTTATTTTCTCCTTATTTATTTTCCCAAAACAATCCTTTATAATTGATTCAACTCAACCGATTTGTAAACAATAAAAAATAGTCTGTCATCGCTGAGAGTGGAATACGATGCTGGGAGTGGAATACCATTTTTGGAGAGTGGGGTTTGTTTTGGGGGAAGAAAAATAAATGAAAATAAAATTAAAGGTAAACTGGGATCCAAATTACGGTACATTTTACTCTGACTAACTGTCTTGTTAACTGTATTTTCAGTTTATTACACATCCATTCAACTTTAACCCTTTACCCAATGCAGACGATATCAAAATTTATTATTTTAAATACATTTTTTGAAGTTTTTCAAAAAAATTCAACAAAACCATATCATGTGACCCCTCGTTGGAACGAGCTCGACAAGCTCGTTCCAACGAGGGGTCACATGATATGGTTTTGTTGAAATTTTTTGAAAAATAATATTTTTTCAACTGCTGAATTTGCATATTACGTGGGCGGATGCGGCCAATTCGTTGGGTAAAGGGTTAAACACTTGTATTTAATGGAATGGCCGCTATGCCATAAATGATTCTGTATTCAATGGGTGATGTACAAGCCGGAACTTTTTTTCCAGCACCGTTCATACTAGTTCCTTTCCCATCGAGTCATTAGTTATGCTTCAAAAAGTTTCCAAATTTTGTTATACAGTTATCAATAGTCTGTCACATAGTGTGAAAATGAAAACGTCCAAAGCAAAAGAAAGTCGGTTCACATAAAATTAGTTAACCAAAAATGAGATAATATTTTAAAAAACCCCCAATCATTTCCAACCAGAACATTAACCCAGTCCCATGGCCATCTCATTTTGTGGATCCATTATATCTAAATTGGTCAACTTTATTTCGTTAAATCTTTGTACATCTTGACATGCTTCGAACTTCTATCAAAAATGCTTCTCCCAGCTGTTTTGCAAATCTGCACAAATTTGTACTTATATTTTTACTAACAGTAATAGCCACCAAATGGTTAAGCGTGAATGGGCACCAGCCGAAGAGAAACAGCGATACGAATTTCAACAAACATTGGTTCCGAAAAGGTTCTTTTGATTTTTTATTGATCCATTTGATCAGAATAGCTTCAGTCAAAACAAACAGCCTATTCACCTTTGGGTTTGAACATCGGAATTAAAATTTCTTTATTTAAATAAAATTTTAATGCATGGGTTGTTTAATAAACACAGAACGTGATGTGTGTTTGAATTGGTGGGTGTTTTACGTAACTCGTTGGAATGGCGTAATCATATTTCACTAGAGCCTATGCCTTGTGCAAAATATGACTGTGCCATTCCAACTCGTTATGTAAAACACCCACCGATTCAAACACACAGCGTGTTCTGTCTATTTATTTCCCATCTTTATGTTCGGTCATATTCAAGGTAATTTTCAGTTAGCTATTAACTGCAATGCAAGTATTTTGTCAAGTTAATCTAAACTGGTCCTCAAAAATAGCTTCTAATGTCATGTACACAACATATTGACTTTTCATAAGACACCATTTGCTGGAATCTTTTAATTTAACGTAATTCATTGTATATTATATGTATATATATTGATTGCAATATTAATTGACAAACCACAAGAAATAAATTGAGATGAGATAAAATGTTATGAACAACTTGATATAACAAAATCATTTAACCCTTTACCTAACATGAAAAGCAGACGACACTTGCAAATCAAATTCTTTAATAACTATTTTTTTCATTTTTTGTCTCGAAAACATAGGTTATGACCCCTCATTGGAACGAGCTCGTTCCAAAGAGGGGCCATAACCTATGTTTTTGAGGCAAAAAATGAAAAAAAAAGAATGTAAATTGATGACTTTTGTGAATAGCGCTGGCTGGTTTTGACCGTTATGTTGGATAAAGGGTTAACCCTTTATCCAACGCTCATGATATCAAAATTTATTATTTTAATTATTGTTTTTTTTAATTTTTCAAAAAATTTCAATAAAACCATATCGTGTGACCCCCTCGTTCCAATGAGGTGGTCCCATGATAATGCTTTTGTTGAAAATGTTTGAAAAAAATTTTTTTTTTCAACTGCTTAATTTGAAAATGGCGTGTGCGGATGCAGCCGATTTGTTGGGTAAAGGGTTAAAATATAGTACTCAGCTCACTTTTTGAAATAGTTATGGTTTTTTAAAGTTTATATACAATTTTTTTTTTATCTACAAACATGCAGTTCTTATAATATTTTCTTATTACTTAACCCTCTGCACAATGATGTCAAAATATCCAGATTAGAAGTAGCCATTTTTCCCATAATGCAACTGGGAATTTAACCAATTCAACCTTGTTTGACAGAGCTCATTGAGCTCTGTCAAACAAGATTGAATTGGTTAAATTTCTAGTTGCATTTTGGGTAATATTTGCACCCTGAACTTTAGATATTTCGACATCAGTGTGCAGAGGGTTAACCTTCACCTTTCAGCATACATCAACATACATAATTTATGATAAATGACTGATGACTGACAAGTTGAGAAAAAGTCTAAATTAATGAATTGTTTTATTTGTTTTTCCTTCAAACAGAACATATTCCCAATACATATCACATAATGAACAACTTTAATCATCTCAGTGCCAAGTCCACTCTGAATGTCACAGAAAATGGCCTTTTTTTACCGGGCTCTCTTTACTAAGCTAATGATGGGCTGTTATTTATTTATTGGGGTTTCAGGACATTTTTGACAACACGGGTCACCTCATGTCAGATTGCTTTTGGGTGGAGGAAGCCGGAGTATCTGGAGAGAACCACTGAACAATGGCGAGCAACTGTCAGACACCCCAAGGTACTAACTCCACACAAGCTGGATTTGCATTGGTTGAAGACAAGTTGACATGCAGTACACCTAAGTACACAACACTACTGTGCCCCCTACCATGGGCAATTGGGATTAGGTGCCTTTCCGAAGGACACAATGCAGCTACCGCTGGTAGTGACTGAACCATGGACCTTTTAATTTTGAAGTCCTTATTGCTGTTTAAGGTTACATACAAGCCAGAAAATAAGCAGACGGTCATCTGCAAAATGAGGTCCCTAGCGGGTAAATTTAGTGATGCTACCTTGCACAGCAGGGTAGCATCACTAAATTTGCCCTCTGTGAACCTCAATATGAATAAGGGTCTCAAAACTAAACAGAGGTACCCAGAGGATATATTAGACCACTGTATGGGATAGCATCGTCAAATTCACCCTCTGTGAACCTCATTCTGCAAATGTCAAACTGCTTATTTTCAGGCCTGGTTACATATTTCAGCACAATATCCAATCATGACCACATCATGATACAAAATCAAGCTCAGCTAATCGTTTATACCCATTTTTAGATGACTACCACCCCAGGCATTGCAATTGGTTACCAGATCCTATGAGTGCGGTAGCTCAGTAGTTACAAGCCAGGAAATAAGGAGACTATCATCTTCAAAATGAGGCCCCCAGAGGGTGAATTTGGTAATGCTACCCTGCACAGCAAACTGGCCCACTGAATGGGATAGCAGCAACAAATTCACCCTCTTGGAACCTCATTCTGCATATGACAAATTGCTTATTTTCAAGCTTGAGTGGTTATGGCATTGGACCTCAAACTGAAAGGTTCATGGTTTGATCCACACCAGGAGGAACTGAGTTGTGTCCTTGGACAAAGCACTTAATCCTGACAGCCCATGTGGGGGCACGGTGGCACTGTGTAGTAAGGCCTTCAACCAATGCTAACCCTGCCTGTGCAGAGTTGGTATGTTGAGGATTCTGACATTCCTCGCCGTGGCTTGGTGGTTCTCTCCAGGTACTCCGGCTTCCTCCATCCGTAAAGCTGTCTGACATAAGGTGACCCTGGCTGCCAAAAGTGTCATTAAACCAGAATAAATAAAATAAATAGTTACAAGGTCCTAGTTTACCAGGAAAACAGAGCTCGTCTACCATTGTAAACAAGCACTGCTTCACTCTCTAGGGTTCCGATGGGAAACCCATTTGTACAGAGAAATAATATCCAGTCTTCCAAGTTAACCCTTTCTCTTACATGTCTAGGGGAAGACACTTACAAAAAAGTTGATTGAATAAGTAAAAAGTTTCATTTTTGAACCCAAAACGTAGCTTATGAACCCTCATTGAAACAATATCAACAAATTCGTTCCAATGAGAGGGCATAAGGTTTGTTTTGAAGGCAAAAATTTAAAAAAAAAATATCAATGATAATTTTTGTGGATAGCACAAGCCAGATATTTTCAATAACTGAATCAAGGGTTACACATATCAGAACTGGAATAAGTCATGAGTAAAATGTTAAGGTATACATCAAATAATAAAAAATAATAAATGCATAAATAGCTGAGGTATTAAATTAGTTTCCTTCCGGTTTGTGACCAACATATGATAAAAGTAAAAAGAATCCAATATATTTTTCCCAACACAGTTTTCAAAAAAGAGAGCTCCATTACCTAACAAGCTGAAAGTACTTTTTGAGTTTTATTCGGAAAATGTCAATAATTGTCAGGTGAAAATACCAACCTGCAGAATTTTATTTGTAAGCCACTCTCACTGTGTTGTATGCTTCAACCTTTACAAAACACGAAAAGCAGACGACACTTTCAAAACAGATTCTTGAATAACTAAATTTGTTTTATTTTTGGCATAAAAAAATAGCTTATGACCTCTCATTGGAACGAGCTCAAAGAGCTCGTTCCAATGAGGGGTCATAAGCTAGTTTTTGAGCCAAAAAATGAAAAAATAAAGAAAATTGAATGGCAATTTTTGTGAATAGCACTGGCTGGTTTTGGTCGTTAAGTTAGGTAAAGGATTAAAGTCCGAAGTTGGTGTAGCAAAATTCCAATTATCTTCTGTTTTTTATGCGGTTATAAACGATATAATAAATGTTAGTAATGTTTCTGAAACAGTCTCAAAAGGTTAAACATGGTTGTCGATTGTTTGAGAATGGAATGGAACACACAAATAAATGACATACCTTTTCATGTTGGAGGTTTTGAGAAATCGTTGTTTAAATGTTTTGTAAGACAGTTGACTTATGAATATAATTTCGAATTTTGACCACAGGTTTATGGTTTCAACACACTGCCACATCGTATCTCATCAAAATTCAACAGAAATGGCCCAAAATTTAAAAAGAGTATAAAAGGGCTGGCACACCCTGACATGTATTAGTGGCGAGTCCTAGTAGGAAGGCAATACACAAAGCAATGTTTGGGACTAACACACCCCCATAGTCTGCATTGCGAAATATATACATTTTGGGCTCCGCATTCAATAAATTTCCCCACTGGGATGAAACAATGTTTTGAACCAATAAAGAAATTCATTAAGTGGGAAGCAAAAAATGTGCCCATGTCCAAGCCTGGAAATAAGCTTGTCATCTGCAGAATGAGGTACCCAGTGAGGGAATTTGATGAATCTACCCTGCTCAACAGGGTAGCATCACTCAATTCACCCTCTGTGAACCAGTCTGAATCGAAGTCTCAAGCCTAAACAGAAAGAGGTACCTAGAGGATATATTGGCTCAGGATAGCATCAGCAAATTCACCCCCAGTGACCTCATTCTGCAAATGACAGATTGTTTATTTCCAGACTTGCCCATGTCGCGATTTTGAAGATCATAGAAGAGAACTAGAAGCACTGTCACACCGCCAATAATGTTTTAAAACTCGTTGGTGACAAAAAAACTTGTTGGTGATAAGTCCATAAATGTGACAGAAATTATCCGAATGACATGCACTATTGAGAGGGTGCAGACATCATGAAGTATTTTAGGAGTTATGGTGTTTTTTAAACTCATTGGTGACAGACCGACAGTCCGACATTGCCACATATAGAGCTGCTCGTCGCAGCTAAAAATCATACAAGGGACTTTGAGAGTGAAGGTTTGTCGAATCTCTCTCTCTTACAACTAATTTTGGAAAAAGTTACCTCAATGAATATCCCCCTCCCAGCTCCTACGCTCTTGCCACAACCGTCAAATTTCAAAGTTTTCAGGGAAAAGGCATGGAAATTTCAGAACAAAAGCATTTTTTGAATTTCAGCAATTTCCAGGGCATGATCGAGGTAGTTCCAGGTGCCATCATGGAAAATTGTGGGTAGGTAGGGCCTAAAAATATTTAAAAAGAAAACAATTGAGAGTTTTACCTCCTCCCACACTCCACAAAATGTCCTCCAATATGCATGCCTACCCTGGCTGTTGAAAGTGTCATTAAACTCCAGGAAAAAAATACACCTACATATCTGTTTTGATCTGAGTTTTGGTTAAAAGTGAACACAAAATCGTACAAAAGAAAATACTCAGAGACAGCCTGTGGGGACTTGAACACATTCAATGAGATTCATTCACATATCTAAATTAAAATCAAATATAGGCACACAGATACTCCTCATGCATCATCAACCCTCTCCCCACCCCAAAATCCTCATTCAAATTTAATTATTTTTTCAATTCTTTTGCGCAATGACTTGACTTGTGAAAAAAGCTTGTTCTAATGAGGAGCCGTGGGCCTCAGCATTTTTGGGGCTAAATCATCCTTGGTTACTATGCCACTGGTTATGGGGTGGTTTTCTCACATAACAATTATTTACAATTTCTGACTAAAAGCTTGGGAACCACTAACAATCTTTGAAAGACTCCCACTGCTTCTTGTTAGGTGGAAAAACCCCTCTGTGGTGGTTTAGTGGTAATTTACATTTCCAGCGATGTGAAGAACATGCGATTTCCAACAACATGCATCATAGGGCCCTGCAGAGCTTTTAAATTTGATTCAAAATCCTCTCAATTATTCGATTTGATTTGGTCGGAGTCATGCTTATTCAGAAACTTTCGAATCATCAAGCTGTTCTAAGAAGCTACCAAATGTCTTCTGTCATCAGGTCTCCTGTCAAGGAGACGTGATGACCAGTGGCATAGCCATGGGGGAGCACAGGGGGGCACATGTCTCCCCAAATTTCAATTATTTTCCAAGACGCTACCTTTTCTGAGTATCGCTCAAATCACTTCCGCGTATCAATGCGCATCAGCTGTTTACTTTCATATGCATCGAGATTCTTATAAAAAGTGTGTACAATAAAAAGAAAATCTAAGGTTTTTGAGTGGATACTGAAAATTATCTCATTTGTGACTGAGACAAATGGTTATTTTCGCTTGTGCAAGCACTCGCGAAAAATAAACATTTGTCCCGGTCACTCATGAGATAATTTTTGGTATCCACTCAAAACCACTAGATAGCCTCTATATAGTACAAATGTATTAGAGAGTGCCAACAGGCAATATCCAATAAATTCTAACAAAACAATTATTTATGAATACAAACTTGCACAAGAAAGGTTGTCCTTGTTGCTAGCACGATATCTTTGGGAAAAAATACTCATGTTACAAAGCGCTTTTGAAAAACAATTTGGTGCTCTACCAGTTAACCCTTTACCTAACGTAACGGCCAAAAACGGCCAGCGCTATTCTCAAAAATCGCCAATTAATTTTCATTATTTTTCTCTAAAACATAGGTCATTACCCCTCACTGGAACGAGCTCGTTCCAATGAGGGGTCATAACCTATGTTTTTGAGACAAAAAATGAAAATAATAGTTATTCAAAAAAATTTTTTGCAAGTGTCGTCTGCTTTTCATGTTAGGTATTTATTTATTTACTGGTGTTTAAGGTCACATATTTCTGCACAATGGCTAATCATGACCACGACAGTTTTACGGGTGGAGGAAGCCAGAGTACCTGTAGAGAACCACCGAGCAACGGCAAGCAACTGTCAGCTCCCCAACATACTAACTCCACACAAGCAGGGTTTGCATTGGTTGAAGACAGGTGCACCATCGACGTGCAGTATCCCTTAGTACACAGTGTCACCGTGCCCCCACGTGGGCAATGGGGGTGAAGTGTCTTGCCCAAGGACACAATGCGGTTGCTGCACCGAGGACCTCTCGGCTTGCAGCCTGCACCTCTATCTACTGAGTCCCCACGCCACCAGTTAACTCCTTACCCTAATGTAATGGCCAAAAATGGCCAGCGCTATTCACAAAAATCGCCAATTAATTTTCATTATTTGTCTCTAAAACATAGGTTATGACCCCCTCATTGGAACGAGCTCATTCCAATGAGGGGTCATAACCTATGTTTTTGAGACAAAAAATGAAAATAATAGTTATTCAAAAACTTTTTTGCATGTGTCGTCTGCTTTTCATGTTAGGTAAAGAGTTAACAAAACTAAGAGGATACAATAGTAGACAGACAACTTTCCATGAATTACCCTTTACATTTGTACCTGAAAAAAAAATTTCAATACCATTTTTTGTGAATAGGCTGGATTGGATTTAGCCACTATGTTTGGTAGTATTTATTTATTATTGGTGTTTAAGGTCACATATTTTTTGCACAATGGCTAATCATGACCTCAACGTGAGTATCAACTCAAGACCAGGGTGAGCGTTAATAAGCCATGTTGCCCATTTTAGAGAGAGTATGCACCTCCCAAGCATTGATGACTGGGCCCTATTTTATCAGTAAAACAGAGACTGTTTACTGCAGTGAACAGGCACTATTTCACATCCCGGGGTTCCCATGGGGAATTTAACCCTTTACCCAATGCAGACGATATCAATATTTATTATTTTAAAAATCATTTTTTGTATTTTAGTATTTATTTATTTATTTATTGGTGTTTAAGGTCACATATTTTTGCACAATGCCTAATCATGACCACAACATGAGTATCAACTCAAGACCAGGGGTGAGCATTAATAAGCCATGTTGCCCATTTTAGAGAGGGTTTTCACCTCCCAAGCATTGGGGACACTGGGTCCTATTTTACCAGTAAAACAGAGCCTGTTTACCGCAATGAAAAGGCACTGCTTCACTTCCCGGGGTTTCCGTGGGGAATGTTAGGTAGAGTGTGACAAAATTACCAGTACACAACAAAATTTAGCTGGATTATCCTCGTAGATGACAATTTTTTTTTTACAAACAACAAATTTGAAAGAACACAGCAGCAGCAGCAGTGATGTACATGGCAAGAATAAATAACAATACATATTAACAATTGTGATAACAAAAAAAACACAAACATGCTACAAATACACAGAAGGTGATCCTAGCATTTATAACACCGGAAGAAAAATATTAACCCTTTTTCTAACAAATGGATCACATGCGTCAACATAATTCACAAATTGAACCACTGCCAAAAAAAACCCTAGAGCGCACTGTCAAAGTGCCGAAGCTGCAATGATTTGTGCAATGCCAATGATGTTTTAAGTGATGTTTTAAAACTCATTGGTGACAAAAAACCTCGTTGGTGCAGGTTGGTGACAAAAAAACTTGTTGGTGACAAGTCCACAAATATGACAAGAAATTATCTGAATGACATGCACTATTGAGAGGGTGTAGACATCACGAAGACACACCTGCATACCAAGTATGGTGTCATTCCACCAAGTATTTTAGGAGTTCTGGTGTTTTTTAAACTTGTTGGTGACAGACCGACATTGCCACATATTGAGCTGCTTGTCGCAGCTAAAAAAATTTCAGAGAATGTCAACAAAACCTTATCATGTGACCCCTCATTGGAACGAGCTCATCGAGCTCGTTCCAGTGAGGGGTCACATGATATGGGTCTGTTGAATTTTTTTTAAAAACTTGAAATTTGAATTTCAAATAAATTATGTGCCGAATAAGTGAGTTGGAGAGTCCATCAGTTGGTAGCCATTGCTCTGAGGTTTTCTCCTGGGACTATGGCTTCCTCCACCCATTTATTTATTTATTTATATATTTATTTATTGGTTTTTACAGCGACCTATGTCTGTGCATTCTGTTTCCAGACTCGAAGGTCACATATTTTTGCACAATGGCTAATTGTGACCACAACATGGATATAAAGTCAAGTCCAGCCAATGATTTATATCCATGTTGCCCATTTTTGAGGACTTCTTGGTGACCAGGTCCTTCTTGGCTTCTTGGTTACAAGTAAAATGGTGCTTGTTTACCACAGTAAACAAGCACTGCTTCACTTCCTGAGTTCACATAGGGAGAACTTTCACCAATAAAACTGTTGGGACACAATATCACCCTGGTGTTGAAAGTGTTGATAACCCTTTACCTAACGAATCGCCAGCAACCACCCGCGTAATATGCAAATTGAGCAGTTGAAAAAATTAAATTTTTCAAAAAATTTCAACAAAACCATATCATGTGACCCCTCATTGGAACGAGCTCCAATGAGAGGTAACATATGGTTTTGTTGAAATTTTTTGAAAAATTTGAAAAATGATATTTAACCCTTTACCCAACGAATCACTAGTACCTGCCCGTGTAATGTGCAAATTCAGCAGCTGAAAAAATATTATTTTTCGAAAATTCTCAACAAAACCATATCATGTGACCCCTCTTTGGAACGTGCTCATCGAGCTTGTTCCAAAGAGGGGTCACATATGGTTTTGTTGAAATTTTTTTTAAAAATTTAAAAAATGATATTTAAAATAATACATTTTGAAATCGTCTGTGTTGGGTAAAGGGTTAAAAAAATAAATTTTGATATTGTCTGCGTTGGTTAAAGGGTTAAACTCAAAAAACAAACATAAAAACAAGTACACAGAAAGTGAAGGCTTGGGGCCCACAAAGTAGATCTTCTGTTTCTCAGGCCATTTTTTGTAAAATTGCATGAGGGCGGGTGGATTTTATTTTATTTTTTTATTTTTGTAATTATTTCTTTGCCATCAAAAGTTCATGTTGTTGGTTTGTTTTATGTTTTAGGCCTCATAATCTACAGAATATCATGGGTGATGGTGTGTTTCTCCCTTCAGTGCTAAAGCATTGCAAAGCCTTAGTGCACTCAAGGAACAAATTTATCAATTTTGGGTAAAATATCAGACTTAAACCATTCAAGTTTTATTTTTTTTAAAGTTTGCATTGGTTATAAAAAGAGAGTATGCGACAGCCAAAAGGACCATGCATGTGGGCCTGAGAAAAATTTTTCAACTTTTTTGGCCTTAACTGAAACAATACATCTGAACGAGAGAGCAGAAAACAGAAAATTATCAACCAAACTGAAACATATCTAAAAATCACGCTTCAAGTTTGGTTAATTTTACATTTCTCGTAGCATAATGAAAAGATGATAAACTGGTACGAGATCAAAGTTTTCTGACTTGTTCTTAAGGCATAATAAGTTAAAAATTTTATGAAGAAAACACGCAATCAATTTTCAAGTTATTTATGAACAGATAATTTCCACTTTCATCAGTAAATGTTTCGGGAAGAGGTTAACAAACACTCTACTGACACAACAAAACAATGATAGGGTAAGTTTTGCAAACAGTTAATATCACTGAAATCCAGGTAACCAGATTTAGTTTAACTCTGTACCCAACACAGCAGCCAAAAACCCACCTGCACTATTCACAAAAATTGCCATCAATTTTCATTATTTTTTGCTTCCAAAACATAGCTTTTGACCCATCTCTGGAACAAGCTCAATGAGCTCGTTCCAATGAGGGGTCATAAGCCATGTTTTTGACGCAAAAATGAAAAAAATTAGTTATTCGATAATTTTGGTTGCAAGTGTCGTCTGCTTTTCATGTTAGGTAGAGGGTTAAATCGAGGTTACCAGATTCTTTATCACAACATTAGATCAAGAGCACAGAAAAGAATGGTACTGTCAGTGGATTATGATCCAGAATTATTTACAAATGAAAAAAAGCTCAAGAAACAGCAGCAAAACATCTTGGTTGACCCTTTACCCAACATAGTGGAAAAAACCAAAAAAATCGCCAATCAAATCTAATCATTTTCAATTTTTGTCTCAAAAACATAGCATATGACCACTCATTCGAACAAGGTCGATCTCGTTCAAATGAGAGGTCATAAGCCATGTTATTGAGACAGAAATTGATAATTTTTAGTAATTTGTGAATTATTTTGTAAGTGTCGTCTGCTATTAATGTTAGGTAAAGAGTTAAGAAGCACTGGAAACAATCTAAGATTGTCTACCCGTGTAGACTCATTTCTGGAGTTGTAAAAACATGTTGAGTGGAAAATCCACATCCACCAAGTTCTTGTGCTAAGCCGCTAACTCTGTACTGTCAACTAGTGACTGGATATTTATAATATAGCTTGTGATATGTACATAACTTGATAATTTATTGCAAATAAAACAAGCATCACAAAATGATTCAGTTTCACTACAGTGGTCTCTATTACGAAAATGATAAGAAATATGCTTATCTTTTCCTTCTTTCCGCTAAAAAAAAAATCAACAATATAACAATAACATGATTTTGGAGGGCATTATGGTTCATTAGCGGCCCTGCAGCAATGATGAACAGCCCAAGGGTTTATTAAAGGCCCGAGACGATGTTGAGGGCCGTTAATAAGCTCAAGGGCTGTCCATCATTGCTGAATGGCCGCTAATGAATCATGATGCCTGACAACAATCATGTTATTACTATTATTACCACTCCCTGTTACAGCTAACCGCTCGAGGGAATTGCTGGAAGAAATAATCACTAAAGTCGGTTCGATATTTCTGTTTCGATCGTGCGTTCGACTTCAGTTCAGAAATACAAAGGGACGTCATTCAAATGGTAGTAATTCATTAGACCATGGAATTTAAAAATAGCCGGGCAGCGGGCCACTAATGGCTATTTATACCATTATCGCTTGTGGCCCGGCTCCGTTGAATGACGTCACTGAAATTATGGAGTTTTAACGGCCCTCCAAACTTATGTTAATCGACTAGTAACTTATAGATTGAGTGGTAATAATAATTATTAATCCTTTACATAATGTATCGTTTAACACTTTACCCAACGCAGACGATATCAAAATTTATTATTTTAAAGATAATTTTTTCATATTTTTCCAAAAATTTCAACAAAACCATATCATGTGACCCCTTGTTGGAACGAGCTTGATGAGCTCGTTCCAACGAGGGGTCACATGATATGGTTTTGTTGAATTTTTTTGAAAAATAATATTTTTTCAACTACTGAATTTGCATATTACGCAGGCGGATGCGACCGATTCGTTGGGTAAAGGGTTAAATCCAACCAGAATTCTACACAAAAATTGGGAAATCAACTTATTTACTTTTTCCGATTTTTTCTTCAAAAACACTGCAGCTAATGAGTTTGCTTCAATGAATTTATTTATTGATGTTTAAAGACACATGTTTCTGCACAAAGGCTAATAGTGACCACAACATGGATATAAAGACAAGTTTTGTTAACTGGTAAAATGCTAAATTATTTTTGGTCATCAAAATTTGTCCACATGTCTTTGGCTTGTTAAAATTTATGGGAGAGTGCCAATCGGCACTCTCCCATAAATTATAACAAGGCAAATCCTTACAGTCTAAATAATTTTACTTTGAAGATGATATGAAGCTCATCCACAGATTATGAAGCCTTCAAGTTGTGGTACTTGTCCATCAGATTAAAGCCCAAATATGGGCTTCTAGCACTCTTCCAGTTAATGGTTTATACCCATGTTATGCATTTTAGACGACTTCCACTACAAGCATTGGTGACTGGACCCTAGTTTACCAGTAAAACTGAGCTTGTTTATAAATGTACACATTGTGCAGCAAAAATGTATATTAATATCCAGATCTTTAAGGATTGAGAAGCCCCTAACACCAATGACTCAAGTAGTGATTCTTCGAGAACCCTATAAATTTGGAGTACAAATATTTTTTGAACGGTCGATCACATTAGACAAAGAAATTCTAGGGTTTGCTCTGGGAACAGGAGTTTTCTGGTTCTCGAATTAGAAAGTCAGTCACGATACCGGGGATTTTCCAGTTGTCGTTTCTGAATATTAGTCCCGATACACAGGAAATTCATAGGACAGAACCGGTAATCAAACAACCTTTGATTCCTGACGCTAGTCTATCATTTTGTGGGCATTAGCACTCTTTTTCAGAACCAGTAACTGGAAAATTCTCGTTCGCGAGATTAAACCATAGCTCTAACAGCGATGCTGGTCTTGGAAGAAATTGGGTGTTCGCTGCAATCTCAGAAAGTATGATATGCAATCATTGATACTGGGTATCGTGATTGACTTTCAGAACATGAAGCTGAAGAGCTGTGAAATTCCCGTTCGTGGTATTAAACCTTAAGAAATACCCATTTTACATGTATTTGTTCATTTTCCATAACTTTTCCAAATCCCACCCTTACTTTCAATACTTTTCTAGGGCCTGGAAAATCAATTTACTATTTTCCAAGACTTTCCATACCTTTCTATAACGTGTATGAATCCTGGTATATTTAATGGTTTTATAAAAAGAAAAATATAATTTCAATCAATCTAGCTTATTTTAAGACCAGTGTATGTGTTTTTTAATCAACATTTGGTGTTTTAATACACTGAAACATCATTATCTCATTTTGTAACACTAAAAATATGAAACTAAATGGAACTGTAAGCGGAGATAACTTTGGTACTTGAGAAAAGCTAGACAAATGTACTGAAACAAAGAGAAAAATCTCCACAAAACAAAACATTGAACAAATACTAACTATATATACCCTTCAACCTGAGCTCTAATATAATTTCTGAGGATGAAATATATGGAGAAAAAGCCACTACATATAAATATGCGACAGTAAATTGGGTTCATGCAGATTACTGATAGTAAAAAACAGAACACAACAATGTTGGAGTATGGGGGACAAGAATCAATGACCTGAGGTGGAGTGTACAGAATTGTTGACTTTCCTTGAGGTTGATACATAGATATTATCATAACAGTGTGTTGATCTGTGTCGTAGTATCAAGATATTATCATAACAGTGTGTTGATCTGTGTCGTAGTATCACGTCGAGTTGAGGAGGCCAGATTTTCGGATCACATGAGCTGCCGCAGGCAGCGAGTGTGATCCGAAAATCTGGCCACCTCAACGAGACGTGATGCGATGACATGGATCAACACACTGTTATGATGATATGTTTATCATATGACATTGTTTCGATGTCAAATTCACCCAAATTTGCCATTTTAATTAATATGCGGTGAAAAGCCAGTTACAAAATAGCAGACGAAACAACAACGACTTCCCTAGTTACGAAAACTATTCACGGAAACTCTCGGATATTTCCGTGGGAGTGTGATATGGATTTTTGATTTCCGTAAGAGTGTGATATGGACTTTTGATCCGGAAAAATCTCACCCGGTGTGATACAACAGTTTGGAAAACATCGTCAAGCAGTAGTGATATTTAGGGTAAAAATGTCATAGTCATATGATAAAAGGTATTATCAACCTGAGAAAAGTAATATTCACTAAGACCACAGGCCAAGGTGAATATTACTTTTCAAGGGTTGATAATTAAATTCCTTGAGTTTGATAGAAGGAATTATCAACCCAAGAAAAGTAATATTCACTGAGGCCTACAACAACCTCAAGGAAAGTCAATTATTGTTTTATTATTATGATAGAAAAAACTGTTTGCAAATTCCTTGCTTTATTACATATTTTTCAAAGAAAAACAGCAAACTCATATGCAACAAAATAAATTTAATTTCAACATTATTTATTTACTCATTGGTACTTAAGGTCACATATTTCTGCACAATGGCTAATCATAACCATGACAGTTTTATAGGTGGAGGAAGTCAGAGCACCCGGAGAGAACCACAGAACAATGGCGAGCAAATGTCAGCTCCCAAACTCACTAACTCCACACAAGCAGGGTTAGCATTGGTTGAAGACAAGTGTACCGTTGACGTGCAGTACGCCTTAGTACACAATGCCACCACGTACGCAATGGGGGTGAAGTGTCTTGCCTAAGGACACAATGCGGTTGCTGCAGGTGGGATTTGAACCGAGGACCACTCGGCTTGCAGCCTGTACCTCTACCAACTGAGCCACCACATCCCCAATTTTAACATATACATAATATATATAAGAAGCAATGTGTATTAACTTATTTGTTCATGCTGTAGTTAATTGTTATTTTTATTTATTTATTTATTTATTTATTTATTTATTGTTGATTAACTGGTTGAGTGCTAAATTATTTTTGGTCCTTAAAATTTGTTTGTGCATCTTTGCCTTGTAACAATTTATGGGAGAGTGCCAGTGGGCACTCTCCCATAAATTGTAACAAGGCAAATCCTAACAGATAAAATAATAACACTTCAAAGATAATATGAAGCACATCCACAGAATATGAAGCCTTTAAATTGCGGTGCCAGCACTTCAGAATAAAGCCCAATTATGGGCTTCCAGCACTCTACCAGTTAAGGTCACATATTTTTGCACAATGGCTAATCATGAACACAACATGGAGATAAAGCCAAGTTTAGTTAATTGTTTATCCCAATGTTGCCCATTTTAGAAGACTTCCACCCCAAGCATTGGTGGCTGGGTCTATTTTACCACAGTAAAGAAGCACCGCTTTACTTCCCGGGGTTCCCACAGGGAGAATTGTTATATTTGAACAGTTCCTAAACATTGGAACATGGAAATTAAAGGAAGGCACAAGTTGGAAATACCATTCCTATTTTTATCGCAAACAGATATTTGCTATCATTACATCAACCTACCTGTGCTACTTACAGATAACAATGGCAGAGCGGTGAAATGTTAAAAAATTTATAGTAATTTATATATTTTTTATACTTACCAATGACCCAGACTTAGCTGGTGCTAACTCCACAAAAACCAGGGCCAAACACAAATTTTGCCCCCCAATCCCCAAAATTTGCATCCAAAACAAAAAGAAATCATGTCCTAAAGGACCTCCATAGTACGACTCTACTGCGCATGCGCAGTGACGCAGTCGTCCCGAAATTGGCGCCAAATATCATTCTTACTGGCAGTGCCTGGTCAGCGCTATGTACTCAGCGGGGAGGCAAGAGTTCCCAACTCAGGGAGGGCCATCCCCGTCTGGGTCATTGGTAAGTATAAAAAATATATAAATTACTATAAATTTTTTAACATTTTTATACTGTACCAATGACCCAGACTTAGCTGAATAGTAAACAGGTTGGAGGGCCTAGGACATAGAGGAAAATCCAATAAGCTCAATTATAAAATAAAGAGATAACCCCTTAAGGAGAAAAGGAGTATTAGGCTTTACATGTATCTTTCTTATTTAATATTTAAATTAGAAAGATACACTACCCTTAATAATTGAGCACAATAACATTCATGTTCTCTATTAATATCCAGTATAACCTTTATACTAATTATTATTAAAACAAGCCAATAAATAAAGTAGTCCAGAGAATTGAGACTCTTTATAATCATTTAAAAGTGTCCGAGTATTGTATATTAAAGCCCGTTTGACACTTGACATATACAAATGCTTCACACCGAGCTACACTTTAAAAATAAGACATGAATGAAATTAAACATTAATATTACACTTTAAAACCATCCCGGAAGCGACTCAGAAATACTGTCTTGGAGGAGGCATTCCCTTGCTTTTCACTATAAAGCAGGTGACCTAAGGGAACACCCGCCCCCCCCCTTCCCCTTGCCCTGGGTCAAATAGCCCAGAGCGAAGAGGGCAGCCGGACGGAGTCACTGCCGGAACAGAAAGCCTGCATAACTATAGTTGCAACTGTTTAGTGGACGACATTCTGAGCAACAGATAACGGACCTAAACAATGCAGGTCTCCAGAAATGGACTCAATATTTCTGAGATAAAAATTAGTAAATGTGGATGGCTGAGACCAATAAGCAGCCTTCATTAAATCTGTAATAGCAACACTATTAGCATAAGCCCAGGAAGTAGAAAGAGCTCTTACTTCATGAGCAGAAATCTTAAGCACAGACTGCTGAGAAGAAGATAAATCTTCATACGCAGTACGGATAGTTAACTGAATCCATCTAGCAATAGAATGGACTGAAATGTCCTTTCTATTAGGCATCAAAGACAGAAAGAAACGTTTCCGTCCCTTTCTGATGAACTGAGATCTCTGTTTATAGATACGTAGTGCTCTAACAGGACAGAGTAAAGGCCTACGCCCGTCTGAAGACGGAAGAGCCTTAATAACAATAGGTTCCGGATATTTATTAGGAGCCTGATTCTTAGCTAAAAAACCGACGTTAGTAGTGAAGGTGATAGTGTTCCCAACACTACGATAATGAGAATCATCCACCGATAGTGCATGAAGCTCACTGACTCTTCTGGCAGAAGAGAAAGCTAAGAGAAAAGCTGTCTTATAAGATAAGAATTTGAAATCTACTGTCCCAAGAGGTTCAAATGGCTTTTCCTTCAATTTAAGGAGAACCCAAGCTAAATTCCACTTAGGAATTAATCTAAGAGTTCTGGGTCTATTTATCGAAAAGTTTCTAACCAATTTCGATAAAGAGACATTAGATCCAATTTGTAAACTATCATGATGTGCATAGGTATCAGATAACATAGATCTATAACCCTTTATAGTAACCGGTTGCAGTTTGATTTCGTCAAACAAGTATACTAGAAAGTTAGCAATGTCTGGTATAGAGGGATCAAATATATCAACAGAATGATCCCTACACCAACGACGGAAAACCTTCCACTTAGCCGCATAATTTAGCGAAGAGGAGGTCCTCCTACAGTTAGAAATCGCGTCCACTGCTCGTCCTGTAAAGTGCTTGCCATGCAAGAAGGACCGCACAACGGAAAAACGTGAAGGTTGAGACCTTGCGGGTTGTGATGCAGTTGGCGCGATTTCCCCTGCCAAAGAAGATCCTCTCGTGGAGGGAGCTTCCGCGGTAGGTCCCACAACAGACACCTGAGTAGATTTATCCACGGTCTCTGTGGCGACAGAGATGCTACCAACAGAATCTTGCATTGAGATTGTTTTATCTTTAGCAATACTTGTTGAATTAACGGCGCTGGAGGATACGCATATCCTATCATTCCGTCCCAAGGGATCGATAGAGCGTCTACAGCAAATGCTCTTGGATCCGGACACGGGGACACATACGTCTGCAACTGATTGTTGAGATGTGTCGCAAATAAGTCTATCATTGGCCGTTCCCATTGGTAGCAAATCTGATTGAATACTTGTTTGTTGAGAGTCCACTCCGACGGCAACAAGCGACCCTTTCGAGAAAGGGAGTCTGCTAGCACATTCAGACGACCCGGTATGTGACGGACCGAAAGAAGAACGTGATGTTCCAACGCAAACAGAAGGATTCTTTCCGTTAGATTGAACAACGGAACTGAATGAGTGCCTCCCTGATTCCGTATATACGCCACTACTGTCGTATTGTCGGATAGGATTTGGACATGAGCATCGTGAATAATGTCCATCCAGTGACGTAACGCAAGCCAAATTGACATCATTTCCTTGATGTTTATGTGCTTGCACAGGAATTGCGGATCCCAAAGACCCTGGCATCTCGAATCCGTTGGGATTAATGATGCACCCCAACCTGTTTGACTGGCATCCGTCATAATGGTAAAACTCGGATCCGGCAACTGCAGCGGAACTCCTTGAGTTAACCACTGAATGTTTGCCCAAGTCTGAATCTCTTGTTTCACTTGATCTGACAAGAGAACGTCTACATCGAGCGAATGAATTTTCACACTCCAATTCTGAGTCAAGAAAATTTGAAGAGGCCGTGTGCGTAGCCGTCCCATCGGAATGAGATCCGCAGCGGCTCCGCACAGACCTATCAGTCTCATAAATTCTCTCGCTGTGACTTTGTCTGTATTTAGACAATAGCGAGCGTAACAACTGACTAATTTCGCTCTGGTTAACGGCAGACGAACGAGATTGTTGTGCGTCTCGAAGCTCATTCCCAGATGAGTGAATGACTTGGACGGCACCAGATCCGACTTCTCCTCGTTTACTATGAAACCGAGACGTCGGAGCAATAGAAGAAGATTCTGAACATCGTTCTGAAGCGTTAACTCGTTGCCGTACCTCTGAAGAATGTCGTCCAGGTAGGCCGACGTTACCGCAGACGAATGAGCTCGGAAGTAAATCATTACCGAGTTCATTACTCGAGTGAAAGCCCAGGGTGCTAGATTCAATCCGAAGCACATGGCCCGGAACTGATACACCACTCCTAGGACTGCGAAGCGTAGATACTTTCGGAATGTCGGATGTACCATGACGTGAAAGTACGCATCTTTGAGATCTATGCTCGTTGCATAATCGTTCACCCGAATACTCGCTCTGACCGATCGAATCGTCTCCATATAAAACTTCGGAGCGATGATCAGCTTGTTTATCCAGCTCAAATCTATGACTGGACGGAACGAGCCGTCTGGTTTCGGAACCAGAAACAGATGGCTGTAGAATCCCAGCGATTCCTGGTTTTCTACGACCTCTACCGCGTTCTTCATTAAAAGAGACTGCACCTCTGAAAGCAGAGCGTCTCTTTTCTGAGGGTTTGACGGAAGATGAGTCCACTTTGGACTTCGAGTTAATGGAGGCTTTCGTTTGAAGGATATCTTTAGACCTTCCGAAGTCACTCCTCTCACCCAAGGGTCGTCCGTAATCGACGCCCACTCTTGAGAAAAACTCGACAACCTTCCGCCAACCGGAACGCGATAGAGGTTTGAGCCATCACCTCCTGGATCTGCGAGGCCTGCGGTAGGAGAAACCACGTCTTCCACGACCCGCACCTCGCCTCGTCGACCTCGGGGCGTCCGACCGATTGTCCCGGCCTGAAGGACGTCCCGAACGAGAGTCGCTATCCTGACGGTCTCTCGAATAAGAGCTAGAGGACGCACCGGAACCTCTATAGGAACCTCTCTTGGGCGGATAAGACCCAGAAGTGCCCGCCTTATTCGTGTCTGCTGAATCCGACCTTTTAGGAGCGGATCTAAACAACAGAGAATCACTAGCTTTCTTTTTAATATTATCATAAATAGCGGAAAGCTTGCCGTCAAAGAGAAGATCTCCTGAGACCGAAGCGACTCTAAGAGAGTTCTTCACCTTAGAATCCACTAGTGTGGATGTAGACAGGGCTGCGTCACGTCTAACCAACTCCAGATTAGCCACTGAAAGGGCGGAGTTACACGTGGAATAAGCTACTGCCCTTGAAAGAAGTCTTAAGGAGGATTGTATATCCTGAAACTCTTCCCCTTGAAGACGCAGTGATAACGCCTTCGTAAGGTGATCTGCGTAAGATAAGGCATCTAAATTGGCTCTGTTAGACGCAATAGCTGTTTCCAACACTGCGGTTGGAATAGAAGCTGACGACGGTAATGATAGCTCTAAGTCTTCCGCCTCGTCGTCCATACGCAGAGGAACTCTCGGTATACCCTGACCTGCCGTGTCGAATTTATTCCTTGCATTAATGAAAGGCAGGTTGAGAGTATTTGCGGACAAGAAGCCTGCTTTCCCTGTCCTGGAAGCAAGTTTAAAAATAGCGTCGTTCAATAATTCAAATGTTCTTGCAACATTATTGGACTGCGACGGAAACTCGGGAGCGATGTCCCTGAACCGCTCGAAAAAATCAGAGTCCAATGACGCTATAATTCTCCTGTCCGGAAGCGCAGCAGTCTGGCCCGACGGAACAACTTGAGGAAGAAAGTGCCGGATGAAGTCTACGGCAGCTTTGTGTTGTTCCGAAAGGGATAGCTCCAATTCATCCGTATCCCTTTCACCATCCGGTCGGACCTCCCGATGTTCCCGGTCGTCCGCCCCCGATGCTTCGGCGGAGCGTACCGACCCAGCGCCGTCGGATAATTCTCGATCCGACACCGTCTCTGTCGGCTGCTGGGATGCTGCGATAAGCTGTGCTATCTGCACTAGAATGTCCGACGTCGAGACCTGCGGAGGAGCGGTCTTTCGCTGCTTTGCCGAGGGCAGCTCCGCATCGGATGGCTCCCGCATACTTTTCCTATGCGAACGTCCGGAGTCCATCGGTCTCGAGTCCCTGGCTGCCGGATGGTGTGACCTGGTCGCCGAATAATCCTTCCTCGGCGAAGCTGGCAAGATATCGGAGGTCACGCAGCCAAGGTGCGGTCGTGTGCGCCGGCGAGAAGAGGAAGCCTTAACAGTCTCTGCGGACTGCTTATACAACGGAGCGTCCCGAGCGACGGACGTATGCTCCGCTAAAGACACATTTTGTACCACAACATCTGGTCCCAGATGTTGTTGTACGAGAGAGGGGCCTCTCTCGCTCGCGGCCCGGCTGGACCTGGACGAGCTAGGAACCGGACTAAAAGGCTTCCTCCGTTCTCGTTCACTATCCGCCGTCACTGGGTGTGCATCTATTATTTTTATAGTGCTCGCATCACCCAAAATTTCCTCTTGGACCGCATCGGACGAACCCGGCTGCCGAACCATTCGGTGAATGGACGCTACACCGGGCGAGCTAGCGGACGACATTTGTCTAATTTCCATGAGCACTTTTGCCGCTAGCTCTGTATTTAATTGTGACGACGGACGCACACTTGAAGAAGATAACATGGAAACATCACCCTGTTCTGGTTCCTCTGAAATAGAAACTGAGAGAGTAGAGTGACCATGTGGAGAAAGAGCCGGCATCGCTCTTTCTCCAGAAACAACATATCGTGACACACGTTTCCAATGTTTCTCATCCCAATGTTCACATACAGGACAGGGATTAATGCGAGAACACTGACTACAATTTATGCAATAATCATGAAAGTCAGAGGAAGATTTCTTCCTATTACAATTTGAACAAGTTCCTTTCATTGTGAAGGAACAACAATAAGTCCTAGTTACTCGCAAAAACCCCTGACACAAAGATACATAATAACATGATCCATTAATAAATGAAAAAACAATTGCAAAACAAAATAATTTTGAAAAAATATTTTTTCAGAGAAGCCCAAGTTGCTGAAAAGTAACGTTGAGCCCCGATGGATCCGATGGCAAAGTGTGGTCAAAAATTTTAAAATTATATAAAATAATTAATGAGACACTTTCGGATAATATAAATGTATCTTATAATGAGATAAACTACCTCAAAGGCAAACAGCCCCCCTCAAAAAAGGCTGTTGCCAATGAAAACAAACAGTGTAAACACAGAAGAAAACATGACTCCAGGCACTGACAAAACTGGCCCGGAATCAGTCCTCAATTACACTCTATCTGATGCAAAACAGAGACTCCCAGGGGAGAATCTGCAGAACATCAGATGGAAGATGCAGAACACAAACGTTATACACCCATGGGTGAAAACGTAACTATGGGGAAAATAACAGAAAACATTCTGTAACCAAGCAACTCTCCCAGGGAAATTTTAGAAATGAAACTTCTCAAAAATATGCCAAAAGCATGGGAGAATTGCAAGGGGGGACTTTAGAAGGTTAGGGGAGAGGAAACACTGAATAAGCAGTGCAACAATTAGCAAGAATGACAACAAGAGGCGTTTGCCTCGAAAATAGGCAACTTAACATAATTTTAACAAAAAATTTTAAGTACAGCCCTGATTATTTTTTGCCACTTCTTTTTTCCTCTCCTCCTTCTATCCTCCTTAGAATCACATTTTCTCCAAGAATTACGTGTCTGGCATCCTTTAAACTGAGATTTACAAGCACAAAGATCAGTGAGATGTTGACTGATGAAGGGCCAAACAGAGAATGATATTTGGCGCCAATTTCGGGACGACTGCGTCACTGCGCATGCGCAGTAGAGTCGTACTATGGAGGTCCTTTAGGACATGATTTCTTTTTGTTTTGGATGCAAATTTTGGGGATTGGGGGGCAAAATTTGTGTTTGGCCCTGGTTTTTGTGGAGTTAGCACCAGCTAAGTCTGGGTCATTGGTACAGTATAAAAATATCAACTCGTTTTCAATAAAAAATAGAATGGATCAGCAATGCTGGAGTATATAAACACTTCTGACGAGTGTTTTAGTGTTTTAGCCAATCAAATTACCAGATTTTTTCTGTCATATAATAATTTCCTTTATCATAGGACTCGTCCGTTTTGTTCACTTTAAAACATTTGATATTTTGCTTTCATATTAATCAGTGATAAATAAAGCCTTCCGTCAATTTCATTGGTCAATTTCAAAACTAGACAATTTGATTGGCTGAACAATATAAAATGGGCCACATTTTGATAATTTGCATAATTAGAGTTGGGAGCCTTCATTGGTCAATTTCAAAACTGGACAATTTGATTGGCTAAACAAAATACAACTGGGTGACATTTGCATAATTTCAGTAGGGAGAATTTACGTTATCTGTCCTATTTAGGGTGGGTAATATTGTATTAATCTTTTAACTACAAGAAAAACACCATTCATTTTTTTTTTATATTTTCACTTTTTGCTTCCAAAACATAGGTTATGACCCCTCATTGGAACGAGCTCAACAAGCTTGTTCCAATGAGGGGCCATAACCTATGTTTTGGAAGCAAAAAATGAAAATTTTCAGTTATACGAGGATGTTTTTTCCAAGTGCCGTCTGCAACTCAAGTTAGGTGATGGGTTAAAAAATCATACTAAGTGGCTAATTTGTGCGTGTGTGTGTCATATGATAAATAGAATATGAAATGAGTGTTTTTCTCATATAATATTTATGAAACTCATCCGAATTTTCCATTTCGGCTCGCCAGAGGCTCGCCAAAACGGAAAATTCTTAGACTTGTTTCATAAATATTATATGAGAAAAACACTCATTCCATATCCTCTATGTATTTCATGAGCACCTCAGGGCACTGGTGAAACACAAGAAAAGCTCCACTGAGGGTCGTTGATTCCTGTATCGTCAATCCGAGTTTTGTTCTATATTTATACAACGATTCAACTTGAATCAAGTGAATGAAGCTGATGTAACTTTCTTGCTTGATACTGTTTTTTGTCGAAGCATTTCATTCACATCACAACATCACTCGGATACGTAACATCCAATCAGATGCATTCTCACATGATGCACTTATGCATAACCTAGATTCCACATCTGTTGTATCTAGCACATTTCCCAATGCCTGTATTGTTCTATATAACTTTGAATACACACAGCTTGCTATCAGGCCTGAAAATAAGCAGTCTGACATTTGCAGAATGAGGTCCGTTGAGGGTTAATTTGATGATACTATCCCATACAGTGGGCCAATTTATCCTCTGGGTACCACTTTCTGTTTAGTTTTGAGACCCTGATTCAGAGTGAGGTACACAGAGGATAAATTTAGTGATGCTATCCTGCATCACTAAATTCACCCTCTGGGGACCTCATTTTGCAGATGACAGTCTGCTTATTTTCTGGCTTGCTTGCTATAAAACTGGAGCACTTTCATCTTCTAAGTACTTTCAACCCTTTGCCTAACATAAACAGGAGACAAAACTTGGAAAAATAAATCTTAAAATAATGAAAAAATTTCATTTTTTGCCTAAAAAAATTTGCTTATGATTCCTCATTGGATTGATCACAAGACAGTTCCAATTAGAGGTCATAAGCTTAGTGGTGTAGTTCAGGATGACACCCCTTCCCCCATTAATTTTTCCAGTCTGGACATCTTCGGCTGGATTTGAGTCTCAGGTATCAATTCACTCGTGTAAGCAAGACTAGATTTGATATCTGGATTTATGTCACACACACAGTCAGTCATACAAACAGGGACATAGCTGGAGGGTTTTCAATTGGGGGGGGGGGGGGGGGGGGAGGGGGGTGATCAGTTAGATTTCTGTGTTGCTGCAAGCCGAGAGGTCCTCGGTTTGAATCCCACCTGCGGCAACCGCGTTGTGTCCTTGTGCAAGACACTTCACCCCCATTGCCCATGTGGGGGCACGGTGACGCTGTGTACTAAGGCATACTGCATGTCGACGGTGCACCTGTCTTCAACCAATGCTAACTCTGCTTGTGTGGAGTTGGTATGTTGGGGAGTTGACAGTTGCTCACCATTGCTCGGTGGTTCTCTCCGGGTACTCCGGCTTCCTCCACCTGTAAAACTGTCACGGTCACCAATAAATAAATATATTTTCATTTTTTGCTTCCTAAACATAGCTTATGATCCCTCATTGGAACAGGCGCATTGCGCTCGTTCCAATGAGTGATCATAAGCTATGTTTTGGAAGCAAAAGATAAAAAAATTTTTAGTTACTCAAGAATTTTTTTTATGAGTGTCGTCTGCTACTAGCAACGGGCCAACTGGAAACAAATCTCCTGAATGTCCCAAACTTTGGAGCATAAAAAAAATGTTAAAAAATTTATAGTAATTTCTATATTTTTTATACTTACCAATGACCCAGACATAGCTGGTGCTAACTCTTAAAATATAGGGCCAAACACAAATTTTGCCCCCCAATCCCCAAAATTTGCATCTAAAACCAAAGAAAACATGTCCTGAATGGCCCTCCACACTTCACCTCTACTGCGCATGCGCAGTGTCAAGGACGTTCCGAAATTGGCGCCATTAATCATTCTAATAACCAGTGCCTGGTAAGCGCTATGTACTCAGCGGGGAGGCAAGAGTTCCCAACTCCTGGGAGGGCCATCCCCGTCTGGGTCATTGGTAAGTATAAAAAATATAGAAATTACTATAAATTTTTTAACATTTTTATACTGTACCAATGACCCAGACATAGCTGAATAGTAAAAAGGCTGGAGGGCCAAGGACATAGAGCAAGATGGAATACGCTCAATAATATAAAATAGAGTCATCCCCTCTAGGGAAAAAGAAGTAATAGGCCTTACATGTATCTTTCTTATTTATGATAAATTAGAAAGATACCACACCTTCCAAAATTGAGCATCATACATCCATGTACTCTATTAATATCAAATATGATCCTTATACTAATAATTTTTAAAGTAAGCCAATATATAAAGTAAGTCTAGAGAATAGAGACTCTTATACTCCTTAAAAGTGTCAGAGGATTGCATAATCATGTCCGTTGACACGTGCTATATTCAAAAGCTATACTTTAAAAACTAAGACTTGAATGAATTTTTAAAACATAAACTTCTCACTAAACAACCATCCCAATAACAGCTCAGAATTACTAACTCCGGAGGAGGTATCCCCTTGTTTTCATAGTAAAACAGGTGACCCAAGGGAACACCCTCCCCCCCCCCCCCCCCCCTTTTTCTTGCCCTGGGTCAAATAGCCCAGAGCGAAGAGGGCAGCAGAACGGAGTCACTGCCGAAACAGACAGCCTACCTAGCTATAGTAGCAACTTGTTAAGTGAAAGACATTCTGAGCAGAAGATAATAGACCTAACAATAGAGGTCTCCAGAAATGGACTCGATATTTCTGAGATAAAAATTCATGAATGTGGATGGCTGAGCGCAATGAGCAGCCTTCAAAAATCTATAATAGCGACACTATTAATGTAAGCCCAAGATGTAGAAGAACTCTTACTTCATGAGCCGAAATCTTAAGCACAACTGCTGAGTCAATGAAATACCATAAGCAGTACCGATAGTTAATTGAATCCATTAGCAATAGAATGGAGCGTAACGTCCTTCTATAAGGCATCAAAGACAGAAGAAACTTACGCCCGTAGTAATAAACAGATATCTGATTATAAATACATAAACTCTAACCGGACAGAGTAAAGGCCTATGCCCGTACGAAGACGGAAGGACCTTAATAACAATAGGTTCCGGATATTAGGAGCCTAACTCTTATGCAAAAATACAACCTAAATAGTAAAGGAAGTAGTGATTCCGAAACTACGAAAGTGAAAATCATCCATCGATAGTGCATGAAACTCACCGACTCTTCAGTAAAAGAGAAGCCAACAGAATTACTGTCTAAAAGGTCAGAATTTGAAAACTACTGTTTCCAGAGGCTCAAATGATTACTTAGCTAAATAAGAACCGAAGTTAAATTCCATATAGGAATTTAATCTAAAGATTCTAAGTCTATTTATCAAAAAGTTACTAACTGACTTAGATAAAGAGACATAAGACTCAATTGTAAACTATCATAGAGTGCATAGGTATGAGGTAACATAAACCTATAACCTTAATGATAACAGGCTGCAGTAGATCTTGTCAAACAAGTATACTAAAAAGTTGCAATAAGTAGTATGGAGGGATCAACAATATGAACATAGTGATCCCTACACCAACGACGGAAGAGCCTCCACTTTAGCTGCATAGAATAGCGAAGAAGAGGATCTCCTATAGTAAGAAATCACGTCCAAAGCTCGTCCAGTACAATGCTTACAATGCAATACGGACCACACAATGGAATACGTGAAGGTTGCGACCTTGCGGGTTGTGATAAAGATGACACAATTTACCCAGCGAAAAAAGATCCTCTCATTGAGGAAGATTTCGCGTTAAGTCCCACAGTAGACATCAGAGTAAATTACCCACGGTCTCTGTGAAGACAGAGATGCTATCAACAGAAATGTATTGTGGTTGTTTATCTTAGCAATACCTGCTAAAACAACAGCGCCGGAGGATACGCGTATCCTATCATTCCGTCCTATTAGATCAATAGAGCGTTAACAACATTAGCTCAGAGATCCGGACAAGCCAACACATACGTCTGCAATTGATTAGCAAGCTGTGTCATAAATAAATTATCATTGGGCGCTCCCATAGATAGCAAATCTGATTGAATACTTGTTTGTTGAGAGTCCATTCTGACGGCAACAAGCAACCCCTAAGTGAACGGGAGTCCGGTAAAACAATCAGACGACCCGGAATATGACGGACTGAAACAGAACTTGGTGTACTATAACCAACAGACAGATTCTTTCCATTAAATTGAATAACGGAAACGAATGAGTGCCTCCCTGGTTCCGGAGATACGCCACTACTGTCGAATTAACGGACAAGATTTTGACATGCGATTCTGAATAATGTTTATGCAATGACATAAAGCAAGCCTAAAAAACATTATTCCGCGGAAGATAATTGGTTGCTTAGAGACTGCGGAACCCAAAGACCCTGGCACTTCGAATCCGTTGGGCTCAATATTATATCCCAATCTGTTTGACTGGCAACCGTCATAACTATAACACTCGGGTCCGGCAACTGCAGTGGCACTCTCTGAGTCAACCACCGAATGTTTGCCCCAGTCTGAATCTCTTGTAACACTAGATAGACAAGAGAACGTGTAAATCGAGCAATTCATGGATTGCTGAAAAGTTGCCGTCGAAGAGAGGCTTCTCCGAGAACGAAGCGACTCTGAGAGAGTTCTTTACCTTACTATCCACGCGCGTGGATGTAGCTAGGGCTGCGTCACGTCTAACCAACTCCAATCAGCCACTGAAGGGCGGAGTTATACGTGAACAAACTACTGCCCTCAAAAGAAATCACATTGAGAATAATATCCCGTAAATCTTTTCTTGAAGACGTAAAGATAACGCCTCAGTTAGGTGGATTACGTATGATAAAGCGTCTAAGTTAAGTCTACTAGACATCATTGCCGTTTCCAACATTGTGGTTGGAAAAGACATAGACGGCGAAAAAGAATATTTCCAGTCATTAACCACGCCGTCTAGACGCATATGAACTCTCGGTATGCCCTGCTCTGCCAAAATAAATTTTTCGTATAAATGATAAAACGGCAGAAATGAGCAACGCGGACAAGAAACTAAACTATCATGCTTAGTAGCAGGCTTGTATGCATATATAGCGTCGAAAAATAAAACACATGTTGTAATGACATTATTGGACTGCGTCGGTAAGTCAGGGACAATGTCCCTGAACTGATCCAAAATTCCGTGTCCAATGACGCTATAAGTCTCTTATCCAACATCGCAGCAATGTAGTCCGACATAACAATCACTGGAAGAAAATGCCAGAAGATATGAATGGCAGCTTCCGATGCTACAAAAGGGAAAACTCGAAATCTTTCGAATCCCTTTCGCCATCCTGTCGGACCCTATAAAGCGTTCGGTCGTCCGTACCTGATGCAACCGCGGACCGCACCGACACAGCGCCGTCAGATAATTCCTGATTCGACTAAGAAACTGTCGATTGCTGGGATGCTGCGAAAAAAACTGTGCTAACTCGGATAGCACGTCCGTCACTGAGGCCTGCGGAGAAGCGGTCCAACAATGCATTGCCGCTGGAAGCTCCGTGATCGTTACCCCGTGCATACTACTAATATGCGAGCGAACGGAGTGTATAGGCCTCGTGTCCCTTGGCTACCGGATGGCGTGACCTATTCGCCGTGGAATCACTGAATGACGAAACTGATCGGATACTCGAGGTCACATAGCCAATGTGCGGTCGTGTGCCCTGCTGTGAGGATGAGGCACACTTTTGAAAGACATCTCCGTAACTTTGCGAACAAGAAACCAGAAATGCTTGGTTATAGCAAGCATATAATAATAATATATATAGCGTCGTTCAATAATTCGAAAGTTTGTGTGACATTATTGGACTATGTCGGAACTGAGGGACGATGTCCCTGAACCGAACCAAAAATTTCTAAGTCCACCGACGCTATCAGTTTCTTATCCGGCATCGCAGCATTCTGGTCTGACGAAAGAAGCTGTAGAAGATCAAGTCAGATGACATACACAACAGCATATGTTGTTCCGAAAGGGAAAGCTCGAAATCCTCCAAATCCCTTTCGGTATCCCGTCGGACCGGATGAAATTTTCGGACGTCCGTACCCGCTTCCGCGGAGCGTCCCGACCCAGCATCGTCGGATAAAAAATATGCAACAGATTCAGTTGATGCTGGGATGCTGCGATAAACTGTGCTATTTAGGAAAGCACGTCCGTTCCCGAGGCCTGTGCAGTAGCGGTCTTACGATGCATTGCCGCCGGAAGCTCCGTGTACGTTGACACACTTCCTATGCGAACGTCCGGAGTCTGCAGGCCTCGTGTCCCTGGCTACCGGATGGTGTGACCTGGTCGCCGATGATTCTCTGACTGGCGAAGCTGACTGGATATCCGAGGTCACGTAGCCAAGAGCGGTCGTGTGCGCTACCATGAGAATGAGGAAGCCTTATTGACAGTCTACTCCGGACTGACTATATGTCGGAGCATCCCGAGCGACGGACGTATGCTCCGAATGCGAAACATTTTGTACCACAACATCTGGGGCCAGATGTTGTTGTACGAGAGAGGGGCCTCTCTCGCTCGCCGTCCGGATGGACCAGAACGAGCTATGAACCGGACTAAAAGGCTTCCTCCGTTCTCCCTCTAATCCGCCGTCACTGGGTGTGCATTTGGTTGATTTATAGTGCTCGCATCACCCCAAAATTCCTTCTAGACCGCAACGGACGAACCCGGCTGCCGAACCATTCGATGAATGGACGCTACACCAGGCGAGCTAGCAGACGTCAAAGGCCGTCGAACCTACTAGGGTCCTCTTAGGCAATTGGCGTATTTACATGAGCACTTTTCCGCTAGCCCTTCATTAATTGTGACGACGGAGGCACACTGTTGGAAGACATCACAGATACATCACCCTAATCTTGATCGTCTGAAATAGAAATTGATAAAGTAGAGTGACCTTGTGGGGAAAGGACCGGAGTGTCCAATTCCCCACTAACATACCGTGACATACGCTTCCCATATTGTCATCGAAATCATACGATACAGAACAGGAGTTAATGCGAGTACACTGACCACATATAGAATGATTATAAAAGTCAGAGGAAGACTTCCTCTTATTACAATTGATCAAAATCCTTTCAATGTGAAAAGAAAACAAGTCCTGGTACTCGCACTAACCCCTGGCAATCAAAATACATAAAAATAATATGATCCATTAATATAGAAAAAAATAATTGAAATCAAAATATTTTGAAAAAATATTTTTTCAGAACAGCCCAAGTTTCTGAAAAGTAATGTTAAGCCCCAATGGATCCCAAGCCTAAGTGTGGACAAAAATTTTAAAAATATTTTAAATAATTTATTCAACACTTACGAACAAAAATAATGTATCTAGTTATGATTAAAATAACATCAAGATATTATTTTCAAGAAATCCCCCCTCACACAGAGGGCTGTTGTAAATGTAAACAATGAATGTAAAAACACTAAAATAAGACTCCAGGCACCCAGGCCCGGAATCAGTTACCAAAAATACACTATCTGATGCAAAACAGAGACTTCCAGGGAAGAAACTGCAGAACATTAGATGGTAGATGCAGAACACAACGTCTAACCACACGTAGGTGAAGACGTAAACATGGGGAAAAGAACAGAATTCATTCTGTTATTCAGCTAAAACTCCCAAGAAAATTTAGTAATAATAATTACAAAAACTATGCCAAAAGCATGGGAGAATAGCAAGGGGGGGGGGGGGGGGGGACTTAAAGGACAGGGAGAGAGGAAAACACTGAAAAATCAGTGTAACTAAATAATCAGAATGACAACAAAATGGCTGCTGCCTCGAAAATAGGTAACTTAACATAATTTCATTAAAAAATTTTAAGTTACAGCCCTGATAATATTCTGTCACACATTTTTCCTCTCCTCCTTCTCTATCCTCCTTAGAATCACCATTTCACTAATATTTATGTGTCTGGCATCATTTAAACTGAGATTTACAAGCACAAAGATCAGTCAGATGTTAACTGATGAAGGGCCAGACTTAGAATGATTAATGGCGCCAATTTCGGAACGTCCTTGACACTGCGCATGCGCAGTAGAGGTGAAGTGTGGAGGGCCATTCAGGACATGTTTTCTTTGGTTTTAGATGCAAATTTTGGGGATTGGGGGGCAAAATTTGTGTTTGGCCCTATATTTTAAGAGTTAACACCAGCTATGTCTGGGTCATTGGTACAGTATAAAAATATAGTTTTCTGGAAAAAATGTGTGTCCCAAATCATAGAGTGTCCCAATACATAGAGTAAATACGGGGGGTACACAAGAATTTGGGAAGCCCATGTACCATGACTACTACATGTATATTTTATTTTTCCACAAATAACTGTCCAAGAACTCTCGAGTCTATTTAACTATAATTCCAACTAACTAATATTCCAACAACATCATCAAAGAAAGCATCCCTTGATGATAAAGTTGTATTCTTTTATCAGTTGAGACTTGAGCCATCCGAGATGGGACAAATCTGTTTTACCACCAACTCCCCCACCCCACACACAATTGGTTATCTTTTCGACACCACTGCATCATAAACTGTGTTTTTGAGACAAAAGCAGAAAAATAATCAAATTTAAATGATGATTTTTTTGTAATGGCTCTGGCTGGATATGGCTATTATGTTAGGTAAAGAGTAAAATTTATGGATAAAATTCTTTGTACATACAAATATGTTACAGTAAACTAGGTTTAAACAGTTCACTGAAAATGAAACTGAAGCACATTAATACCTTTAAAAAATACTTTTAAAATTGTTTCCGTAGGGGGCATGATGGGGCTGTGTACTAAGGTGTACTGCACATCGATGGTCCACATGTCTTCAACAAATGCTAACACTATTTGTGTGGAGTTGGTACGCTGGGGAGTCTCACAGTTGCTCACTGATGCTCGGTGGTTCTCTCCAGGTACTCTGGCTTCCTACACCCATAAAACTGTCAGACACATGGTGACCCTGGCTGTTAAAAGTGCCATTAAACCCTAATAAATAAAAAAAAATATTTCCAAGGCCTATATTTATTTATTTTGAATATGTCCACTTTCAGCATATTGGACTCTATTGCAACACATACTTTCACTGAGATTTTCTTATTGATATTTAAGGTCACTTTCAGCATCTGTGGCTATATCGGTCCGACAGTTTTACGTGTGGAGGAATACCTGGAGAACCATAGAGCAAAGATAAGTAACTGTGACATTCTCCAACTTACTAATCTGGCATGCTCAGGGTTGGCATCGGTCAAATGGGTGATGTACCATTGACATGCCGTAGGACTAAGCACACTGTACCAACATGTTTTCATTTCATCTAGAGAATTTATCCTACAGTTGGTTATGGAGTTTAGACCACTTTCAATATCTATGGCTATACACAAGTCTAAACTTTAGAGGACTTGTAAAATAGGACATTATTTACCACGGTAAACAAGTACTGCACCATTGCCCGGGGTTCCCACAGGACTTCAACTTGAAAGCGCTGGATTGGAAGACGGTTGAAGAAGAAAAATGACCAAGCCAAGCCATACACACAATAAAGAGCGGAATCATGGTTGAATGATCGCAACCAAAAGAGGACATTCTCATCTGGAGTGACCCTACAAAGTTACAATGAAATCCCTTCATAAATATGACCTGTAGACTGTGCTCAAGGTTTTCGGGCTTCTAGTAGATTTTCTGTTTCTCAGGGCATTTTTTGCAAAATTGCATGTGGGTGGGCATTTTTTTATTTTATTTTTGTAATTATTTCTTTGCCATCGAAAGTTCATGTTCTTGGTTTATGTTTTAGGCACATAATCTACAGAATAGCATGGGTGGTGATGTATTTCGTCCCTTGAGGGCAAGAAGGCATTGCAATGCTAAAGCATTGCAAAGCCTTGTTGCACTCAAGTGACAAATTTATCAATTTTATTTACTTGAGTAAAATATCAGACAAACCATTCAATTTTTATTTTTTTAACTCTTTGCATGCTGCTGGCGGGTATTCCTGCCCAGCACAGAGTTTCTCTTGTCTCTGATATTAGTATAATTTGTGCATATTTAATCATATTGTCTCCCTGTAAATGGAATGGATTTTTTCACCAATGATTTCTTGTGTTACATTTAGATTAATTTTTCATCAAATCTAGCCATGGCTGCTTTAAAGCAGCCATGACTAGATTTGATGAAAACTAGAGGTACTGTGAGCAAACTCACAAAGTGATACCCCCCGTGCCTGAAATGTATAAGTTAGATTATCTCCCCTTGGAAATGTCAGCACGGAATTATATTGCTTCATGCACATCTTCATATGGAGTTCTTCCATTGTGTAAAGTTTCATGAAAATTCTTCAAATGGTTTAGGAAGAGTTGCGCTTACAAGGATGGACAGACGGTATAAGTTAGATTATCTCCCCTTGGAAATGTCGGAACGGAATTATATTGCTTCATGCACATCTTCATATGGAGTTCTTCCATTGTGTAAAGTTTCATGAAAATTCTTCAAACGGTTTAGGAAGAGAGTTGCAGAGAAAATTCAAAGCAAACAGAGAGCCATAAGCGGATATTTGTTAAAGTGGGAGAAAAGAAACTTCATTTATTTATTTATTAGGGATTAACTAGAAAATGTTTTAGCCCACTAAAACATATGTCTCCCCTTCCTTTTGAGGTCAGAGGTCAAGGTCACGTGCAGTTCATGAAGGTAGCGGACATGCGGTTTCATGGTGACACATCCACATGTCAAAAAAAAAAAAATTCTGGTCTGGACAATAACTCCCTATTTAAAGTACATAAATTTGACCTTGAGGTCAAGGTCACATGAAGGTCATGATGACATGTGGTCTCATTGTGATACATCCACATGTCAATCATCTAAGTCCTAGGTCAAAAAACAAAAAAGTTCTGATCTGGACAATTATTCCCTATTTGAAGTACATAAATTTGACCTTGAGGTCAGAGGTCAAGGTCACATGCAGTTCATCAAGGTAGACGACATGCGGTTTCATGGTGACACATCCACATGTCCAAAAAAAAAAAAATCTGGTCTGGACAATTACTCCCTATTTAAAGTACATAAATTTGACCTTGAGGTCAAGGTCACATGAAGGTCATGATTACATGTGACATGCGGTCTAATTGCGATACATCCACATGTCAAATATCTAAGTCCTAGGTCAAAAAAACAAAAAAGTTCTGGTCTGGATAATTATTCCCTATTTGAAGTATATAAATTTGACCTTAAGGTCAGAGGTCAAGGTCACATGTAGGTCATCGAGGTAGACGACATGCGGTCTCATGGTGACACATCCACATGTCAAACAACCAAGTCCTAGGTCAAAAAACAAAAAAATTCTGGTCTGGACAATTACTCCCTATTTGAAGTACATAAATTTGACCTTGAGGTCAAGGTCACATGAAGGTCACAACATGCGGTCTCATGGTGACACATCCACATGTCAAATAACCAAGTCCTAGGTCAAAAAACAAAAAATTCTGGTCTGGACAATTACGCCCTATTTGAAGTACATAAATTTGATCTTGAGGTCAAGGTCACAATGGAATGCGACACACCGGCTCATGGTGATACATCCACGTGCCAAATATCTAAGGCCTGGCTCAAAAGACAAACAAGTTTTGGTCTGGACAAAGTTTCCTTGAAAAAAGCACAAATCTGACCTTCAGATCAAAGGTCAAGGTCACACAAAGGTCACAATGGTACGCTACACACCGGCTCATGGTGATACATCTACATGCCAAATATCCAAAGCCTGACTCGAAATACAAATAAGTTCTGGTCCAGACAGTTTCCCTTAAAAAAGCGCATAAATCTGACCTTCAGGTCAAAGGTCAAGTTCACATGAAGGTCACTATGGTACACAACACACCGGTTCATGGTGATACATCCACATGCCAAGTATCTAAGGTGTAGGTCAAAAGACAAAAAGTTATGGCCCGGACAAAGTTTGTGTGATGTTTCCCTTAAAAAAACACATAAATTTGACCTTCAGGTCAAAGGTCAAGGTCACATGAAGGTCACTATAGTACACTGCACACTGGCTCATGGTGATACATCCACATGCCAAGTATCTAAGGTGTAGGTCAAAAGACAAAAAAGTTATGGCCCAGACAAAGTTTGTATGAGAAGAAGAAGAAGAAGAAGAAGAAGAAGAATAATATGCACTAAAACAATATGTCTCCCTTCTGGGAAGGGGAGACATAATGACACTTTAACAGCCAGGGTCATATCGTGTCAGTGACAGTTTTACGGGTGGAGGAAGTCAGAGTACCCGGAGAGAACCACTGAGCAACGATGAGCAGCTGCCAGCACCCCAACATCATAATTCTGCACTGCAGCATAGGCAGGGTTAGATTGGTTGATGACATGCACACAATATGCCTTAGTACATGCCGTCATCGTGCCCCCATGTGGGCAATTGGAAGTGCTTTGCCCAAGGAATCAATGCGGAAGTCCGAATCGATCACTCAGACGGTCACCCATCCAAGGATTAACTGGGCTCGATGTTGCTTAATTTCGGTGATCTGACGAGAACGAAAAGAAACTTTAGAACTTTGTGAATACAATGAGAAACAACAATAACACTGCTTGAAAACTGTAACAGATCTGAGAACAGTTTGGAATTATTTGTGTTGCTTTAATAAATAAAGAGGTTATTACTCTGTTAGTTTCATATCAGCCAATATATCAGACCTCGGTAACTTCACATCAGCTTTCGACCTTCAGTCTCACGCTGATATGAACTTACCTCGGCCTGATATCGTGGCTGTTATGAAACTAATCAAGTAATAACCTCTATCTCCTTTTGATTTGCCGATATATTACAATATCTTACCTCCTACAAGTATCTGGGAATTTCATTGGTTCAAAGACGTCACATGCAGACTGCGTATAAAACCATATACTGCCTGTCAACATCAATAAACGCTGACAGCTATGGGTAATCTCACCTTTGTTCATTGATTACTCAAAATGGCGGAAGCCGATAAACGCTTCAAGTTGAAAGATTGAGTGTTGGAAGCCCATATTTGGTCTGAAGTGCAGGTTAGGCAACTTAAAAGGCTTCATATTCTGTGGATGTATGTCACGTTACCTTCGAAATGAAACGGTTTGGTATGTATGAATTTGCCTTGTAGGCTCTCTCCCATAAATTGTAAACAAGGCAAAGACACGTGAACACATTGTGAGAATTCTATCATTTAATTTTGGGCGCTGTTGTTATTAGTTCTGTGCATCGATGCAGCAGTCAGTAAGATATATTCGTTACAGTTTGTTGGTGGCCTAATATGGCTCTCGTCCAATATGAAATTAACTGACACCATATATACCATATTAGGCCACCAACAAACTGTGTAACTAATATTATTATGCTAGTAAATTTGTTTATCCAATCAAATGAAGTTACTAAGAGACATGGACTCCGCAATATTAGGTTCAGGATGGCTGAAAAGCACCCAATATTAATTTAATATTAGGTGCCCGTCAGCCATTTTGTTTTATCATTATATCCACATGCCTCAGCTTTTAATTTACACGAACGTACATGCTGCAGCACAGTCGTACAGAAGACCCACCATATAAAATAGCCCCGTCGTATAAACATTGCATTCGATTGAATGAAACTGTTATAATAAAATGCCAAACCAGCCCAAAACATTGGCGGTTATAGAACAAGTCACAAGTGATTTATTGCAATGTGGAAGCAAAATTACTCCCCTTGTTGCATATGTAAACATCGTCTGCTTTGTTTATATTTTTCGAGAAGTGCGCATCATTTAACTATTCGTTGAGTTAACTTTCCCAATGACATTTTAGCATGCTGTGCATAAAAAATACGTCACAGGGCGTTTAGTTGGCAGATACAGTGTCATATATGGCTCAGAGAAAACAATATTAGGTGAGGCACCTCACCTAATATTGTTTTCTCTGAGCCGTATATGACACTGTATCTGCAAACTAAACGCCCTGTAACTAATAATACGTGGTATGACACAAAAGGAAATCATACCAGTTTCAAGGATATGGTCTAGTACCCCATCTCCACAAAAAAACTTTTTTACACCACCAGTCACACTTAGCGACTTAAGAACTAAGGAAATGCTGCTTCTGTGGATAATTTTTTCTCATACTGAACAAAAACAGGGTCAGCATGTTGCATCTGGACATTTAACTGGTCGAGTGCTAAATTATTTTGGGCCACCAAAATTTGTTCACATGTTTTTGTCTTGTTACAATTTATAGGAGAGTGCCTGTGGGCTTGTGTGCCTGTGGGCACTCTCCTATAAATTGTAACAAGGCTAATCTTATTAGAGTAAATAACTTCCTTTCAAAGATAATATGAAACACAGCCACTGAATTTGAAGCCTTTAAGCTGCAGTATCTGCACTTCCGAATAATGCCCAAATATGGGCTTCCAGCACTCTTATCAGTTAACATACCACCCCAACCTGTGCCCACCCGCACACACTTCCATTGAGATTTGTCAATCTCGGTTTTAACCATTTTATTCAATAAAATGGACAAAACCGGTCAGCGCTATTCACAAAAAAATTGCCTTTTAATTTTTTCTTTATTTTTCTCTCAAATTCTTGGCTCAAAAACCTAGCTAATGACCCCCCCCCCCCCCCCCCCCTCCAATTACTCCTAATATTGCAAATCCGCTTTTTCAGAATAAATGGGGAGACTGTTTCAGTTGAGATCATTCTTGCTTTAGCAGCATACCCATTTGCAGAGATTGTACATAATTCAGATCTCAGTTCAAATTTAGATGATACTCCAATCAACATGTGCAGGTAGTATTGAGTGGCAGATTCAGTGAAAAAAGCAGAGTCTCCAACAGCCTGAAGCCACCGATACAAACAATTTTCACACTTGTCATGAGTGATGCTTACAAAGTAGCAAAAATGCAAACCATTCTGATACATGTTAATCCGTTAATACTTTTAAATAATATTTTGTTTGACAAAGCTCATGTGTTAATGAATGAAATGTTTATATTAGATGTACCAAATCAAAAGGGACTATGAAGCCAAGAAGTTTTATGATTGCCTGAATATATTCAAATCTTGCATAAGGCCACACAAAGTAGATCTTCTGTTTCTCAGGCCCTTTATTGTAAAACTGCAGGTGGATTGGTGGTTTTTTATTTTATTTTTTATTTTTGTACTTATTTCTTTGCCATTAAAAGTTCATGTTCTTGATTTGTTTTACGCTCATAATCTACAGAATAGTATGGGTGATGGTGTATCTTGCCCTTGAGTAAACCATTGCAAAGCCTTGTACCACTCATGGGACAAATTTAACTATTTTATTAACTTGGGTAATATATCAGTCATAAACCATTTAATTATAATTTTTTTAAGTTTGCACTGGTTATAAAAAGAGAACATGCAACAGCCAAAAGGACATCACAGGAGGGCCTGACAAACAGATTTATAACTTTTTGTGACCTAACATTTGTAACAGTAATTTACTGTTTTATAAATGCAAATTTGAAATTTTGGCATTTGAAATATATATGCAACAAAACCCTAATGCTTTTTAAAATCTTCTTTATTCGTAAACCATCATGTCTGATGCATGATGGGATTATGCGCCCATGTGAAAAGTTGTAAAAAGAAATATGTCCAGTCAAGGTATATTTTTCAGAAAGTAAAATTCTGAAATAAAAACTGATCAGCCCATTTTATTTTAGATATTTTTGTCATGAATAAATTTTCTAACCCTTTACCCAATGTATATGATACCAAAATTTATTATTTTAAATATAATTTTTTTTCAAAACACAGGTCGATAAGTCCAAAGAGTGAAAAAGGGTCATAACTATGGGAAATATTATTGGACAGAACCGTTTCCTTATGCATATCTGTTCCCCCAGGCAGGTCTATCAGCATACCAATGGAGAGCTAAATCCAGCCGATGGCTTTGAAGTTACAATGCAAAATCTTTGTATGGACAGAGGGACGGAGGGCTTCACTAAATACCCCCAAATCCTCCATCAGAGGTCGGGAGCACAACAATAAACTGGTATTTGTTAACATTTTCATATGGGTGCATAATCCCATGGACAAATAGAAATATGAATACGGTTTATTCTGACACAAGCCAGCAAATTCGTCTACATCAGAACCAGTGCTAACAAATGCAATGGTTGGTTAACCCTTCACCAGGCCTTTAAATTCTTCCCATGTGACGACGGTAAAAGCTGTGCCCAAATAAGATAATTGCACCAAAATTATGCGGGATTGGAAACTTTTTCCAAAGTTTTGCAATGTTTCGGCAATATATGGTTTGGCCAGGTTTCCCTGATGCTCGCAATACAGCTTAGAGCTTACCTTCGAATCAAACAATGCAACAGATAAATATTTTTTTTAAAAACCAACAGAGTTCGCCATAGGAAAGCAATCGGCATTGACAGTGTCGACGGAGATTGCTTTTCTGTGGCGAATTCCATATGATCATGCACTTAAAGCTTGAGATCTATTATATTCATGTTTGTGGCATTTCTCAGTAAACGCCATGCATATTTACATTCAAATAGACCTTTGGCTCGACACTGGGAAACTAAGAAGCCTTCTCGAGTTAGTTGAGTAAACTTACTTCAAAGGGTGGTGGGCAGGAACCAGTGATAATGGTGAAAACCTATATAACAAGGGGTTGTAAACTAGCATTTTAAGACAGGGGACCTAAAACAGACTCAAGAAGAAGAAAATACAGGTGTTTTTTCTCCAACCATGCAGACCATATCCATGTTTACCATTGTGCCCAAATTAGACTGATCTAAAGGTCTGCCCTTCACTCAACATAATGACCCAGGTCCCGTCAGTATTATTCACAAAAATCGTCACACAAATTTTTTATTTTTATAAAAAATTGTCTCCAAAACAGTTACTGAACCCTCACTGGAACAAATTCATGTGTTATTTATTTATTTATTTGGGTTTAACAACACTTTTGACAGACAGTGTCATCTCATGTCAGGCAGTTTTAAGGATGGAGGAAGACGGAGTATCCAGTGAGAACCACCGAGCAACTGCGAGCAACTTTTAGACTTCCCAACATACTAACTCCACACTAGTGACTTTCCCAAGGACAAAATGAGGTTGCCGCAGGTGGGATTCGAACTGAGGACCTCTTGGCTTGCAGCCAGCATCTCTGCCTACTGTGGACCTTTTGATTTGAAGTCCAATGCCATAACCACTGAACCATCCTGCTCAAACGAAAAAGTCATCTTTTTAACCCTTTACCTAACATGAAAAGCAGACGACACTTGCAAAAAAAATTCTTGAATAACTATTATTTTCCTTTTTTGTCTCGTTCCAATGAGGGGTCATAACCGATGTTTTTGAGACAAAAAATGAAAAAATAATGAAAATTAATTGGCGATCTTTGTGAATAGCGCTGGCTGGTTTTGACGTTACGTTAGGTAAAGGGTTAAGACAAAAAAAAAATGATAAAATTTTGTCATATTTTTGCATGTTGCATCTTCTGAATGTGTTAGTTAACCCTTTACCCAATGCAGACGATATCAAAATTTATTATTTTAAATATTATTTTTTCAAATAATTTCAACAAAACCATATCATGTGACCCCTCGTTGGAACGAGCTCGTTCCAACAAGGGGTCACATGATATGGTTTTGTTAAAAATTTTTGAAAAAATAATACTTTTTCAACTGCAGAATTTGCATATTACGCGGGCGGATGCGGGCGATTCGTTAGGTAAAGGGTTAAAGAGTTAAACTTTGGGGTTACATACAGAAATGGAGGCAAGTGGTTTTCAATCAAGGTTTGGCTACCTATACATGCAGCCATGCCCTGACAGAAAATCAGAAAAAAGCCAGAGGCAATGCTTCATATAGTGTACCTAAACATGTTATGTAATTTGAGAAATCAAAACTGTTACTGGGGTATTCTGCACTAATGATTTTAGACATGCTCCAGGCCTGCCTGATTCTGTAGTCCAATTCGGTATGGCCACAAAATTGATGAATTGAGAATAAAACATTTATCTCTATTTCACAGCAGCAAGACTTCCTAGTCTATTTTACAAAATGTCAAGTTTCGAACTTTGAAAAGTTATTCAGCTGTTCAACATCAGTAAGTGATTTGTTCCACAACATGATCACATTATTTTATATTGAGTATTGTTCTGTTCGATCACAGTTACTGGATACATCGTCAAAAGCAATGGTTTTCTAAAAAATACCTGATTATTATATAAACAGAAGTAGAGAAGGCTATAATTTGAGTGGGTGAGCAGGGGGGCAGGCAGGCAAGCAGGTGGGGGGGGGGGGGGGGGGGTATCGAGCAGACAAGGTGTGGTGAGGTGAGTAGGGTGGGTGTGTCAGTCCATCAGTCGGTGGTCGGACAGTTGGTTGGTCAATCAATCTTATTTATTTATTGGTATTTAAGGACACATACTTATGCACAAATGCCTAATCGTGACCGTGACAATTTTATGGGTGCAGGAAGCCTGAGTACCTGGAGAGAACCACCGAGCATTGACAAGCAACTGTCAGCTCCTCAACATTCTAACTCTGTTCAAGCTCAGCTCAAGCAGGATTACAGAGGTTGAAGACATGCGCACCATCGATGTACAGTATGCTTTAGTACACGGCGTCATCATGCCCCCATGTAGGCAACCGGGATAAAGTGCCTTGCCCAAGAACACAACACGGGTCGGTCAGTCAGTCAGTCGGTTGGTTGGTAGGTGCTGAGTGAGTTTTGGGTGGGTGGGTGGGTGGATTTGGGTGGGTTTGTGGGTGGGTTAGTTGGTGGTTTTGGGTGGGGGTGGAGTGGGGTGGGGGTGTGTCTCACCTTAGACATATCTGGGCAATAAAACATGTATCTAAAAAATTCTGGATCACACCCATGAGCCCAGGCATGTGGTATAGAAATTATTTGATATATGTCCTTCTGTTCATATTTCATGTGCATGAAAAATGGTGCACCTCAATTACAAACAAGCCTGGAAATAGCAGACTGTCACCTGCAGAATTAGGTCCCCATGGGGGGAATTTGGTGATGTGTGAGGGTAGAATTACTAAATTTACCCTCTGTAAACCTCAACCGGAATCAAGGTCTCAAAGCCTAAGCATAGGGCAGAGCATCAGCAAATTCACACTCTGGGGACCTCATTCTGCAAATGAGATTGCTTTTGTCCAGGCTTGATTGCAAATGAGGTTTGTCGTAGGTATATGTGTGCAAAAGTACACCTCAGAAATGTAATGGTGCTGAGGACTTTGCTTGTCATGATGAGATCAACTTTTTTAATATTCTACTGGCCTTTGTGGGTTAACAAGTTTATTTTATTAACCAAAATGTAATTAAATGGGAAATTCTAGTGCTATATTCTAGATAAACACCATAACATTTTATGAGGTGAAAGCTGTTACGCTGTGACCACAGTCACAGCATAACAGCATTCAAGTCATAAAATGCCCTAGATTATCACATAGATTGACTTGATGCCATCTTGAGAGGAGCAGTTTCATTAAATTGTGTTGTGAAAAGGGTTAACTACCTAATGCATATTGTAGCATAAAGCAATTTTTTTTTTACACTCTTTGGCACTGGTAATAGGAAAGACTAAAACTAAGGTAGAGTCATGCAGTTCTTTGTCAGGAAATGACACATTCCGACGGCTTCTTCTCTTCAACACTGGAAACAATTTCCTCACACTGCTTTTGTTCATTATTTTCTGTATGTATTGATTGCAGCACTGGTGATAAACTGAGTTCTTCACCAGATACCTCTGATGAGAAAGAAGTATTTATCTGAATTGATGGAGGAGCCTGCTCCACTATTTTCTTCAGCACCTTAATCTGTCCACGAATCTTGTGGAAGAACACTTTATAACCGATACTGAAAATAAAGAGAAACAAAGACTATTTATTTATTTATTTATTGGTGTTTAAGGTCGTATACTTATGCACAATGGCTAATCATTACCGTGACAGTTTTATGGGTGGAGGAAGCTGGAGTACCCGGAGAGAACCACCGAGCAATGACAAGCAGCTGCCAGCTCCCTAACATAGTAACTCGGCACTGCAGCACAGGCAGGGTTAAATTGGTTGAAGACATGCGCACCAGCGGTGTGCAGTATGCCTTAGTACACGGCGTCATCGTGCCCTCATGTGGACAATCAGGGTAAAGTGCCTTGTCCAAGGACACAACGTGGGAGTCCGAATTGATCGCTCAGACGGTCACCCATCTGAGGACTAAACAGGCTCTTCGTTGCTTAACTTCGGTGATCTGACAAGAACCAGTCACCGCAACGCCACCGCGCCCGAAACAAAGATTAAACGAGGACACTTTATAACCATTTTACCTAATGCACACAATATCAAAATTTATTACTTTAAATATTATTTTTTCAAATTTTTCTAAAAATTTCAACAAAACCATATCATGTGACCCCTCGTTGGAACGAGCTCGTTCCAATGAGGGGTCACATGATATTGTTTTGTTGAAATTTTTTGAAAAATAATATTTTTTCTACTACTGAATTTGCATATTACGCGGGCGGATGCGGCCGAATCGTTGGGTAAAGGGTTAATTAAATTTTTGGTGATCAAGGAGCTTGTTCCAATGAGGTGTCACCACATAGTTTTGTTTTCTGAATAATAATTATTTTCCAACAGCGCATTTTGTAAATTACATAGGTGGTTGCAGACAATTCATTACATAAAGGGTAAACCAATTCAGAAAATAAAAAGGAAGAAAGAAAAAAAAGCAGCATATTGTTGAGTGCTAGAAGCCACTATAAGGGCTCTACTGAAAAGTGCTGAAAGCCACTTTAGTGGCTTTACACTGTATTCAATAGCTTGTTGATTGTGCACCAGTGGATCATGAAATGTTCACATAAAAGTGTATTGTTACAATTTATTGGAGAGTGCTAACAGGCAAAACTCTAAATAAACTAAGGATTCCCTTTCTGGTAGCACTGCATCTTTGAAACAAGAAGAATGTTACTAAGGTAACACATGACCTTCATCTTGCAGACACGGTGGAAACTATTATACATGACACACCTTCTGACTGTCCTTAACATTTGTAAAAAGTTTAACAATTGTACTATGATTCGTTTCTGAGTGATGGCTGAGACACAAACATTGACTGATTTTTAGTGTGACCTTGACCTTGAAGGTACGAACCCGGCTATGGTGTGTGACACATCCTCCCATGGTCCTTTATAATTGTGTGAAGTTTGATGACTGTAGCCCTAATAGTTTTGGAGTTATGCTTGAGACACGATTTGTAACCCTGAACATATGAAGGTCAATTGTGACCTTCACATTGCAGATGCGGCGGAAAGTATTATATGCGACACACCTTCTGACTGTCCTTAACATTTGTAAAAAGTTTAACAATTGTACTATGATTCGTGTCTGAGTTATGGCTGAGACACAAATATTGACCGATTTTTAGTGTGACTTTGAAATGTGACCTTGACCTTGAAGGTACGAACCCGGCTATGGTGTGTGACACATCCTCCCATGGTCCTTTGTAATTGTGTGAAGTTTGATGACTGCAGCCCTAATAGTTTCAGAGTTATGCTTGAGACACGGTTTGTAACCCTGAACATATGAAGGTCAATTGTGACCTTCACATTGCAGATGCGGCGGAAAGTATTATATGCGACACACCTTCTGACTGTCCTTAATATTTGTAAAAAGTTTAACAATTGTACTATGATTCGTTTCTGAGTTATGGCTGAGACACAAATATTGACCGATTTTTAGTGTGACCTTGAAATGTGACCTTGACCTTGAAGGTACGAACCCGGCTATGGTGTGTGACACATCCTCCCATGGTCCTTTATAATTGTGTGAAGTTTGATGACTGTGGCCCTAACAGTTTTTGAGTTATTGGCTCGGACACACACACGGACACACGCGCACTTCAATCACTATATGCCACCCGACTTAAGTCGGGGGGCATAAAAATATACACGTTTCAACTGCACAGTGTAAGAATTGTTGTTCTCAACCAGTTATATTACTTCTCATTACCAGCTAAATGAGAATAACCCACTTGAAGTTCTGACTTTCAAACACAACCTCCTTCTCTACTATTTAGTAAATGAAATATCAAACAAAACGTACCATTCAGTATCAGCCCACAATTCAAGGAAAGATAAGCCTTCCCTCATTCTGGCGACCACGTCTAACTGTGTGTCCGTCATGCTAGCAGTATTTACAGTTCTGACCACAGCTAGTGTGTCTCGCAGCACTATTGAAATAATCACAGCCCATTCTAAGCACCCAGCTTCTAACATAATCTGTAGTAAATATCTAAAACAGAAAAATAGAGGATCTTTGTGGTATCCGATCACTTGATTTCATGTATGAATGGGAAACAGTTTAAGTTAAGGCCACACAAAGTAGATATTTGATTTCTTGGTCCATTTTTTTGTAAAACTGTGGACGGGTGGGCGGTCGGGCAGGGGTGCTTTTTATATTTTATTTTTGTACTTATTTCTTTGCCATCAAAAGTTCTTGTTCTAAGTTTGTTTTTGGCCTCATGAGCTACAAAATAGCAAGGTGGTGATGTATTTCATCCCTTGAGTGCAAGAAGGCTTTCCAATGCTAAAGCATTGCAAAGCCTTCTTGTACTCAAGGGACAAATTTATCAATTTTATTAAAGCGGGTAAAATATCAGACATAAACCATTTAATTTTTATTTTTTTAAGTTGCATTGGTTATGAAAAGAGAACATGTGGCATTCAAAAGGACCATGTGGGAGGGCCTGAGAAACAGATTAACTTTTTTAGGCCTAACCCTTTACCTATAGAGCACGGAGGTTTTGATTTTTCAGATTCGATTTTGGTGTGGTTTCAGGAGAAAACAAACTCGGTTTTGGTTTGGTTTCAGGAAAAAAACTCTGTTTCGGTTCGGGTTTTCTGTGTGTTAAGAACAGATAAAAAATAACAACTCAGTCAAAAACTGCAATAGTTTGTATGACACCTCTCACCACAAAATCTCTGCCTGTACTGGGGTCAGCCTAACTTCCCTTTGATCATTCTTAGGGGTTCTTGGGGCTTAATTGCTTAAACTATTCAGTCAGAATAGCCCCCACACAGCACATGGACACAGTAGGCAAGAGCAAAGTATGATTTGTTACTCATACATGAGCGGTGTCTGTAAGACACATAAGTCTACCGCACACAAACTAAATACCATACAGGTATAAAATTCTAAAAAAAATTGACCAAGTTTAATGACCTATAATTTAGTGAAATACTGAAGCAAATCAAAATCCTTACAATATGCATACCTCTAGTATATGTACAAACATCCTATGGAATAAAAAAGTGAGAGGAGTTGGCTGGACAAACAATGTACCCTTGATGCAGATGGATGGATGGATGGATGGACCGACAGATGGACTGATGGATGGACATGACGGATGGATGGATGGCAGATGGATGGACTGACAGAGGGATGGATGGATAGACAGAGTGTTAAAACAATATGCCCTCCCCATCCGACTATTCATCCCAGGGCATAAAAAAAACATAGATCAGGCCCCACAAAGTAGATCTTCTGTTTCTCAGGCCATTACTTGTAAAATTGCATGTGGGCGAGCGTTTTTTTATTTTATTTTTTATTTCTCTAATTATTTCTTTGCCATCAAAAGTTTGTATCTTGGTTTATGTTTTAGGCCTCATAACCTACAGAATAGCATGGGTGGTGGGGCAAAGCCATCTTGCACTCAAGGAACAAATTTATCAATTTTTTTTAACTTTGGTAAAATATCAGACATAAACCATTTAATTTTGATTTTTTTAATGTTTCCAGTGGTTAAAAAAAGAGAGCATGCGGCAGCCAAAAAGACCACGTGGGAGGGCCAGAGAAACCGATTTTTAATTTTTTTAGGCCTCAGGGTAATAAATGAATTACGTTCATCTAATCTATGTTGTGATCCCATTGTCACATTTCTCCCTTATTGACTCGTCCGGAGGACAGGGATCCGATGGACGAGACAATAAGGAAGAAAATGTGATAATAAGAAAACAACGTATTTGCCCCTTTGTCGGATAGACTAAGTAACGAGAGACAATGGCGATCACTTGGCCAGTTCCCTCCAAGAAAGATAGTTTGCCACAAAAGTTAGAACCCAAACAGAAAACCACCCAGCCCTATTTACCTAATAGGAGCATCTGCCCATGTAAGTTTAAATTGAACAGTTCCAGAGAGCCAAGACTTGGCTAGAAACCACAGCCAAAACCTGGCTAGAAACCACAGCCGTTATTATTTGACAAGTGTTTGGATGAATGTCCAGGCCTTAAAATTCCACAAAACTTACACTGGTAACTGGTGTCCCCAAATTACAGGAATGTTCCCGAATTTGACGGCATAACAGAGTATGTTTTTTTTTTTTTTAAATTTATTTCTTGTCCATTTTTGTTCAAATGATTTCACCCGCTAAGGCCTGGATATATGTATTTATTATATGCTAAATGATAGATTATCGAAAAAATTGCGGAAAGATAGAAATCATATCCCCCCACTGTGGAGATATAAAAATTTTCACTTTCACGGTATCAATCAAAATGGTGGCTTTCAAAGCATCACTTCAAGGTTAATACGAGTCAAATTATCACTGGAAATGAACAATTTGTTCTAAAAATATGTAATGAAAAGAAAATCTAGAGTTTTTGAGTTTACACCAATCAGCTCCAGCAATAATTCAGCAAGTATTCACCTTGAATTGATGAATGAAACCCACCAGCGGAATCAGATCGCAAGACGCTACCTGTTCTGAGTATCGATCAAATCACTTCCATGTATCAATGTGCATCAGCTGTTTACGTTCATGCATCAATTCAAGGTTGAAACGAGTAGAATTATCGATAGGAATGATCAGATTCTTATAAAAAGCATATAATAAAAAGAAAGTTAAAAAATTTATAGTAATTTATATATTTTTTATACTTACCAATGACCCAGACATAGCTGGTGCTAACTCTTAAAATATAGGGCCAAACACAAATTTTGCCCCCCAATCCCCAAAATTTGCATCTAAAACTAAAGAAAACATGTCCTGAGAGGCCCTCCACACTTCGCCCCCACTGCGCATGCGCAGTGTCAAGGACATTCCGAAATTGGCGCCATTTATCATTCTAATAACCAGTGCCTGGTAAGCGCTATGTACTCAGCGGGGAGGCAAGAGTTCCCAACTCCTGGGAGGGCCATCCCCGTCTGGGTCATTGGTAAGTATAAAAAATATATAAATTACTATAAATTTTTTAACATTTTTATACTGTACCAATGACCCAGACATAGCTGAATAGTAAAAAGGCTGGAGGGCCAAGGACATAGAGCAAAATGGAATACGCTCAATAAAATAAAATAGAGTCATCCCCTGTAGGGAAAAGAAGTAATAGGCCTTACATGTATCTTTCTTATTTATGATAAATTAGAAAGATACAACACCTTCCAAAAATTGAGCTTCATACATCCATGTACTCTATTAATATCCAATAATCCTTATACTAATAATTTTTAAAGTAAGCCAATAATAAAGTAAGTCTAGAGAATAGAGACTCTTATACTCCTAAAAGTGTGTGAGAATTGCATAACCATGTCCGTTGACATATGCAATATTCAAAAGCTATACTTTAAAAACTAAGACTTGAATGAATTTTATAAACTTAAACTTCTCACTAAACAACCATCCCAATAACAGCTCAGAATACTAACTCCGGAGGAGGTATCCCCTTGTTTTCATAGTAAAAACAGGTGACCCAAGGGAACACCCTCCCCCCCCCCCCCCCCCTTTTTCTTGCCCTGGGTCAAATAGCCCAGAGCGAAGAGGGCAGCCGAACGGAGACACTGCCGAAACAGACAGCCTACCTAGCTATAGTAGCAACTGTTAAGTGAATGACATTCTGAGCAGTAGATAATAGACCTAACAATAGAGGCCTCCAGAAATGGACTCGATATTTCTGAGATAAAATTCATGAATGTGGATGGCTGAGCGCAATGAGCAGCCTTCAAAAAACTATAATAGCAACACTATTAATGTAAGCCCAAGAAGTAGAAGAACTCTTACTTCATGAGCCGAAATCTTAAGCACAACTGCTAAGCCAATGATATACCATAAGCAGTACGCTAGTTAATAGAATCCATTAACAATAAAATGGAGCGTAACGTCCTTCTACTAGACATCAAAGACAGAAGAAGCTTACGCCCTTGTAATGAACAGATATCTGTTTATAAACTGTACCCGGAAAGAGTAAAGGCCTATGCCCATACGAAGACGGAAGGACCTTAAAATAATAGGTTCCGGATAATAGGAGCCTAACTCTTATGCAACAATCCAACCTAAATAGTAACGGAAGTATTGATTCCGAAACTATGAAAGTGAAAATCATCCATTGATAGTGCATGAAACTCACTGACTCTACAGTAAAAGAGAACCAACAGAATTACTGTCTAAAAGGTCAGAATTTGAAAACTACTGTTTCCAGAGGTTCAAATGATTACTTAGCTAAATAAGAACCGAAGTTAAAATCCGTATAGGAATTTAATCTAAAGATTCTAAGTCTATTTATCAAAAAGTTACTAACTGACTTAGATAAAGAGACAAAAGACTCAATTGTAAACTATCGTAGAGTGCATAGGTATGAGGTAACATAAACCTATAACCTAAATAACAACAGGCTGCAGTAGATCTTGTGAAACAAGTATACTAAAAAATAGCAATGAGTAGTATGGAGGGATCAACCATATGAACATAATGATCCCTACACCACGACGGAAGAGCCTCCACTTTAGTCGCATAGAATAGCGAAGAAGAGGATCTCCTATAGTAAGAAATCGTGTCCAAAGCTCGTCCAGTACAGTGCTTACAATGCAATACGGACCACACAACGGAATGCATGAAGGTTGCGACCTTGCTGGTTGTGATAAAGATGACACGATTTACCCAGTGAAAAAAGATCCTCACATAGAGGAAGATTTCACGTTAAGATCCACAGTAGACAAGAGAGTAAATTACTCATGATCTCTGTGAAGATAGAGATGCTATCAACAGAAATGTATTGTGGTTGTTTATCTTAGCAATACCTGCTAAAACAACAGCGCCGGAGGATACGCGTATCCTATCATTCCGTCCTATAGATCAATAGAGCGTTAACAGTATTAGCTCAGAGATCTGGACAAGCCAACACATACGTCTGCAATTGATTAGCAAGCTGTGTCATAAATAAAACATCATTGGGCGCTCCCATAGATAGCAAATCTGATTGAATACTTGTTTGTTGAGAGTCCATTCTGACAGCAACAAGCGACCCGTAAGAGAACGGGAGTGCGATAAAACAATCAGACGACCCAGAATATGACGGACCAAAACTGAACTTGGTGTACTATAACCAACAGACGGATTCTTTCCATTAAATTGAATAACGGAAACGAAAGAGTGCCTCCCTGGTTCCGAAGATACGCCACTACTGTCGAATTAAAGGACAGGAATTTGGGCATGCGTTTCTGAATAATGTTCATGCAATGACATAAAGCAAGCCTAAAAAACATTATTCCGCGGAAGTTAAACTGATAGCTAAAAGACTGCGGAACCCAAAGACCCTGGCACTTCGAATCCGTAGGGATCAGTATATATCCCAATCTGTTTGACTGGCAACCGTCATAACAGCCACACTCGGGTCCGGCAACTGTGGCGGCACTCTCTGAGTCAACCACCGAATGTTTGCCCCAGTCTGAATCTCTTGTAACACTAGATAGACAAGAGAATGTATAAATCAAGCAATTCATGGATTGCCGGAAAGTTGCCGTCGAAGAGAAGCTCCTCCGAGAACGAAGTGACTCTGAGAGAGTTCTTAACCTACTATCCACGCGTGGATGTAGCTAGGGCTGCATCACGTCTAACCAACTCCAATCAGCCACTGAAGGGCGGAGTTATACGTGAACAAACTACTGCCCTCAAAAGAAATTACATTGAGAATAATATCCTGTAAATCTTTTCTTGAAGACGTAATGATAATGCCTCAGTAAGGCGGATAACGTATAATAAAGCGTCTAAGTTAAGTCTACTATACATAATGTCGTTCCCAACATTGAAATTGGAAAAGACATAAACGGCGAAAAAGAATATATGCAGTCTTTAATCACACCGTCTAGACGCATATGAACTCTCGGTATGCCCTGCTCTGCCAAAATAAACTATATGTAAAAAAGATAAAATGGCAGAAATGAGCCACGCGGACAAGAAACTAAACTATCATGCTTAGTAGCAGGCTTGTATATATATAAATATATAGCGTCGAAAATTAAAACACATGTTGTAATGACAATATTGGACTGCGTCGGTAAGTCAGGGACAAAGTCCCTGTACCGATCGAAAATTCCGAGTCCAATGACGCTATAAGTCTCTTATCCAAGATCGCAGCAATGAAGTCCGAAAAATAATCACTGGAAGAAATGCCAGAAGATATGAAAGGCATCTTCCGATACTACTAAAGGGAAAACTCGAAATCTTTCGAATCCCTTTCGCCATCCTGTCGGACCCTATAAAGCGTTCGGTCGTCCGTAGCTTGATGCAACCGTGGACCGCACCGACCCAGCGCCGTCGGATAATTCCTGATTCAACCGAGAAACCGTCAATTGCTGGGATGCTGCGAAACAACTGTGCTAACTCGGATAGCACGTCCGTCACTGAGGCCTGAGGAGCAGCGGTCTTACGATGCATTGCCGCAGGAAGCTCCGAGATCGTTACCCCGTGCATACTTCCAATATGCGAGCGAACGGAGTGTATAGGCCTCGTGTCCCTTGGCTACCGGATGGCGCGACCTATTCGCTGTGGAATCACTGAATGCCGAAACTGATCGGATACTCGAGGTCACGTAGCCAATGTGCGGTCGTGTGCCCTGCTGTGAGGATGAGGAAGCATTAAAGACAGTCTCTCGGACTGTCAATATAACGGAGCGTCCCGAGCAACGGACATATGCTCCGAATGTAAAATATCTGAACCACAACATGCGGTCCCCTATGTTGTTGGCTTCCTCCGATCTGTCCTCAATCTGCCATCACTGGGTGAGTACTAAAGTAATTAAAGTGCTCGCATCACCCAAATCTCCTTCCTAGACCGCAACGGACGAACCCGGCAGCCGAACCATTCGATGAATGTATGCTACACCTGGTGAGCTAGCGAATGTCACTCCGTAAGCGATAGACATATTCCATGAGCACTTATTGCCGCTAACTCTTCATTAACTATGACGACAGAGGCACACTTTTGAAAGACATCTCCATAACTCTTCGAACAAGAAACCAGAAATGCTTGGATAGCAAGCATAAAATAATAATATATATAGCGTCGTTCAATAATTCAAAAGTTTGTGTGACATTATTGGACTATGTCGGAACTGCGGGACGATGTCCCTGAACCGAACCAAAAATTTCTAAGTCCACCGACGCTATCAGTTTCTTATCCGGCATCGCAGCATATGTTGTTCCGAAAGGGAAAGCTTGAAATCCACCGAATCCCTTTCGGTATCCCGTCGGACCGGATGAAACTTTCGGACGTCCGTACCCGCTTCCGCGGAGCGTCCCGACCCAGCATCGTCGGATAAAATATATGCGACAGATTCAGTTGATGCTGGGATGCTGCGATAAACTGTGCTATTAAGGAAAGCACGTCCATTCCCGAGGCCTGTGCAGTAGCGGACTTACGATGCATTGCCGCTGGAAGCTCCGTGTACGTTGACTCCCGCACACTTCCTATGCGAACGTCCGGAGTCTGCAGGCCTCGAGTCCCCGGCTACCGACCCAGCGCTGTCGGATAATTCTCGATCCGACACCGTTTCTGTCGGCTGCTGGGATGCTGCGATAAGCTGTGCTATGTGCACAAGAATGTCCGGCGTCGAGACCTGCGGAGGCGCAGTCTATCGCTGCTTCGCCGAGGGCAGCTCCACATCAGATGGCTCCCGCATACTTTTCCTATGTGAACGTCCGGAGTCCATCGGTCTCCAATCCCTGGCTGCCGGATGGTGTGACCTGGTCGCCGAAGAATCCTTGATCGGCGAAGCTGGTAATATATCGGCGGTCACGCAGCCAAGGTGCGGTCGTGTGCGCTGACGAGAAGAGGAAGCCTTAGCAGTCACAGCGGACTGCCTATACAACGGAGCGTCCCGAGCGACGGACGTATGCTCCGCTAACGACACATTTGTACCACAACATCTGGGGCCAGATGTTGTTGAACGAGAGAGGGGCCTCTCTCGCTTGCCGTCCGGATGGACCGGAACGAGCTATGAACCGGACTAAAAGGCTTCCTCCGTTCTCCCTCCGATCCGCCGTCACTGGGTGTGCATTAAGTTAATTTTATAGTGCTCGCATCACCCCAAAATTCCTTCTAGACCGCAACGGACGAACCCGGCTGCCGAACCATTCGGTGAATGGACGCTACACCGGGCGAGCTAGCGGACGTCAAAGGCCGTCGAACCTACTAGGGTCCTCTTAGGCAATTGGCGTATTACATGAGCACTTTTCCGCTAGCCCTTCATTAATTGTGACGACGGAGGCACACTGTTGGAAGACATCACAGATACATCACCCTAATCTTGATCGTCTGAAATAGAAATTGATAAAGTAGAGTGACCCTGCGGGGAAAGGACCGGAGTGTCCAAATCCCCAACAACATACCGTGACATACGCTTCCCATATTGTCATCGAAATCATACGATACAGAACAGGAGTTAATGCGAGTACACTGACCACATATAGAATGATAATAAGGTCAGAGGAAGACTTCCTCTTAAAACAATTGATCAATATCCTTTCAATGTGACAAGAAAACAAGTCCTGGTACTCGCACTAACCCCTGGCAATCAAAATACATAATAATAATATGATCCATTAATATAGAAAAAATAATTGAAATCAAAATATTTTGAAAGAATATTTTTTCAGAACAGCCCAAGTTTCTGAAAAGTAACGTTGAGCCCCAATGGATCCCAAGCCTAAGTGTGGACAAAAATTTTAAAAATATTTTAAACAATTTATTCAACACTTACGAACAATAATAATGTATCTAGTTATGATTAAAATAACATAAAGATATTATTTAGAAACCCCCCCCTCACACAGAGGGCTGTTGTAAATGTAAACAATGAGTGTAAAAACACTAAAATAAGACTCCAGGCACCCAGGCCCGAAATCAGTTACCAAAAATACACCATCTGATGCAAAACAGAGACTTCCAGGGAAGAAACTGCAGAACATCAGATGGTAGATGCAGAACACAACGCCTAACCACCCGTAGGTGAAGACGTAAACATGGGGAAAGAACAGAATTCATTCTGTTATTCAGCTAAAACTCCCAAGAAATTTTAGTAATAATAATTACAGAAATTATGCCAAAAGCATGGGAGAATAGCAAGGGGGAACTTAAAGGACAGGGAGAGAGGAAAAACACTTGAAAAAACAGTGTAACTAAATAATCAGAATGACAACAAAATGGCTGCTGCCTTGAAAATAGGTAACTTAACATAATTTCATTAAAAAATTTTAAGTTACAGCCCTGATAATATTCTGTCACACATTCTTTTCCTCTCCTCCTTTTCTATCCTCCTTAGAATCACCATTTCATTAATATTTATGTGTCTGGCATCATTTAAACTGAGATTTAAAAGCACAAAGATCAGTCAGATGTTAACTGATGAAGGGCCAAACTTAGAATGATAAATGGCGCCAATTTCGGAACGTCCTTGACACTGCGCATGCGCAGTAGGGGCGAAGTGTGGAGGGCCTCTCAGGACATGTTTTCTTTAGTTTTAGATGCAAATTTTGGGGATTGGGGGGCAAAATTTGTGTTTGGCCCTATATTTTAAGAGTTAGCACCAGCTATGTCTGGGTCATTGGTACAGTATAAAAATATCTAGTGTTTTCGAGTGGATACCGAAAATTATCTCACTGGTGACCGAGACAAAAGGTAATTTTCGTTTGTGCAAGCACTCGAGGAAAATAAACATTTGCCTCGGTCACTCATGAGATAATTTTCAGCATCCACTCAAAAACACTAGATATCCTCAATATATTTTTGTCACTCAATGATAGTCTACATCTTGTGGCTTCACAGCTGTTTCTAGACAAGTCTTGGCTGCCCATATCTCCTTACATGCTGTTGGCGGATATTCCTGCCCAGGATAGGACTTCTTTTGCCAATTAGAGGATATAACACATAGTATAGTTTGTTTTTTATGCTTTCTTGGCCATGTTTCTTCAAATGATCTAACTTGCAAAGGCCTGGATATGTGTATACATTTTTCTACTCAGTGACAGTCTACATTCCATGGCTATGCAGTTATTTCTAAGCGAGTCTAGTCAGCCAAGACTTATCTATTACAACTGCCAAGACACTTACAATTAACCCTCAAGGGCCTAATTCCAACTTTGATAACTTTTTAATGCAAAGGAACAGGAGCCACAACATGCATTGTTTGGGTAAACTCAAAACTTGCTTTCTAAGGTACAGTGGAACCCTGTTAATTGAATAGCCACTTTGGCAATAAAAAATATTCAATTAACAGAAGTATTCAATTAACAGGGATTGTGTCACTTCTTGTATTCTAGAGACAAACTTAGAATTTATTCTATTATATCTTGTTTGACAGAGCTCCATGAGCTCTGTCAAACAAGATATAATAGATTAAATGCCTGTATTGGATGTATTGAGGCCAAATAGGTCTATAAACAAAGAAAAACTGGGGAAAGTCACAGACTGATATAGGTCTTCAAAGGGGTCTACTAGGGGTAATTTTTTACCAGGAATCTAATGGTGAGGTTTAAAAAAGTGCAGGGTGTGGTGGGGGTGGAGGTGTAGAGGGGCACCAACAGTTACAACCAAAATTTTTCTCACCGATGTAGGTCTTCAAAGGGGTCTACTAGGGGTAATTTTAATACTCTCCTCAACCCGAGCAACGCCGGGTAACCCTGCTAGTTGGTTATAAAAAGACAGCATGCAGCAGCCAAAATGACCATGTGAGAAGACATGAGAAACAGATTTTTACTTTTTTAGGCCTTACAAGTTGAAGGTTGAATGGATCATTATACCTCAGTTCTAGTTCACTTTGCATTGGTCCTTTGTTTGCCACTTCTTGAGAAAGCAATTCAAGATCGATAGTACCAAGGTCGCCATTACTAGTAAGATCTGGAAGTGTGTCAAACTCTGCCACAATGGAACTACTGTCAGATACATCTATAGTTGTATTACTGCTCTCTTCACCTAGAATAAAACACACAGTTCCACTAATATATCAGTAAAAAGCCTGATCATCAGCCTGATCTAGCTAATGAAGGTGTCAAGGACATCTCCATTATTTCTTATCCTCCTTGTACTTTAAACCTTTACCTAACACACACGATATCAAAATTTATTATTTTAAATATCATTTTTTAAATGTTATCAAAAAATTTCAACAAAACCAAATCATGTGAACCCTCCTTGGAACGAGCTCAACAAGCTCGTTCCAAAGAGGGGTCACATGATATGGTTTTGTGGAAATTTTTCGAAAAATAATATTTTTTTCAGCTGCTGAATGTGCATATTACACAGCCGGATGCGGGCGATTCGTTGGGTAATGGGTTAACCCTTTACCTAACACACACGATCTCAAAATTTAGTATTTTAAATATTATTTTTTCGAATTTTTCAAAAAATTTCAACAAAAAAGTAGTCGATAATGTAAAGTTCATGACGGACGACGACGGACAGCAAGTGATAAGTTAAGTTCCCTTCGGTGAGCTAAAAACCCATATCATGTGGCCCCTCATTGGAACGAGCTTGATAAGGGGTCACATGATGTGGTTTTGTTTAAAAAATTGTTTTCATCTGCTTAATCTATAAATTACGTGTGCTGATGTGGTTGATTTATTAGGTAAAGGGTTAATTCTTTCCTAGTTCTGTTCATCACCATAAAACATACCGACACAGAAATCGAAGGACAACCCATTTCAGTGAGTCATAGAAAGCAAGCAAGGAATCCAGCATGCAAGCAAGCAAGCAGCAAAGAGGACTACCCAACCAACTGGGATATAAGTGGAGAAAACTAATCAAGGGGTTGTTTGGGATAACGTTTGTACTGGAATGAACACTGTGCTATTTGGATAGAATTCAACTAAGTCTGACATTGGAAGCATGAAAGGATCCTTTAAGAATCGTACAGTTAAGAAAACAAGGGTCATAACTTTGGCTGAAATGTACAAATGAAACCGGAGATATGTGGACGTCATGCCCCTCATACTGGTCTATCACTATACCCAAGGACATCAAAATCTGACAACTGATGCCAGACTTATCATGCAAAACGTTCATTTTAGGCCATAATTCTGGTATGAATGTGTGGACAAAACCCCCGATTTGTGGATATCATTTCCCCCATGGTGGTCTATCATCATACTAAAAGACATTAAAATCCAACAACAGATGCCAGAGTTAAAATACAAAATGTTTGTACAAACGGATGGATGGAGCGGCATATAGACGGAGACCATGACTATTTATGCACAAAACCTCCTACCCACAAAAAACAGATTCTGGAAGTCATTAGTCAAGCATTATTTCATCCGGGGAGAATGGATGCAGGAGGTAGAGCTATAACATTCAAATATAACAGTTCACCTAAACGGATATCTGAATTTTTTTTTATAGGAAAAATTTCAGAATTTCAAAAACATTATTCAATATTTTTAAACTTCTTCTAAGATTACAAAACTTAAATTCATGTTTTTTTTCTAGAATGAAACTCCACATCCATCAAGTTTGTTTGTTTATTCATTGGTGTTTAACAACATGTCCGAAAGTTTTAAGTGTGGAGGAAGCCAGAGTACTCAGAGAGAACCACTGAGCAGGGATGAGCAACTGTCAGACTCTCCAAAGGTTCCATCCAGTAACCAATCTGGATTCATAATACAAAAATTCTTGATCATATTTCAGGAGAATTATAGCAAAAACATTCCTTTTAAAAGATCACCACATCAAGTACTTTCCAGTGTTGATAAATAATTTTTCAATTCAGGAATTTTCAAAGATTTCAAGAAATGATGGGAACCCAGTAATTCAGGGCAAGTTTAAAGAACCACATACACAATATGGCTTGACATTAATGAGAAGGATATTGAAAAATTTTGTTTGGGGTATAAGTTTTAATAATTACATTGTTAATGTAGTTATACATTTTGGGTCCAAATACTCAATTCCCACTGGTCAGCTGGATGAAAACGTCATGACCAAATGAAATTCATTTTCCAATGAATACATTTGGTCGAACTTTGACCTGCATTTACGGTAGAGCGCAGTTGATAGATTGTAATTCGGGCAGTGTTTAGGCGGGTCTTTAACATTTAGTGCCTCTCGCAGTGATCAACTCCACTGCTGTTTCTTTGGTGACATTTCCCAACTGTAGCAGAAAGCCTGTTACTAAAATACTTGTTTTCATTTCTAAAGTTGTGAAAATTAAAGCTTATTTGCCTTTGGGATATCATTTAGACAGAAGCGACGCTCAACTCGGAGTTGTGCGCTTTGTCTTTTGTGTGAGAGTGGTTTTTCACCTCGTTCGTTCGTACATGTTTTATTTTGTTTTTCTGCTTTGTTGTTTGGTAAAAAGTAGTTTAAACAGTTATGGAATGTAATTATAACAATTGAATGCAATTTTTATAATCTTTATTGGAGTATGAACATGTGGAAATGGGTACAAATTATGTATGAATCCCTTGGGATTCATACATAATTTGTACCCATTCCCACACGTTCATACTCCAATAAAGATTATAAAAATTGCATTCAATTTTTAAATAAATGCATTATACTGGACATAAATCTGTTCCTTACCTACTTTATCAATTTAAAATTTAATTTATTATATCTTGTTTCCCTGATAATTTTTTATAAATGCATTATACTGCACAGAAATCTGTTCCTTACCTACTTTATCAATTTAAAATTTAATTTATTATATCTTGTTTCCCTGATAATTTTTAATAAATGTATTATACTGCACAGAAATCTGTTCCTTATCTACTTCATCAATTTAAAATTTAATTTATTATATCTTGTTTCCCTGATAATTTTTAATAAATGTATTATTCTGCACAGAAATCTGTTCCTTACCTACTTTATCAATTTAAAATTTAATTTATTATATCTTGTTTCCCAGATAATTTTTAATAAATGTATTATACTGCACAGAAATCTGTTCCTTATCTGCTTCATCAATTTAAAATTTAATTTATTATTATATCTTGTTTCCCTGATAATTTTTAATAAATGTATTATACTGCACAGAAATCTGTTCCTTATCTACTTCATCAATTTAAAATTTAATTTATTATATCTTGTTTCCCTGATAATTTTTAATAAATGTATTATACTGCACAGAAATCTGTTCCTTACCAACTTTATCAATTTAAAATTTAATTTATTATATCTTGTTTCCCTGATAATTTTTAATAAATACCTACTTTATCAATTTAAAATTTAATTTATTATATCTTGTTTCCCTGATAATTTTTAATAAAAACCTATTTTATCAATTTAAAATTTAATTTATAATCTTGTTTCCCTGATAATTTTTAATAAATGTATTATACTGCACAGAAATCTGTTCCTTTTCTTCTTCATCAATTTAAAATTTAATTTATTATATCTTGTTTTCCTGATAATTTTTAATAAATGTATTATACTGTACAGAAATCTGTTCCTTACCTACTTTATCAATTTAAAATTTAATTTATTATATCTTGTTTCCCTGATAATTTTTAATAAATACCTACTTTATCAATTTAAAATTCAATTTATTATATCTTGTTTGCCTGACCTCTCAGAGCTATGTCAAACAAAATATAATTAAATAAATTCTCAATTCTCTGATTAGGCTAAAGAAAATTAATCTTTGGATTCTCAGGCACCGGTGCATTCGTTTTTTTCGGCCCGCGTTCGTCATTTTTATTTCGGTGGCAAAATTCAAATGTACAAAACTACCATGCGATTTTAGCGGTATCACATCGCGATTTGCGATGCATTATGTCGCCAGTATTCATTGATACAGTATTGTTATTTTCTTCGCGAAATGCGACACGATTCTCATATGTATGTACAAAATAAATATTTAACTGGCTATATTTATTTATTGGTTTTTAAGGTCACATATTTCTGCACAATGGCTAATCATGACCATGACAGTTTTACGGGTGGAGGAAGCTGGAATACCCAGAGAGAACCACCGAACAACGGCGAGCAACTGTCAGCTCCCCAACATACGAACTCCACACAAGCAGGGTTAGTATTGGTTGAAGGCAGGTGCACCATCGACGTGCAGTACGCCTTAGTACACAGCGTCACCGTACCCCCACATGGGCAATGGGGGTGAAGTGTCTTGCCCAAGGACACAACACGGTTGCCGCAGGTGGGATTCAAACCAAGGACCTTTCGGCTTGCAGCCTGCACCTCTACCAACTGAGCCACTGCGCCCCCATTTAACGGGTTGAGGACTAGATTATATTTAGTGCTCTGAATATATTCATCAACAATTGTTCTATTACAAATTATTGGAGAGTGCCAACAGGCACTCTCCAATAATTTGTAACAGAACAAATTTGTATAAACAAACTATTATTTACGTTTAACTGAATACGAAACATGGGTAAGGAAAATGTTACTTTTGCACTGGTTATTTATTTATTTATTTATTTATTTATTTATTTATTTATTTATGCTTAAGGTCACATATTTATGCACAATGGCTAATCATGACCGTGACAGTTTTACGGGTGGAGGAAGCCGGAGTACCCGGAGAGAACCACCGAGCAACGACGAGCAGCTGCCACCTCCCCAACATCGTAACTCCACACTGCAGCACAGGCAGGGCTAGATTGGTTGAAGACATGCATACCATCGACATGCAGTACGCCTTAGTACACGGCGTCATCGTGCCCCCACGCGGGCAATGGAGATGAAGTGTCTTGTCCAAGGACACAACGCAGTTGCCGCAGGTGGGATTCGAACCGAGGACCTCTCGGCTTGCAGCCTGCACCTCTACCTACTGAGCCACCGCACACCCTTTTGCACTGGTACTCTCATTTTTTTGAAAGGTCTGATACTGGCTCAACCAGTTAAAACACTCCTTATTTTTAATCTCCATTTTAGTTGTTCTATATTGATTTTGTGTTGTATGATCACTGTTACAGTGAAAACTATCAGTGACATCAACATGGAAGCTCTAGTATTTAATTTTAGGCTCTCACAACTGGATTTTAGGCATCGGCGACCATTATCAGGAATAAAAAATAAAAATAAAAACCGCCCTCCCTCATTCATTTTATAAAGAAAATGCCTGAGAATCAATTTTTTAATTTTGTTTGGCCTTATAATATCATGTAAAGTTGCTGAAGCAAAGAAAATTTGATATTTTCACCACAAATTTCTGAAAAAACACCAAATATTTCATTTAGTTGATGTGAATTTCTATCTTTCTTAACTAATAGTTGATTGCGAAGTCAAATTTCAGTTAACAGTATGGTGGGTAGATTGGTACTGGTAAAATATGCAATTAACGGGAATATTCTATAAACCATGTTCCATTCAAGGGGTGTACAATATACCAGTGTTATAAGATTGATAATATACCTCTCAGTAGCTGTGGCTTCAGAATAATTTCATCAGAATATGATGTAGAGTCCTGTGGTAATGGCTTGAGATGAGCAAGAGAGCTGATAAATGTACTGGAATCACATTCTGGAGACAAAGGTTGCCGGTCACAAGTCCCTGAGCTATTGCTGTTATCTTCATCAAGAAGAGAAGATGAAGCTAGACTTGACGAAGATGCTTGGAAAAAAGAAAGATTAAGTTAAAGTTTAAGGCTCCACAAAGTAGATCTTCTGTTTCTCAGGCCATTTTCTGTAAGTGCTTTATTTTATTTTTTTATTTCTGTAATTATTTCTTTGCCATCAAAAGTTCACGTTCTGCTTTGTTTTATGTTTTAGGTCTCATAATCTATACAATAGCATGGGTGGTGGTGTATTTCACCCCCGGAGTGCAAGAAGGCTTTGCAAAGTTAAAGCTTTGCAAAGCCTTGTTGCACTCAAGGGACAAATTTATCAATTTTATTAACTTGGGAAAAATATCAGACATAAACCATTTAATTTTTAATTTTCAAAATTTGCATTGGTTATAAAAATCGAGCATATGGTAGCCAAAAAGACATGTAGATCAGCCTGAGAAACAAATTTTCTTTTTAGGCCTAACCTAAATTTTCTCTCAAATTCATTGGTTTTAGTGCTATGATTTAATCAAGAACGTTTTGGTTCTCCTTTGATCTAGCTGATAATTAACAGGAAAACATATACTTACTGCTGTACCTAACATGGCTGGGAGAAGGCACTTGTAAACAAAATATTCTTCAATAAATAATAATGTTAATTTGATACCCTGGAACATGCTCAACATTGGAACAAGCTTGTTGAGCTCATTTCATGGAGGAGTCATAAGCTATGTTTGGAAACAATAATTAAAAAAATTATAAAAAAAAAAAATAAATGGCGATTTTAGATGGGGCCTACAAAGGTAACAAATATGATTTAATTAAAAATCATCCCATTGATTCAAAACAATTTGATTCAAGTGGTACTGATTCTGAAATTTTCAAATCATTTAGATGTTCACAAAAGTGTCTTCTATTGATCTCTTCTTCCATCATCAGGTCTCCTGTACAGGAGAGGGAGCACCAAATATTTAACCCTTAAGGGCCTAGATATTTTAAACTATTTTTGCTGCACTTTGATAGTCTACATCCTGTGACTTTGCTGATGTTTTTTGGCAAGTCTTGGTTGCCTATATTGGCATCCAAGACTTACCTAAAAACAACTACCAACAAGGTTAGAATGTAACTTGTGAGTTAACCTAAAGACTGCATGTAGGGGGCACCTGTTCTGTTTCAAAAACTGCTATCCATGTCGGAGTAGGGCCCTTGAGGTTAAATGACCTATTATTGATACATAATGACACACTAACATAAAATAGCCAGTATTGCTAGAATCTAAGATTTACTAAAAAGCAGAAGCTGAGCCTAAATCGCAGTGTTTCACCCATAATGGTCTGATTCAACCAGGCAAACCTTGTGGTTACCCCTCAAGCAAACACAAATTACTTTGACAGTGGTTTCTTATCAACTCTTGCCAGTGGTGCAGCGGAAGAGACAAGTCTCCATTCACTTTTCCTGAACAAGAGCAACGCCAGCCAGACTTTGCTAAATATGCCTGTTAGCCATTCTGAATTGTACTTCTGCAAAATACAAAAAAATGTTAATAGACGGTCGATGTCTAAGTCTAAAACAGGCCGTAATTCATGTAAACATACATGGACGGAACCCATATTCGAACTTGGCCTCTATTACTAGCTGGGTAATACATGTACCAACTTTGGTGATATCAAATAATCCAAACTGGAGTTATCGGTTGGAAACCAAAAATGTTATTGCTATAGTTATTCCTTCACTTTCTGTATGCTTAAACCTTCCAAAAGTACTAAGGATGCTCCAGCTGTCATGAAAAGTACATTTTTTTTTCACTGGGGAAGAAACTGGGCTTTCACCTAAACAGTCCTGGAAATGAGACATGTGCGAGTGCAATTGCTCTCATCAGCACACGGGTTTTCTATTTTCCGGGAGCTAAAAAATTCACTTGTTGAAAAATGTTGTAGAGCAAAATATACTGTGAGGGCACATAAATATGTGTGGTTTCGGGAAAGCTGCATACTGTGGCCGGTGGTAAGTTACTGTCATAATTCAGCAATTCCTTATACATTTAACCTCTTGAACTTGAGCGGCCGCTTTTCTGGCCAGGAACATGATGCGTCATAACGTCATTAAATAGGATGGCTATTCAGTAAATGCGTGGGGTAGACCAAATAATATTTTCAACGTGCAGCTCCGGGGCTGCACGTTGAAAATACTGATTGGTCTACCCCAAATAATGAATATGGACTCTTCTAATTGCTGCCATTGAACTGGCATGGAAGATACCACTAGAGTTCAAAGGGTTAAGGTTTCTGGTGTCTGGTGACAGTATTCCCGCGAAAATTCAGATACTAACATTTTACGGGTGCAATTTACTCCTATCTCTGATTTCACGGGAACTTAAAACTGCACCTGTCAATTTTGTTCATTTCCAGCAAAGCAATTGAATGGGATACATCATACATACTCATATACTAGCAAAAAGTGAAAACTTGTGGGGAAAAAAATGGTTTGGCAGCAGCAAAATATTTAGTCGCACCACATAATTTTGCATGGCTACAGTCGAGCCATAATCATAGAGTGGTTTGGATTTTCTTGAAAATGATCCATTCTTCTGAGGGGTAAAGAAATTTGTACTATTAATATGCTATAGACTTGTCAAAATTATGTCACCACTACTTTCACCAAAGCATTGAAAGCAAAGTGGTGCAAAGTGTTTGGCTTAATATTAATAATTTGACAATATTTCTAAATGAAGTTGGCTGATGTGATGTGCAGGATGCGAAGCAACCCGAAAGTAAGAATAAGAAACTAATATTTGAAAACACACATACCTGCCCATGATTTTTTCAACTGCTGGAATGTATTAACTGATAGAACAGGTAATGGCCATTCAAACTGGTGATGAATATCTCTGAGAGCACTCACAAAATCATCTACCTTGGCAGCTCTAACCCTGTTAAATTGACAACAATCATTGATACTGAGAAAGATAGAGTGGAGTCCACTTAACTGTCTAGTGCTTAACTGAGACACCCAGTTAACTCTTTATGTTATGAATCGGCTGTATCCACCCAAAAATTTCAACAAAAACATATAATTTTTCCCTCACTGGAAGAAGCATGCTGAGCTCATTCTAATGGGGAGGAGGGGCACACTATATGGTTCTAATGACATTTGTTGAGAAATTTGAAAAGGAAATTTTAAAAAAAAAAGAAGGAAATTTGATATCATATGCATTGCATAAAGAGTTAATTGCATATAACTTCCGAACAACAAACCATTCATGATACTTTCAGTACAATTTCCACTAACTACATATGGGTTATAGAGTAAATAAGCAATGATCTTTTGTTTCTCTCTATTTCTTGAGTTATGAATCGCAAAAACAAAGGCCAAACTGTGTAAATGGGCATAGCCCATTTACACTATGTTTGGCCTTTGTTTTTTGGGTTCCTAACTCAAGAAATAGACAGAAACAAGTGATCATTCCTTGTAATTAAACTTGAGGGGCAATAAATTTAAACACTCTCTACTTTGTGGAGTTGAAATAAAAACCAGGTCACATCATGCTTCCTAGTGGTAACTGAATAAACTAGAGTGATGTCACGCATGCAGCCCAACTGTCCCACGTGTGATATACAAAATTTGCTATTCAAATTTTATTTTTTCAATTCTCTACTTCAAAACATATCTCATGACCTATCAATGGAACAAATTTGATGAGCTTGTTCCAATAAGGACTAATAAGCCATGGTTAGAAGTAAACTAGAGTGATGTCACGCATACAGCCCGACTGTCCCAGCAATGGCAATGCTTAGACACAAAATAGTTACAGCCATTTTTTGTTAACCGTTTACCTAACGAATCTGCCATATCTGCACGTGGTGTACAAAATTTGCTATTCAAATTTTATTTTTTCATTTCTCTACTCCAAAACATACCTCATGACCTATTAATGGAACAAGAGTGATGAGCTTAACCCTTTACCCAACGAATCGCCCGCACACGCCCGCGTAATATGCAAATTCAGCAGTTGAAAAATTATTATTTTTCAAAAAATTTCAACAAAACCATATCATGTGACCCCTCGTTGGAACGAGCTCATCGAGCTCGTTCCAACGAGGGGTCACATGATATGGTTTTGTTGAAATTTTTTGAAAAATTTTAAAAAATGATATCTGCGTTGGGTAAAGGGTTAATAAGTACTAATAATAAGCCATAAATCTGATGTTTCAGAAAAATAATTTGTAATGTTGGCTTCAACTTGTGTTAGGTAAAGGATTAAAGATGCAGTACATAAAGCAAGGTTGAGCTATAGGAGTCAATTTTCTTTTTGCATTTGGGGAATAATTGCCTAAGTGACATGTGTGTGTGTGTGTGTGTGGGGGGGGGGGGGGGGGGGGGGTGGGGGGGGGAGGAGTTGTGGAACCTATATTCAAACCAGGCCTGCATTATAAATACAAATAACTTCAACAATTTTCATTGGTTGGAGCTAGAGACATGTTCTGAAAAGAATTGAAATCTGTTAATTTTTGTTATGGCATGAAGAAAGTTCGGACAGACGGATGGACTGATGGATGGATGGAGCGAGCTCTGTGCTATATCCCTCCCTTGTGGGAGGGGATAAAAAGTAATAAAGTATGTGGTAGAAGCCCAATTTGAATTTTAGAGAAACTAAGTTTGAAAAGCGTTGTGAAAAGGGTTAAATGAATGCCAATATTATTTGAAACCACTTTGTATAGCTTCAGTAGACCTTGCCCGAAATGAAAAAAAGAAATGACATTGTAACAGTGTTTGGAGAATGAAATTGATTGGCAAAAGGGGGGTATGTGGTGTCTGTCTGGATTTTTAACCACAAACTTTTAAGCAAAACTGTAAAAATGCATTTTTGACAAAAGAAAAAAAAGTGCCTAATTGCACCCCCCCCCACCCCCACTATGCATGTTGTGACTGTAAATAGTTCAAAATGCATATTGGAGGAAGGGAAGAAAAAAAAATGCCTAATTGGCGGGGGCTGGGCAGGGAAATAACTTCAATAATTTTCATTGGATGATTGTGGTCATCAAACTTGGCCAAGATACATGCACTGAAAAGAATTGAAATCTGTTAACTTTTGTTTAAGTTATAGCATAAAGAAAGTTCGGACAGACAGATGGACTGATGAATGAACAGATGAACTGACGGATGTTCTGACAAATAGACAGACGGTGCGAGCTCTGTGCTATATCCCTCCTTTGTGTGAAGGGATAATGAAAGTGTCAATGACACTGTAGTTTAAATTGTCTGTGTGTTGTGTTTGATGAAAAGTATAATGTTCAATGTTTATGAAAGGATTATGAAATAAGACAAGAATTGTGATAATTGGGAATATGTTCATTTCTGTTCCCTGTATGCTATGTTTTTAATAAAAATAATATGAGGTGTACACGGTAGAAAAGAGCTGAGGGGTGGGTTAATTTGACCTCACAGTTAATGTATGTAGCCCTCACAGTTAACGTATGTTAATGAACGTTACCAAGTTACAGTGAAATTATTTCAAAATGAGTCATCCTATCAAGTTACACTGAAATCCCTTCATAAATATGGCCTGTAGACTGTGCTAAAAGTTTTTGGGCTTCAGGCTTGTGTAGCCATGATGGTAGACCGATTGCAACTAAAAGGGAACATCCTCATCTCGCCATTATACTGAGTCATTCTAATAAGTTACAATGAAATCCCATCACAAATACGACCTGTAGCCTGTACTAAAGGTTTTGGCTTGGGAAGCCATCATGGTTGAATGATCCCAATGAAAAGAGGACATTCTCATCTGGGCATCATCTGGAGTGATCCTATGAAGGGACATTCTCATCTGGGAATCATCTGGAGTGATCCTATGAAGTTACAATGAAATCCCTTCATTAATATGACCTGTAGACTGTGCTCAAGATTTTCGGGCTTCAGGTGCCTGTAGCCATCACAGTTGATCAATCATGACCAAAAGGTGATGTCATCATCTAGGCATTATATGGAGTCAACCTAACAAGTTACAATGAAATCCTACCTAAATACGACCTATTTTGACTATGCTAAAGGTTTTTTGACTCAGGCTGAATCAAGGCTGAATGATCGCAACCAAAAGGGGACGTTCTCATCTAGACATTATTTGGATTCATCCTACCAAGCTACAATGAAATTCCTTCATAATTATGACCTGTAGACTGTGCTAAATGTTTTGGGGCTTCGGACCAGCCGTCACAGTTGCCCAATCATGACCAAAAGGGGACGTTTCTCATCTAGACATTATATGAAGTCAACCTATCAATATACAATGAAATCCCTTCATTAATATGACCTGTAGACTGTGGTAAAGGTTTTCGGGTTTTGGGCTCGCGCAGTCATCATGGTTGACAGATCACGCCCAAATGTGGAAATTCTCATCTAGACATCATACGCACGGAGTCATCGTAGCAAGTTACAATGAAATGCCTGAAATGCATGACTTGTACCTCAAAGTTCCATGAGTATTAACTGATACAGTACAAGTCAAAATAAGTTGTAGGATAACCACTATCAACTATGCATCTTTCTTTTCATACACTGATCAGACCAGAATCTGACATCCTTTTCTCGAAAGCGCTCTCTCTGAGAGCTTTCCAGAAAATGATGTCAGATTCTGATTTTATCAGTGCAGAAGCAGCAGTATACTTAGTTTATTGTGGTTATGCTATAATTTAATTATTTTGACTTGTACAGTAGAGGGCAGGAAGGCCATATTTTGGCTTTATTCTGAAGTGCAGGAGCCTCAGCTTGAAGGAATCATATTCTCTTTATGATCTTCATATTATCTTTATGGGAGAGTGCCAACACTTTCGACAGCAAGGATCACCATGTGTCAGACAGTTTTATGGGTGGAGGAAACCAGAGAACCCGGAGAGAACTATCGAACAAAGGCGAGCAACTGACAAGACTTCCTAATGTACTAACTCCACACAAACAGGGTTAGCATTGGTTTTTCGACACATGTACCATCGTCGTGCAGTATGTCTTAGTTCACAGCACCACCATGCCTCCATGTGGGTAATCAGGATTAAGTGCCTTGCCCAAGTACATTGCACAGTTACCCCAGTTGGCAGAGATCAAACTGTGGACCTTTTGGTTTCAAGTCCAATTCTGTAACCATTGAGCCACTGCGCTGCTCCACCAGTTAAACTAGACCTGTTCGTAAGCACAGATAACGAAATAACCCCGGAATGTGCAGGCTAACCAAAAATAAAGATTGCTATCAAGTCGATTTTTCAAAATAAATTAGCACATTGTATAGGTGCTTCATTCTGATACTCAGAAAAGGAAAGGAAAATAAACTGTCACCATACAGTGACACAAAAAGAAACCCATGCTTATTTAACAATGTAAGCCTCACTCTTGGTGATACAGTTTTGGGGTATATACAAATACTAAGCCCATAAAGGGCAATGACTCTGGCAATAAAATCTTGAATGACACCTGCATTTCACTATGGTTATACAGCAATAGGATACACTTGCATACCAAATATCAAGTCATTCAACCAAGTAATTTACAAGTTATTCATGATTGAATTTTGGGATGCACGGATGGGCAATGACTCTGGCAATAAAATCTCGAACGACACCTGCATTTCACTATAGGTATACAGCAATAGGATGCACTTGCATACCAAATATCAAGTCACTTAACCAAGTACTTTACCAGTTATTCATGATTGAAATTCGGGATGGACAGACCGAGGGACAGATAGATGGATGGATGGACAGATGGAAAGATGGATGGACAGACCTTGTACTGTAAGTAGACATCAATAAATAGAGTTGCACATCAAATATGAAGTCATTACACTGAGTACTCTGTAAGTTATTCATGAATTTATTTCAAGGCAGACAAATCCACGAAGGGCAATGACTCTGGCAATAAAATCTCGAATGACACCTGTATTTCACTATGGGTATACAGCAATAGGATACACTTGCATACCAAATATCGAGTCACTCAACCAAGTTCTTTACAAGTTATTCATGATTGAATTTCGGGACGGATGGATGGAGGGACAGATGGATGGACAGACAGAGAGATGGACTGATGGATGGACAAGGTGATTCCTAAATACCCATGCTGAGAGTATAATAAAACTTATAGTCACGTGAGCTTATGATTAATAATATGAAATAAAACTCTTATGGAAGAGAAAACAAGGATTTTTAGATGAAGTGAGAGGTTCAAGAATAAAAGATTGTAAGTATAAAAATATGCATAGGCCACACAAAGTAGATCTTCTGTTTCTCAGGCCATTATTTGTAAAATTTCATGCGGGCGAGCGGGTTTTTATTTTATTTTTTATTTCTGTAATTATTTCTTTGCCACCAAAAGTTCATGTCCTTGGTATGTTTTAGGCCTCATAATCTATGGAGAAGCATGGGTGGTGGTGTATTTCGTCCCTTGAGAGCAAGAAGGCTTTGCAATGCTAAAGCATTGCAAAGCCTTCTTGCACTCAAGGGACAAATTTATCAATTTTTTTTAACTTTGGTAAAATATCAAACGAAACCATTTAATTTTTATTTTTTTTAAGTTTGCATTGGTAATAAAAAGAGAGTATGCGGCAGCCAATAGGACAATGCGGGAGGGCCTGAGAAACAAATTTTTAATTTTTTTAGGCCATACCTTTCTCTTTTTAACCATGCCACCAAATGGAAGTCCTCGATATTGGAAGCAAATGCACCAAGAAGTCTTATTTGATTAGAAGTCAGTAATTTCCTTGCATGTCGACACAGAATGGCATCAATATACACCATGTCAGGAGAAGATTCTTCTCTTGATGATTTAGAGCTATGTCTGCTAAATAAATATAAAAATAAGGAAAAAATTATTTCATCACATAATCACCATCAAATAGTTCATTATAAAAAATATCGTCCACAACATGTCTGATATGAGAATGACGTCAGATGTCAACAACATTACGATGCGAGGGTTGGCTTTCGAAAGTAGAATTGAATTAATCTTCTCTTATTTTTCATTAACTGTCTACCTACTATAAATAGCAGATGACATCTGCAAAAAACATTTTCTGAATAGGCCACACAATAAATAAATAAATTTTGAGGCCATAAATAAATATTTTCATTTTTTGTTATGAAAACATAGCTTAAGACACCTCATTGCAACAAGCTTGCCACACTCAATTCAGTGATTAGTCATAAGCTGTTGTTTTTGAGGTAAAAATTGAAATTTGATCCCAATTGCACAGAAGGGGTTTGATAATCTGCTCTGTGCGAATGCGACCTAGTTTCATGACCTCCTCTGCGTGAATGAAATCGAGATTCCGATTCTGCATCGATGAAAAGGTCTATTCATTTCAGCGCCATTACCAGATTATTGTTTTTACTGTTTTATATTTATACAAAAACATGGTCGATTTCGAAATCTCTGTTGCCGCCTCACGAGTACTCAAATGACGATAATTAAAGGATAAAACATAGTTTGGATCAATAAACTCTGCCCAAATGTAAGGAAATACGTGTACTATCGACTGCAGCCAGTAATAAGGATGAAAGCTTGAAATATATTCCTAATTTCGAGTTTTGAGTTCCCATAAAAACTTGATGGGAACTTTTTCTATAGGATTGAATAGGAAGAATATGAACGTAGAGGGGTAGCCACTACGTTCAGATCGCTGAACTAAATCTGAGGGTCCTAGGTCTACTGAAAAAGAAATTTCTAACTAGCTTAGATATGGAAGGATCTAATCCAATACTCAAGTTATCATGATGAGAGTATGTGTCTAATAACATAGATCTATAGCCCTTAATGGTAACGGGCTGCAGTTTGAGTACGTCAAACAAGTAGACTAGAAAATTGGCAATCTGAGGAATAGATGGATTATAGATATCTACCAACTGGTAGATACACCAATGAAAAAAACCCTTCCATATTTCTGCGTAATTCAACAAAGAGGAGGTCCTCCTACAGTTAGAAATTGCGTCCACTGCTCGTCCTGCAAACTGTTTCCCGTGTAAGAAGGACTGCACAATGGAAATATGTGAAGTCTTGAGACCTTCCGAGTTGTTATGCAGTGTGTGGGACTTCCCCTGATACAGAAGGTCCTTGAGAGGAGGAAGCTTCTGGTGAATGTCCCATAACAGACACCTGTTCAGGGTGATCCAGGGTTTCTGAGACAAGAGGTGCTACTAGCAAGATTTTGCAGTGAGACTGTTTGATTTTTAATAGAATCTGCTGAGTCAGCAGAGTTGGAGGATATGCATATCCTATTATTCCTTTTCATGAGATTGATAGAGCATCTACAGCGTACGCTCGATGATCCGGAGAGGTGACATGAAGGTTGGTAGTTGATTGTTTAGGTTCGTGGCAAAGAGATATATCATGGGATGATCCCACTTGTAGCAAATCTGCCGGAATATTCGTTTGTTGAGAGTCCACTCCGATGGCAACAGGCAACCCTTCCTTGAGAGCAAGTCTGCTACTGCGTTCAGATGACCCGAAATATGAGAGACTGAGAGATGAACGTGATGAGTCAGAGCAAATAGAATTTTCTCCATTAATTCGCATAGAGGAATTGAATGAGTGCTGCCCTGGTTCCTGATATACGCCACTACTGTGGAATTGTCCAACAGAATCTGCACATGTACGTGGCTACGCGAGTAATATATTGCATCAGTGCGAGCCAAATATACATCATCTCTTTGATGTTTATGTGCTTTTGCAGGAACGAATAGTCCCAAAGACCCTGGCACTCCAGGGTGCACCCCAGCCTGTCAGACTCACATCCGTCATAATAATAAAGACCAGATCCGGTAATTGATGCAGAACTCCCTGAGTTAACCACTCAAGATCGCCCAAATCTGAACTTTTTGTTTTATGAGGTCTGTTGAAACAATCTGGTGTTCTAACAAATGCATCTTGACACTCCAGTTCAGCGTAAAGAATATCTGGAGAGGACGCGTGCGTAAACGCCCCAGCGGAGTCAAGTCTGCCTCAGCTGCGCACAGACCCATTAGTTGCAAGAACTCTCTCGTCGATACTGTTAGAGAGTTTAGACAGAAGTGAGCATAGCAACTGACCAATTTCGCTTGGGTTATCGGAAGGCAAACCAGATTGCTATGAGTCTCGAAGCTCATTCCCAAGTGAATGAATGGCGGAGCTAAATCTGACTTCTTCTCATTTACAATGAAACCGAGATGTCGGAATAAGTGAAGCAGACTCTGAACATCGTTCTGAAGAGCATCTTTGTCGCCGTATCTCTGAAGAATGTCGTCCAGATAAGCCGGCGTAACCATGACTGAATGAGCTCGGAAGAATGACATTACTGAGTTCATTATCCAAGTGAACGCTCGAGGTGCCAGGTTCAGAACGTAACACATCGCTCTGAATTGGTAAACCTTCCTTTGGATGGCAAAGTGCAGGTACTTTCTGAAAACCGGATGAACCATGACATGAAAGTATGTGTCTTTTAGAACTATCCTTGCCGCAAAGTCATTCACTTGAATGCTTGCTCTTACTGACCGAATGGTATCCATATAGAACTTTGATGCGATAATCAGTTTGTTTATCCAGCTCAAGTCTATGACCTGTCGAAATGAGCCATCTAGTTTCGGCACAAGGAACAGGTGACTGTAAAATTCCAGTGAGTTGGGATTTTCTACAACCTCTATTGTGCCTTTCAGCAGGAGAGACTGAATTTCTGAAAGAAGAGACCACTTTTTTGAAGGATTTGCCAGAAGAACTGTCCAATGTGGACTTCTTGAAAGTGGGGGCTTTAAACTGAATGATAGTCAAAGTCCCGTTCTGATGACATTTCTGACCCTCTGATCTTCTGTTATATCCATCCAGTTTTTCGCAAAATTTGACAATCTTCCGCCAACTGGAGAGCAATAAAGGTTTTGACCATCACCTGTAAGACCTGCAAGGCCTTCGGGAGGAGAAAGCACGTCCTCCCTGAGAACCACCTCATGCCGTCGGCCTAGGGGTGTCTGATTCATAGTCTCTGTAACTTATACCCTTTCCAGAGTTGCTGGAATGCCGGTTTCCCAAATAACTGTACAAGGGTTTACTAGAACCCTGTGAGGAGCTTTTCTTCGTTGGCAGCAAACTGGAGCCCCCTTGCCTTCCCTGTCCAGCATATGGATGATGCTGGGAAAATGACCTCAGCAAAAGAGTGCTGGTAGCTTTATTGGTAGCTTCATCATACACCAAGGCCAACTTGTCATCAAACGACGTATGTCCTGAAACCTGAGCGACTCTAAGAGAATTCTTCACCCCATCATCAATCTTAATAATTCCATATTGAGGAATGATGTGTGGCATACATAACTGCCCTAGAAAGAAATCTGAGCAACACATTAATATCGTCAAATTCTTTCCCCACAAACGACAGTCCAAAGCCTTGGTGATATGATCTGCGTAAGATATTGCATCCAAAATTGCCTGACTAGAATCAATTGTAGATTTGATCACATCTCAGCGGACATTGAATGATGCAGGTAACGATATGTTCATATCCGTTTATATTCATATAAACGCAGAGGAGCTCTCTGTTTTTAATTTGCTAGGTCCAGGAAATGGTAAGTGAATGGAAGTATGTGCTGTTAAGAAAGGATATTTCTTTCTTGAACTTGCTAGGTTAAATAATGCGTCGTCAACATGCTTCAAAACCTCTGACTCATGGACCGACTGACCCGGGAAGGAAAGAAAGTCCTCTTTCCTCTGCTGGGTATCCCTATCTAGAGATGAAAGTGATCTCTGCTTGGCAGACGCAGTTTGCTGACCAGAGGGAACTAATTCAGGAAAAAACTGATGAAAAAAATTCATCGTTTCCATATGTTGTTCTGTATAGGTTGGAGAATCTTCCTCCACCTCTCTATCATCATCTGCATGGTCAGGCTGTGAAATTCAGTCGGCTCCCTCCGAGTGAACGGATGACCATACCGACCCAGCACTGTCTGACAGCTCACTCCCGGAGTCTGTTGACGGTCGGATTTGCACTGGCTGGGAAGCTGCGATAGGCTGCACCATCTGCGACCGCAAGTCTGTAACTGAGGCTTGCGGAGCAGCAGTCTTATGTTTCTTTGCATGATGTTCTCAGGACGGTGATCTGTCCGCAGGTCTTTTCACCGTACATCCCGAATGCTCCACATATTCATGCCTCGATGTACTAGCTACCGGATGATCCGACTTTGGAGGGGAAGACTGGGAGTGTCTTCGCGTAACTGCTTGAATTTCCGAAGTCGGATAGCTAGTGAGTGGTCTCATGTGCTTGATAGTTGATGAGGAAGAAGCTGTAACTGTCGACGACACCAGCTGCAGTGTGGATAGAGTGCCTTGATCGGCCAACGAGGACGTTAGCTCCGACTCAGAAAAGTTTTGTGTCACCGCAACAGATCACCCCAGATCACACTGAGCGACCCATTAAGTAACTTTCTGGCTTCTTCCCTTTTGCCATCGTCGCTAGGTGAACTTTTGATTTTAAGGTGCTTGCTCTACCCAATTCTACACTCTCCTCGACCGCTATGAACTTATCTGGTGATATGGCCCCCGCTGGCAGGGTTACCACTTCACCGGTCGAGCTAGCTGCTCTAAATGGAATAAGAGGCTTTATTCCTTGTTTTATATTCAAGAGCACCTTTGCAGCTAACTCTGATTGTGCATCTGAGCACGATGACGGTAGCACATTTTGGATGGGTGTCGCTGAACCATCACCATATTCTTGTTCGTCTGAAAAAGAGATTGAAAAACAAACTATAATTAGCATGCGGCGACAGCTCTGGCATTGGAACTTCACCGTATACATAAAGCTACACCCTCCACCAACGTTTGGCATCCCAACAAGTAGCACACATATCAGGAGTGCAGCAACTACAAGCAAGACATCACGCGTGTAAATCCGAGACAGATTTCTTCGCCTTACACTTAGTGCAAAAAGATTTTATAATAATATTAGCCAAAGACAAAGTCCACTGCACTCCTAAACAATCAATTAATTATACATATTAAGGATACTGAAAATATACAGCAATCAAAATCATTTCGAAGAAAAAAAATCAGAACTGAAAAAACGCTGAAGTTCCCAAAAGGAACCTCATGAGCCCAAGGGCATCCTGATAGGTATTGTGTCTTTCTTTTTTGACATAAACAAGAAAGATACATGTAAAGCCTGTTCTCCTTTTCTCCTTGAGGGGATAATTCTGTTTACATGTAATTGAGTTTATTGGATTTTCCTTTATGTCTAAGGCCCTCAAGCTTTTTTCTATTCAGCTAAGTCTGGGTCATTGGTACAGTATAAAAATGTTAAAAAATTTATAGTAATTTATATATTTTTTATACTTACCAATGACACCGACGGGGATGGCCCTCCCATGAGTTGAGAACTCATACCTCCCCGCTGAGAACATAACACTTACCAGGCACTGGATGTAAGAATGAGGATTGGCACCAATTTCGGTACTTCCTTGACACTGTACATGCACAGTGGATTAAAGTATGGAGGACCACATAGGACATTGAATTTTTGGATTTTGATGCAAATTTTGGGGATTGGGGGGCAAAATTTGTGTTTGGCCCTATAATTTTAAGAGTTAGCACCAGCTAAGTCTGGATCACTGGTACAGTATAAAAATATTAATTGGCGATTTTTGTGAACAAAGCTGGCCGGTTTTTGGAGTCATGTTGGGTAAAGGGTTAACAAAACAGCTAAAAATCCACATTATAGACAAAGCTACGTAGAATTTCCTAATCGCCCTGTTCACACTTCAATAGAAAAATGCGAGAAAAAGGCTCCATTTCGAAAATCTCCCTTTCTAACTTCGTAGTTGTGTAGAATTTTGCAACCGTCAATGTAGATTTGTATTTAGTCTCGACCTTCTTATTTGAATATGAGAAAATATATGTCATTTGTGAGATAAATATATTATATCATAAATAAATAACAAGTAATATAGTGAAAGTTCAGGGGGTCAATTTGAAGAAGAGGTCATGAGTAATGGTCTTGAAAAAAAAATCTCTAACTGGCAAATAATAGTAAAATGAAAGTGTCAATGACACTGTAGCTCAACTTGTCAAGACAAAGACATGTACATGTATAGTATGTGACACAGCAATGACAAACATCAAGGTAATGATCTGATAACAAAGGTACATATAAAGTATTGTAACGGTCTGTACATAAATACTGACCGTAGCCTGTAACAAATGTATAGGTAAAGTATTGTAAAGGTGGGTGACAGTCAGATGCTAAACTAGAAAAGAAATCTTTGAGTCCCAGAGTGGGTCTGACTGAACACCAAAATATTTGTTCTCATAGCACAGTGATAACAAAGGCACCCCAAAACACACTCATTCCTGTCCCAAGGTGAAAACAAAGTTACCCAAGAAGTTTCGTGAAGATCAGTTCACAAATATGAGCTGTGTAGAAGTTGTGACAAAAAACTGATTGGACTTAATTTCGGTACAAAATGGCCACTGACAGCCATCTTGAATTTTGGACCGCACCCAGAAACACTCGTTGTCGTCCCAAGGTGATAATAAAGGCACCCAAGAAGTTTTGTGAAGATCGGTTCATAAATACAGCCTCTAGCCCGAGCCGTATTGACATGTGCACTTACAGTGTATAAGTAGCACTGAATAAATCAAAGTTCATCTAATTTGCATAATTTCGGCACGAGAAAAAAACCTGTATTATATGTGATGTATTCCATGTTACTAAACATTCATACAAAAATTTATTCAAATCAGAACTTTCATACAGAAGTTCTGTACAAAAGACTGATTGCACTAATTTTGGTACAAAATGGCTGCTGGTGGCCATCTTGAATTTCGGACCACACCCAAAAACAATAGTTCTCATCCCATGGTGATAACAAAGGTACCTAAGAAGTTTCGTAAAGATCGGTTCATAAATACGGCCTCTAGCCTGAGCCGTATAGAAGTTGTGTACAAAAAACTGATTAGACCTAATTTCGGTACAAAATGGCCACTGGCAGCCATCTTGAATTTTGGACCGCACCCAGAAACACTCGTTCTCGTCCCAAGGAACAAAGGTACCCAAGACGTTTCGTGAAGATCGGTTCATAAATACAGACTCTAGCCCGAGCCGTATTGACATGTGTACTTACTGTGTGTAAGTAGCACTGAAAAAATCAAAGTTCATCTAATTTGCATAATTTCTGCACGAGAAAAAAACCCGTATTATATGTGATGTATCCCATGGTACTAAACATTCACACAAAAAAATATTCAAATCAGCGCTTTCATATGGAAGTTCTATGCAAAAATCTGATTGCACCAAATTTTGTACAAAATGGCTGCCATTGGCCATCTTGAATTTCGGACCGGACCCCAAAACACTCGTTCTCATCCCACGGTGATAACAAAGGTACCCAAGGAGTTTCGTAAAGATCGGTTCATAAATACGGCCTCTGGTACTAAACATTCATACAAACAATTATTCAAATTCATATGGAAGTTTTGTACAAAAAACAGATTTCTGCATCGTCGGTACAAAATGGCGGCTGGAAGCCATCTTGAATTTTGGACCGCACCCAAAAACACTCGTTCTCGTCCCACGGTCATAACAAAGGTACCCAAGAAGTTTTGTAAAGATCAGTTCATAAAGCCTCTAGCCCGAGCCGTATCCAATTGTTGACAGACGGACAGAAAGCCAGACGGACGCTCCAACATTTCGGGTTTATGGGCTACCAAAAAAACATTTTGTATGTCCAAAACCTTATTTTACCCAGAACCCCACCCCTCCACCCTAGAACTTATATTTAACCCTAACCCCACCCCTCCACCCCAAAACCACACCCTAAACCTAACCCTACCCCACCCTGACCCTAAACCCTAAAAGCCCACCCCAGACCCTAACCCCCACCCACCCCCGGGACCTAACCCCCCCAACCCTAAGCCCTACTCTGGGGCTACCCCTAACCCCACCCCACCCCTGATCCAACCCCACCCTAGCCAATCCAATAGGATTAGGAGCTATTTTTCGATTTAGGGGCTACTAAAATGAAAACCCCAACCCTAACCCTCCCCCCACCCCGGGACCTAACCCTCCCCAACCTTAAGCCCTACTCTGAGGCTACCCCCAATTCTAACCCCACCCCACCCCACTCCTAACCCTAACACTACCTAACACTACCTTCATTTGGAGGTAGCCCCTAATAATAATATCCCCTAATAATAATATGGGCCATGGAATAAGCTCAAATTTGGCTTCGCCAAAGTTGAGCTAAAAAAGTATGGGAAAATCTGGTACATTGTTAACCCTATGGCTACCTTAAAAATATAGAAGTAACATGATTTTGGATGGCACTGCGATATTTATTAACGGCCCAACTAAAATGATTAACCCTCAAGGGACTGGAGATTTTTTACATATTTTTGCTATACTTTTGACGGTCTACATCCTGTGACTTCGCTGCTGTTGTTTAGCAAGTCTTGGCTGCCTATATAGGCAGCCATGACATGACTAGAAACAACTACCAAGGTGCTTAAAATGTAAATTGGGAGTTAACCCAAAGACTGCATGTAGGGGAACCTGTTCTGTTGATCAAAATCAAAATTGGGCCCTTAACTCTTTGCATGCTGCAGGCAGATATATCTGCCCAGAGCAGGATTTCTCTTGACACTGACATGAGTATAATATGGGAACATTTAATCAAATTATCTCCCTGTAAATTAAAAGGATTTTTCACCAATGATTCCTTGTGTTAAATTTATATGAATTTTTCATCAAATCTACTCATGGCTGCTTCACAGCAGCCAGGACTAGATTTGATGAAAAATATCCTGAAAGTTAAAAAATTTATAGTAAGGCCAAAAAAAAAAAAGGAATTGATTCTCAGGCACCGCCGCGTTGAAAAAAATGGCCCGCGTTGGGCCTTTTTATTTGGACCGTCATTGCAAGAAAATAGGAAACAAGGAAACTGAAAAGGGACTATTGGTTTTAAGGCCCAAAACCAACGAACAAACAGGTAAATATACACAGGCGTGTGTTAAGTGTGAGAGCCTCTGGCCTTGGCTTACATTGGGGGCGAAATTCAAGTCGCCCTTCTAAACTTCCTTGGGAGACGTGGCAGTTTACTGTATTTTCTTATGTTTTATTTTTTTAAAAACACACGCTTCCGCAAAAAACAGAAAACACGGTTGCTGTTAAAGTCCGTCACACGGCTATGAAAATAGCCTAAACTAGCCCAATTTTATATTTCTGAAAAGAATTGCAATGGCGTAGTCGTTCGAACAATTCGCCCCAACTGATAGCAACCAGCACAAAATGGCTATTTAAAAACAAAGTACCAGACAAAACAACGAATTACAGAAGACACGCATCGAGTTAATTAGAATTTATTAAAAGTTAACCACCGTTTCAAAACAAAAAAAATGTATTGGAGACAGTTCGTCCATATCGAAATTGCTTGCGGTTACGCTCTGTTCCACTGAAAAATTGGCTGCATTGAAATTCGCCCCGCAATTTGCATTGAATGTTTTTCTTTGAAAACTTGTGAAGTTTGTTGGAAGGGGGTTAAATGTAATAAGGCTACAATAGAAATCACAGGTATTTGGATGGATAAGAATGGCAGACCTTCAAAACACCAATCGCACGTGTCAGTGAAAGATGGTTGGCAGAAATTGTCAGTTTTCTGAACAGTGTGTTATTACCCAGCGCAGCCGGGAAGGGAGACAACTGAAATGTTTTGTCATTTACCAAAGAAATTAATTAACTCAAATTGTTAATAACGCTTAATTTACGAAGAATATCGAAAACTTTTTTAACTACGCTTTTCAACTCAGTTAGGGTATTCAGAAACCATGAATGACCCAGCTTCTTATATGAACTTGAAATTTATTTTAAACACTTTAAATATTTTTTTAAAAAGAATATACCTTCTGTTACAGAGAAGAACACGCTCACCATGGGTCATACTAAAAATCAAAATAACTCACAATGATACCAATTTAATACGAGGGTGGTCAATAATATCCAGTATTCATAAAATAGTTCTGCTTTGTAAAAGTTTAAAAGTGAAGTCAGAGTTCTGTTTCTAAATACAAAAAGTGGTGATATCAGAAAATAAAGAAAAACAGTTTTAGTTTTCAATAAAATTAGTTTTATTTGTATATCATTTTACAATATGCACTTTCCATGCTTTTCAGGTAAAAACAGACATCAGAAAGTGACTTTTGCCTCTCAATCCTTTCTCACCATCTGGAAGAAATAAAAATAAAAAATAAAAATAAAATCCTCCCTCCCTCATTGATTTGAAAAAAAAATTGCCTGAGAATCAATTGATTTTTTTTTTTTGGCCTAATTTATATATTTTTTATACTTACCAATGACCCAGACTTAGCTGGTGCTAACTCTAACAAAACCAGGGCCAAACACAAATTTTGCCCAAAATTTGCATCCAAAACCAAAAGAAATCATGTCCTATAGGACCTCCATACTACACCCCCCCCCCCCCCCCCCCCCCACTGCGCATGCGCAGTGTCAAGGACGTCCCGAAATTGACGCCAATTATCATTCTTACTGGCAGTGCCTGGTCAGCGCTATGTACTCAGCGGGGAGGCAAGAGTTCCCAACTCCTGGGAGGGCCATCCCCATCTGGGTCATTGGTAAGTATAAAAAATATATAAATTACTATAAAATTTTTAACATTTTTATACTGTACCAATGACCCAGACTTAGCTGAATAGTAAAAAGGCTGGAGGGCCTAGGACATAGAGGAAAATCCAATAAGCTCAACTATATAATAAAGAGGTAACCCCTTAAGGAGAAAAGGAGTATTAGGCTTTACATGTATCTTTCTTATTTAATATTAAATTAGAAAGATACAATACCCTTTATAATTGAGCACAATAATATTCATGTTCTCTATTAACATCCAGTATAACCCTTATACTAATTATTTTTAAAGTAAGCCAATAAATAAAGTAGTCCAGAGAATTGAGACTCTTTATAATCTTTTAAAAGTGTCCGAGTATTGTATATTAAAGCCCGTTTGACACTTGACATATACAAATGCTTCACACCGAGCTACACTTTAAAAATAAGACATGAATGAATTTTAACATTAATATTACACTTTGAAACCATCCCGGAAGCGACTCAGAAATACTGACCTTGTAGGAGGCATTCCCTTGCTTTTCACTATAAAGCAGGTGACCTAAGGGAACACCCGCCCCCCCCCCCCCCCCCCCCCCTTCCCCTTGCCCTGGGTCAAATAGTCCAGAGCGAAGAGGGCAGCCGGACGGAGTCACTGCCGGAACAGAAAGCCTGCATAACTATAGTTGCAACTGTTTAGTGGACGACATTCTGAGCAACAGATAACGGACCTAAACAATGCAGGTCTCCAGAAATGGACTCAATATTTCTGAGATAAAAATTCATGAATGTGGATGGCTGAGACCAATAAGCAGCCTTCATTAAATCTGTAATAGCAACACTATTAGCATAAGCCCAAGAAGTAGCAAGAGCTCTTACTTCATGAGCGGAAATCTTAAGCACAGACTGCTGAGAAGAAGATAAACTCTCATAAGCAGTATGGATAGTTAATTGAATCCATCTAGCAATAGAATGGACTGAAATGTCCCTTCTATTAGGCATCAAAGACAGAAAGAAACGTTTCCGTCCCTTTCTGATAAACTGAGATCTCTGTTTATAGATACGTAACGCTCTAACAGGACAGAGTAAAGGCCTACGCCCGTCTGAAGACGGAAGAGCCTTAATAACAATAGGTTCCAGATATTTATTAGGAGCCTGATTCTTAGCTAAAAAACCCACATTAGTAGTGAAGGTGATAGTGTTCCCGACACTACGATAGTGAGAATCATCCACCGACAGAGCATGAAGCTCACTGACTCTTCTAGCAGAAGAGAAAGCTAAGAGAAAAGCTGTCTTATAAGATAAGAATTTGAAATCTACTGTCCCAAGAGGTTCAAATGGCTTTTCCTTCAATTTAAGAAGAACCCAAGCTAAATTCCATTTAGGAATTAATCTAAGAGTTCTGGGTCTATTTATCGAGAAGTTTCTAACCAACTTAGATAAAGAGACATTAGATCCAATTTGTAAACTATCATGATGTGCATAGGTATCAGATAACATAGACCTATAACCCTTAATAGTAACAGGCTGCAGTTTGATTTCGTCAAACAAGTATACTAGAAAGTTTGCAATGTCTGGTATAGAGGGATCAAAAATATCTACAGAATGATCCCTACACCAACGGCGAAAAACCTTCCACTTAGCCGCATAGTTTAGCGAAGAGGAGGTCCTCCTACAGTTAGAAATCGCGTCCACTGCTCGTCCTGTAAAGTGCTTGCCATGCAAGAAGGACCGCACAACGGGAAAAACGTGACGGTTGAGACCTTGTGGGTTGTGATGGAGTTGACGCGATTTCCCCTGCGAAAGAAGATCCTCCCGTGGAGGAAGCTTTCGCGGTAGGTCCCACAACAGACACCTGAGTAGATTTATCCACGGTCTCTGTGGCGACAGAGATGCTACCAACAGAATCTTGCACTGAGATTGTTTTATCTTTAGCAATACTTGTTGAATTAACGGCGCTGGAGGATACGCATATCCTATCATTCCGTCCCAAGGGATCGACAGAGCGTCTACTGCAAATGCTCTTGGATCCGGACACGGAGACACATACGTCTGCAACTGATTGTTGAGATGTGTCGCAAATAAGTCTATCATTGGCCGTTCCCATTGGTAGCAAATCTGATTGAATACTTGTTTGTTGAGAGTCCACTCCGATGGCAACAAGCGACCCTTTCGTGAAAGGGAGTCTGCTAGCACATTCAGACGACCCGGTATGTGACGGACCGAAAGAAGAACCTGATGTTCTAGCGCAAACAGAAGGATTCTTTCTGTTAGATTGAACAACGGAACTGAATGAGTGCCTCCCTGATTCCGTATATACGGCACTACTGTCGTATTGTCGGATAGGATTTGGACATGAGCATTGTGAATAATGTCCATCCAATGACGTAACGCAAGCCAAATTGACATCATTTCCTTGATGTTTATGTGCTTGCACAGGAATTGCGGATCCCAAAGACCCTGGCATCTCGAATCCGTTGGGATCAATGATGCACCCCAACCTGTTTGACTGGCATCCGTCATAATGGTAAAACTCGGATCCGGCAACTGCAGCGGAACTCCCTGAGTTAACCACTGAATGTTTGCCCAAGTGTGAATCTCTTGTTTCACTTGATCTGACAAGAGAACGTCTACGTCGAGCGAATGAATTTTCACACTCCAATTCTGAGTCAAGAAAATTTGGAGAGGACGCGTGCGTAACCGCCCCATCGGAATGAGATCCGCAGCGGCTCCGCACAGACCTATCAGTCTCATAAATTCTCTCACTGTGACTTTGTCTGCGTGCAGACAATAGCGAGCGTAACAACTGACTAATTTCGCTCTGGTTAACGGCAGATGAACGAGATTGTTGTGCATCTCGAAGCTCATTCCCAGATGTGTGAATGACTTGGATGGCACCAGATCCGACTTCTCCTCGTTTACTATAAAACCGAGACGTCGGAGCAATAGAAGTAGATTCTGAACATCGTTCTGAAGCGTTAACTCGTTGCCGTACCTCTGAAGAATGTCGTCCAGGTAGGCCGACGTTACCGCAGACGAATGAGCTCGGAAATAGATCATTACCGAGTTCATTACCCGAGTGAAAGCCCAGGGTGCTAGATTCAGTCCGAAGCACATCGCCCGGAATTAATACACCACTCCTAGGACTGCGAAGCGTAGATACTTTCTGAATGTCGGATGTACCATGACGTGAAAGTACGCATCTTTGAGATCTATGCTTGTTGCATAATCATTCACCCGAATACTTGCTCTGACCGACCGAATCGTCTCCATATAAAATTTCGGAGCGACGATCAGCTTGTTTATCCAGCTCAAATCTATGACTGGACGGAACGAGCCGTCTGGTTTCGGAACCAGAAACAGATGGCTGTAGAATCCCGGAGTCTCCTGGTTTTCTACGACCTCTACCGCGTTCTTCATTAAAAGAGACTTCACCTCTGATAATAGAGCGTCTCTTTTCTGCGGATTTGACGGAAGTTGAGTCCACTTTGGACTTCGAGTTAATGGAGGCTTTTGTTTGAAGGATATCTTTAGGCCTTCCGAAGTCACTCCTCTCACCCAAGGGTCGTCCGTAATCGACGTCCATTCTTGTGAAAAGCTTGACAACCTTCCGCCAACTGGTACGCGATAGAGGTTTAAGCCATCACCTCCTGGACCTGCGAGGCCTGCGGTAGGAGAAACCACGTCCTCCACGACCCGCACCTCGTCCCGTCGACCTCGGGGCGTCCGACCGGTTGTCCCGGCCCGAAGGACGTCCCGAACGAGAGTCGCTACCCTGACGGTCTCTCGAATAAGACCAAGAGGACGCACCGGAACCTCTATAGGAACCTCTCTTGGGCGCATTAGACCCAGAAGTGCCTGTCTTATTCTTGTCTGCCGTATCCGACTTCTTAGAAGCAGATTTGAACAACAGAGAATCCGAAGCTTTCTTTGTAATTTTATCATAAATAGCAGAAAGCTTGCCGTCAAAGAGAAGTTCTCCGGAGACCGAAGCGACTCTAAGAGAGTTCTTCACCTTAGTATCCACGAGTGTGGATGTAGCTAGGGCTGCGTCACGTCTAACCAACTCCAGGTTTGCCACTGAAAGGGCGGAGTTACACGTGGAATAAGCTACTGCCCTTGAAAGAAGTCTTAAAGAGGATTGTATATCCTGAAATTCTTTCCCTTGAAGGCGCAGTGATAACGCCTTAGTAAGGTGATCTGCGTAAGATAAGGCATTTAAATTGGCTCTGTTAGACAAAATAGCTGTTTCCAACACCGCGGTTGGAATAGAAGCTGACGACGGTAATGATAGCTCTAAGTCTTCCGCCTCGTCGTCCATACGCAGAGGAACTCTCGGAATACCCTGTCCTGCCGTGTCGAATTTATTCCTTGCATTAATGAAAGGCAGGTTGAGAGTATTGGCGGACAAGAAACCTGCTTTCCCCGTCTTGGAAGCAAGTTTAAATATAGCGTCGTTCAATAATTCAAATGTTCTTGCAACATTATTGGACTGCGACAGAAACTCGGGAGCGATGTCCCTGAACCGCTCAAAAAATTCAGAGTCCAATGACGCTATAATCCTCTTGTCCGGAACCGCAGCAGTCTGGCCTGACGGAACAACTTGAGGGAGAAAGTGCCGGATGAAGTCCACGGCAGTTTTATGTTGTTCCGAAAGGGATAGCTCCAAATCATCCGTATCCCTTTCACCATCCGGTCGGACCTCATGATGCTCCCGGTCGTCCGCCCCCGATGCTTCGGCGGAGCGTACCGACCCAGCGCCGTCGGATAATTCCCGATCCGACACCGTTTCTGTCGGCTGCTGGGATGCTGCGATAAGCTGTGCTATCTGCGCAAGAATGTCCGCCATCGAGACCTGCGGAGGCGCAGTCTTCCGCTGCTTCGCCGAGGGCAGCTCCGCATCAGATGGCTCCCGCATACTTTTTCTATGCGAACGTCCAGAGTCCATCGGCCTCGTGTCCCTGGCTGCCGGATGGTGTGACCTGGTCGCCGAAGAATCCTTGATCGGCGAAGCTGGTAAGATATCGGCGGTCACGCAGCCAAGGTGCGGTCGTGTGCGCTGACGAGAAGAAGAAGCCTTAGCAGTCTCCGCGGACTGCCTATACAACGGAGCGTCCCGAGCGACGGACGTATGCTCCGCTTGCGACACATTTTGTACCACAACATCTGGTCCCAGATGTTGTTGTACGAGAGAGGGGCCTCTCTCGCTCGCGGCCCGGCTGGACCTGCACGAGCTAGGAACCGGACTCAAAGGCTTCCTCCGATCTCGCTTACTATCCGGCGTCACTGGGTGTGCACATTGAATGTTTATAGTGCTCGCATCACCCAACATTTCCTCCTGGACCGCATCGGACGAACCCGGCTTGCAGAAGATAACATGGAAACATCACCCTGTTCTTGTTCCTCTGAAATAGAAACTGAGAGAGTAGAGTGACCTTGTGAAGAAAGAGCCGGCATAGCCCTTTCTCCAGTAACAACATACCGTGACACACGTTTCCAATGTTTGTCATCCCAATATTGACATATAGAACAGGGATTAGTGCGAGAACACTGACTACAATTAATACAATGATCATGAAAGTCAGAGGAAGATTTCTTCCTATTACAATTTGAACAATATCCTTTCATTGTGAAAAGTCAACAACAAGTCCTAGTTACTCGCACAAACCCCTGACACAAAGATACATAATAACATTATCCATTAATAATGAAAAAACAATTGCAAATCAAAATAATTTTGAAAAAATATTTTTTCAGCGAAGCCCAAGTTTCTGAAAAGTAACGTTGAGCCCCGAAGGATCCGATGGCTAAGTGTGGTCAAAAATTTTTAATTTATATTAAATAATTAATGAGACACTTACGGATAATATAAATGTATCTTATAGTGAGATAAACTACACAAAAGGCAAACAGCCCCCCTCAAAAAAGGCTGTTGCCAATGTAAACAAACAGTGTAAAACACCAGAAAACATGACTCCAGGCACTGAAAAAACTGGCCCGAAATCAGTCATCAAAATTACACTCTATCTGATGCAAGACAGAGACTCCCAGGGGAGAATCTGCAGAACATCAGATGGAAGATGCAGAACACAACGTTTATACACCCATGGGTGAAAACGTAACTATGGGGAAATAACAGAAAACATTCTGTAACCAAGCAACTCTCCCAAGAAAATTTTAGAAATGAACTTTCTCAAAAATATGCCAAAAGCATGGGAGAATTGCAAGGGGGGACTTAGAAGGCCAGGGGAGAGGAAACACTGAATAAGCAGTGCAACAATTTAGCAAGAATGACAACAAGAGGCCCATGCCTCGAAAATAGGCAACTTAACATAATTTCATAAAAAATTTTAAGTACAGCCCTGATTATTTTTTGTCACTCCTTTTTCCTCTCCTCCTTCTATATCCTCCTTAGAATCACCATTTCTCCAATAATTACGTGTCCGGCATCCTTTAAACTGAGATTTACAAGCACAAAGATCAGTGAGATGTTGACTGATGAAGGGCCAAACAGAGAATGATAATTAGCGCCAATTTCGGGATGTCCTTGACACTGCGCATGCGCAGTGGGGGCGTAGTATGGAGGTCCTATAGGACATGATTTCTTTTGGTTTTGGATGCAAATTTTGGGGATTGGGGGGCAAAATTTGTGTTTGGCCCTGGTTTTGTTAAGAGTTAGCACCAGCTAAGTCTGGGTCATTGGTACAGTATAAAAATATACCCAGTGGGCTAAGAGTTAAGGGTTCACACCTGACAGCTTACAATATGGAGGGTTGTTTATCATTTCTGGTGGGCTGTTAATTATTTATTATTTAATTACCGGTGTTTAAGATCACATATTTCTGCACAATGGCTAATCTTGACCGCAACAGGGAGATCAAGTCAAGCTTAGTAAACTGTTTATCCCAATATTGCCCATTTTAGAGGACTTTCACCCCAAGCATTGGTGAATGCGTGTTATTTCACCAGTAAAACAGATCTCGTTTACCACAGTAAACAAGCACTGTTTCACTTCCCGAAGTTCCCACAAGGGGAGGGGGGGGGGGGGGGGGGGTAACTGAATGCAATGTCAACCAAAGTCATGTTATTACTATTATTACAAGGCTATCAGTAAAGCACAATAAACAAGGGCAATTCAAAGTGTGGGCCGCTGCCCCTAACCCGTATGCAAGTTTGAAGTAGCCTTGAAGGTATTGTGGGACAGAAAAATTTTCTGAGTGGAAAGAGTGAAAACAGAAAAATTTTCTAAGTCAAAAAAGGGTCATAACCCTGGGAAAAATTATTGGATGGAACCCGTTCCTTTTGCATATCAGTTCCCCCATGCAGGTCAATCAGCATATCAAAGGAGATCCAAATCCAAGCGATGACTTTGAAATTACAATAAAAAATGTTTGTATGGATGGATGGATGCTCCCAACAAATCAGGTTTATATGGTGGCTAAAATATTTTAGGAATTTAAAATGCATGGACAACTATTAAAAACTCTTTTTTAATTCTAATTTCTGGGTGGTAGCAAACCCTAAGCCTTACAGGTTACTAACCCTAACCCTTACCCTAACATAAAATCCCTGAAAATACAATACCCACTTTTTGAAACTTTTTAGCCACAAAAACCATTTTAGCAACATAAAAAACATTTTAGCCACATAACTCACATTTTTAACACATAAAAGCCATTTGTTAGTCCAATTTTATGTGGCTAGTCACATAAATCAGACTAGACATTTTACAGTGCTGTGTACCAACAACTAGGCACATAAACGTGATTTGTTTTTTCCGATGGACGGATAGACAGATGGACAGATGGATGGACAGATGGCTTTATTAGATACCCCCGAATCCTCCTTTGGAGGTCGGGGGCATAATAACTGAAAGTGGGTGAAATGGAATTGTACAGTGGAAAACAGATGACACACCATTATTTTTAACAACCTCAAGTATGAATAAAAGTCGTTACTTTTGCTGTTGGAAAAAGTAGTAGTTGCTCCACCTGATGAGCAGCCACTACATTCTGACAGCCGAACTATAACTTTTAGCTACCTTGTTGCCAAACAGAAGGCAAACAGTGACATGGTTATCAACTGTCAGGTCTACGGAGAATTTAGGAAACTTACAAGTGGTCAAATAATAGTTGGATCACGTAGGTTAGGAGGCCTATGTCTGTCATAATCTATGTGTATAATCCCTCCTTGACACAAAATGAAACTTATTTACACAATGTCACAGAGAATTAATTTTCCAGCGAAGAAGAATGCTGGGAACTATCGATTGAACGGATCTCAATCACCTAACATGTTGGGCTATTATTGAGAGGCAAACTTATTAAATGGTCCTACATGTTACGTGATGTCGAGATTTACACAGTTTTACCAAGTCTGTAAAGTCTGTGTTAATGCACTAGGAATGCGAGGTCGTAATAATAGCAGATGACACTTGCACAAAACATTTCATGAATAACTAAGTATTTTCATTTTTTGCATCAAAAACATAGTTTATGACTCCTCACAAATTGTTTTCGAGTCCAAAAATGAAAAAATAAGGGCTAAAAAAGTTTAAAATCTGTTTCTCTGGCCCTCCCGCATGTTCTTTTGGCGTCCACATTCTCTTTTTATAACCAATGCAAACTTAAAAAAAATAAAAATTAAATTGTTTATGTCTGATATTTTACCCAAATTAATAAAATTGATAAATTTGTCCCTTGAGTGCAACAAGGTTTCGCAATGCTTCAGCACTGCAAAGCCTTCTTGCACTCAAGGGACGAAATACACCACAACCAATGCTATTCTGTAGATTATGAGACCAAAAACATAAAACAAACCAAGATCATGAACTTTTGATGGCAAAGAAATAAATACAAAAAGAAAATAATGAAAGTGTCAATGACACTGTAGCTCAACTTGTCAAGACAAAGACAAAGACATGTACATGTATAGTATGTGATACAGCAATGACAAACATCTAGGTAATGACCTGATAACAAAGGTACATATAAAGTATTGTAACGGTCTGTACATAAATATTGACCGTTGCCTGTAACAAATGTATAGGTAAAGTATTGTAAAGGTGGGTGACAGTCAGATGCTAAACTAGAAAAGAAATCTTTGCGTCCCAGAATGGGTCTGACTGAACCCCAAAATATTTGTTCTCATAGCACAGTGATAACAAAGGCACCACAAAACACACTCATTCCTGTCCCAAGGTGAAAACAAAGGTACCCAAGAAGTTTCGTGAAGATCAGTTCACAAATATGAGCTGTGTAGAAGTTGTGACAAAAAACTGATTGGACCTAATTTCGGTACAAAATGGCCACTGGTTGCCATCTTGAATTTTGGACCGCACCCAGAAACACTCATTCTCGTCCCAAGGTGATAACAAAGGTACCCAAGATGTTTCGTGAAGATCGGTTCATAAATACAGACTCTAGCCCGAGCCGTATTGACATGTGTACTTACTGTGTGTAAGTAGCACTGAAAAAATCAAAGTTCATCTAATTTGCATAATTTCGGCACGAGAAAAAAACCTGTATTATATGTGATGTATACTAAACATTCACACAAAAAATTATTCAAATCAGCGCTTTCATATGGAAGTTCTGTGCAAAAATCTGATTGCACCAAATTTTGTACAAAATGGCTGCCATCGGCCATCTTGAATTTCGGACCGGACCCCAAAACACTCGTTCTCGTCCCGCGGTGATAACAAAGGTACCAAGGAGTTTCGTAAAGATCGGTTCATAAATACGGCCTCCAGCCCGAGCCGTATTGGCATTTGCACTTACAGTGCTGAAAGTAACACCAAAAAACATCAAAGTTAGTCTAATTTGCATAATTTACACACGAGAAAAAAACCCGTATTATATGTGATGTATCCCATGGTACTAAACATTCATACAAAAAATTATTCAAATCAGAGTTTTCATATGGAAGGTCTGTACAAAAAACAGATTTCTGCATCATCGGTACAAAATGGTGGCTGGCAGCCATCTTGAATTTCGGATCGCACCCAAAAACACTCGTTTTCGTCCCACAGTCATAACAAAGGTACCCAAGAAGTTTCGTAAAGATCGGTTCATAAATACGGCCTCTCACCCGAGCCGTATCCAATTGTTGACGGACAGACGGACAGACGGCAAGACGGACGATGGGCCATGGCATAAGCTCAAATTTGGCTTTGCCAAAGTTGAGCTAATAAAATAAATGAAAGTGTCAATGACACTGTAGCTCAACTTGTCAAGACAAAGACATGTACATGTATAGTATGTGACACAGCAATGACAAACATCTAGGTAATGACCTGATAACAAAGGTACATATAAAGTATTGTAACGGTCTGTACATAAATACTGACCGTTGCCTGTAACAAATGTATAGGTAAAGTATTGTAAAGGTGGGTGACAGTCAGATGCTGAACTAGAAAAAATCTTTGAGTCCCAGAGTGGGTCTGACTGAACCCCAAAATATTTGTTCTCATAGCACAGTGATAACAAAGGCACCCCAAAACACACTCGTTCCTGTCCCAAGGTGAAAACAAAAGTACTCAAGAAGTTTTGTGAAGATCAGTTCATAAATACGAGCTGTATAGAACTTGTGACAAAAAACTGATTGGATCTAATTTCGGTACAAAATGGCCACTGGCAGCCATCTTGAATTTTGGACCGTACCCAGAATAACTCATTCTCATCCCAAGGAGATAACAAAGGTACCCAAGAAGTTTTAAGAAGATCGGTTCATAAATACAGCCTCTACCCTGAGCCGTATTGACATGTGTGCTTACATTGTGTAAGTTGTACTGAATAAATCAAAGTTCATCTAATTTGCATAATTTCTGCACGAAAAAAAACCCCTTACAATATGTGATGTATTCCATGTTACTAAACATTCATACAAAAATTTATTAAAATCAGAACTTTCATACAGAAGTTCTATACAAAAGACTGATTGCACTAATTTTGGTACAAAATGGCTGCTGGTGGCCATCTTGAATTTCGGACCACACCCAAAAACACTCGCTCTCATCCCACGGTGATAACAAAGGTACCCAAGAAGTTTCGTAAAGATTGGTTCATAAATATGGCCTCTAGTCTGAGCTGTATAGAAGTTGTGTACAAAAAACTGATTAGACCTAATTTCGGTACAAAATGGCCACTGGCAGCCATCTTGAATTTTAGACCGCACCCAGAAACACTCGTTCTCGTCCCAAGGTGATAACAAAGGTACCCAAGACATTTCGTGAAGATCAGTTCATAAATACAGACTCTAGTCTGAGCCGTATTGACATGTGTACTCACTGTGTGTTAGTCGCACTGAAAAAATCAAAGTTCATCTAATTTGCATAATTTCTGCACGAGAAAAAAACCTGTATTATATGTGATGCATCCCATGGTACTAAACATTCACACAAAAAAATTATTCAAATCAGGGCTTTCATATGGAAGTTCTGTGCAAAAATCTGATTGCACCTAATTTTGTACAAAATGGCTGCCATCGGCCATCTTGAATTTCGGACCGGACCCAAAAACACTCGTTCTCGTCCCACGGTGATACCAAAGGTACCCAAGAAGTTTCGTAAAGATCGGTTCATAAATACGGCCTCTAGCCCGAGCCGTATTGGCATTTGCACTTTCAGTGCTGAAAGTAACCCCCAAAAACATCAAAATTAGTCTAATTTGCACAATTTACGTACGAGAAAAAAACCCGTATTATATGTGATGTATCCCATGGTACTAAACATTCATACAAAAAATTATTCAAATCAGAGCTTTCATATGGAAGTTCTGTACAAAAAACAGATTTCTGCATCGTCGGTACAAAATGGCAGCCATCTTGAATTTCGGACCGCACCCAAAAACACTCGTTCTCGTCCCACGGTCATAACAAAGGTACCCAAGAAGTTTCGTAAAGATCGGTTCATAAATACGGCCTCTAGCCCGAGCCATAGCAGCTTGGCACTTACAGCTCTGAAAGTAACACTAAATAAATCAAAGTCAGTCTAATTTGCATAATTTACGCACGAGAAAAAAACCCGTATTATATGTGATGTATCCCATGGTACTAAACATTTATACAAAACTTTCTTCAATTCAGAACTTTCATACAGAAGTTCTGTACAAAAAACTGATTTTTGCATCATCGGTACAAAATGGCCACTGGCAGCCATCTTGAATTTTGGACCACACCTAAAAACACTCGTTCCCGTCCCAGGGTCATAACAAAGGTACACAAGAAGTTTCGTAAAGATCGGTTCATAAATACGACCTCTAGCCCGAGCCATAGCCAATTGTTGACGTACGGACAGACGGACAGACGGACAGATGGCCAGATGGACAGACGGACGGACGGACAGACGGACGACGGGCCATGACAATAGCTCAAATTTGACTTCGTCAAAGTTGAGCTAAAAAATGCCCGCCAAAATGCAATTTTAGAAAAAAATGGCCTGAGAAACAGAAGATCTACTTTGTGGGGCCTAAAAGCAATTTTCTAGAATAACGTTGGCTGTTTTAGCCATTATGTTAGGTAAAGGGTTAATTATGAGCCATGTTTTTGAGACCAAATATGAAAAAAGATAAATTTGAAGGTCAATTTTTGTGAATAGCGCTGGGTCATTTTGTTAGGTAAGGAAATAGGAGTCCAAGAGTTTAACAGAAGAGACGGGTTTGCAAAGTAAATAAACTGTAATGTATAGACACCTTTTGATCTGAACAGCTTGTGCATCAGAAACAGTTGCTTTCAATTTTTCTTTTGGCTTTGTAATTTCCTGAAAAGTCTCTGCTCCGGAAACACTAGTACTGCGAACACGTCCGACATTACTCACAGAACTGTATGTGAATGCATTACCATCTCCTTTGTTCAGAGGGGGACTGGGAAAGCCAGTGGAATATTTAGATGTGGGAGTTACTTTGTTCAATGACAAATGTGGAGGCATATCTGCATCAGAAGGATCTGAAAAATCCAACAATAACAAATTGACATGATATAATTTAAAACTGGCAAGGCCTAAAAAAATAAAAAATCTGTTTCTCAGGCCCTCCCGCATGGTCCTTTTGACTGCCGCATGCTCTCTTTTTATAACCAATTTAAACTTAAAAAAAATTTAAATTAAATGGTTTATGTCTGATAACTTTACCCAAGTTAAAAAAATTGATGAATTTGTCCCTTGAGTGCAAGAAGGCTTTGCAATGCTTTAGCATTGCAAAGCCTTCTTGCACTCAAGGGATGAAATACACCACCACCCATGCTATTCTGTAGATTATGAGGCCTAAAACTCAAACCAAGAACATGAACTTTTAATGGCAAAGAAGTTATTACTGAAATAAAAAATAAAATAAAAAACGCTCGCCTGCAAGCAATTTCACAAATAATGGCCTGAGAAACAGAAGATGTACTTTGTGTGGCCCAAAGATAAATTTCATTCCAAAAAGGAACAACAATATTTTTCTAAGAAAAGATTTTTGTGTGCTTCATGATTTATGTAGGAGTTATTTTTAGGATGCACAGGCATTTTCCCCAGTGGACATTACTCCATACATGGTGAACTAGTCTCCAGCAAAAATTTGATTCGAAATTCGATTTGAAAGTCAATATTCGATTCGAAATCAGAAATTCAGATATTTTTTAATATAATTCGACCATACCAGTGAATGCTTACAGATTATAATTGATCACATTATTTTATAGTGGGTAATGTTCTGAGTAGAAACGTAACTGACTTGTAGCAGTAATGGTGTTGGTAGCGATGTATCTACAACTGTAAAACTGTTGTAGCTACATTGCTACAAACACTATTACCGCTACAACTGTTCATTTCAACTTATTGTGCTTTATGACCAGTGCCCAAAGTTATGAACTTTGAAAAGCTATTCAGCTGTTCAACTTCAATAAATGGTTTGTTCCACAACATGACGACATTATTTTATATTGAGTATTGTTCGATCACAGTTACTGGATACATCGTTAAAAGCAATGGTTTTCTAAAAGAATACCCCTAATTATTATATAAACAGAAGTAGAGCAGGCTTTAATTTACAAGTGGATCGACTCCATTCGACGTTGAATTATCGTTTCGTTTTAGAAATTCCGCATTTTTATTTAAAACAAATGGCTTCACCACCAGAGTGGAATCGATCTGATTTAAAATGAGTTTTTTTCCGAGAAAACATGTGATAAAAGTGAGGTATCGATGCTATCAGCCAAGTTTGTTTGAAAATGTTTATTGCGGCAGAGGGGTATTATTTTAGAAAAAAAAACTTTTTCTTTTGACAGCGTATCCATTGACTATGATTCGAAGTTTGATTTGAAATTCGATTCAAAATTTGATTTGTTTTCACCAATTTGAATTGATATTTTTGTTTTTATTCCAATTCTATAGCCAAATTGTTCGGAGTTACAATCTTTGCTTGAGACGTTTGTGTACTGATTAGAATTGCTTGCTTTTCAGCCGGAAGAGTGGGCTGACCTGGTTTTATCGAAACAGAAAAAATATGATGCAAATTGTTTAAACTTTTTGAGATGATACCAGGATAGTGTTTTATCAACGCAGAAAATTTAAAACAAAGTGAATTAAATCCATACAGTGCCAGCTGAAATTGGTTGAAGCATAAACTTGAAGTGATTTGCATTATGTTTTTTCTATGTTGATAAAATCAGGCCCTGCTATTATTTCTAGGAATGCTCTCCAAGAGCGTTCCAAGAAATTATACCACGACCTGGTTTCATTTACACAGAAAAAACATAGAACAAAAAATATGACTTGAAAAGTGCTATTACTATCTCATAATGATTGCTCATCTATGAGGAAATGCCTGGGTTAATGTCTGCCAACACTAGGGAAATTGGCACTGTGGAACTGTCTGTCTTGGGTAATATCGGCTGAGAGAATATCCACTGGGGAAATGTCTGGCATTCGTTTTGGGTGCAGCTGCATATTGTTTTAGTTTGTTGAATTAATTTTGGATGCACCACCATAAGGCTAAAATATGTTGGATTAACTCTTTGCATGCTGCTGGCGGATATTCCCGTCCAGCACATGGTTTCTCTGGTCTCTGCAATAAGTATAATTTGTGCATATTTAATCATGTTGTCTCCCTGTAAATGGAATAGATTTTTTCATCAATGATTTCTTGTGTTACATTTAGGTTAATTTTTTGCTTTAAAGCAGCCATGACTAGATTTGATGAAAAATAACTAGAAGATACTCAGCAGGTTAAGAGTTAAGATACAACAAACAAGAAAAATGTTACTAAGGTAACACATGCCCCCCCCCCCTCCACCTTGTGACCTTAACCTTGCAGATGTGGCGGAAACTATTATACTTGACACATCTTCTGACTGTCCTTAACATTTGTAAAAAGTTTAACAATTGTACTATGATTCGTTTCTGAATTATGGCCGAGACACGAATATTGACCAATTTTAGTGTGACCTTGAAGGTACGAATCCAGCTACAGTATGTGACACATCCTCCCATGGTCCTTTATAATTGTGTGAAGTATGATGACTGTGGCCCTAACCGTGTTCAGTGTGACCTTGAAATGTGACCTTGACCTTACGAACCCGGCTATGGTGTGTGACACATCCACCCGTTGTCCTTTATAATTCAGCGATGTTAGATGATTGTAGCCCTAATAGTTTTGGAGTTATGCTTGAGACACAATTTGTGACCCTGAACATATGAAGGTCAATTGTGACCTCCACCTTGCAGATGCGGCGGAAACTATTATACGCGACACACCTTCTGACTGTCCTTAACATTTGTAAAAAGTTTAACAATTGTACTATGATTCGTTTCTGAGTTATGGCTCAGACAGGAATATTGACCAATTTTTAGTGTGACCTTGACCTTGAAGGTACGAACCCTGCTATGGTGTGTGACGCATCCTCCCATGGTCCTTTATAATTGTGTGAAGTTTGATGACTGTGGCCCTACCCGTTTTCGAGTTATTGGCTTGGACACACACACACACACACACACACACACACACACACAGACAGACGGACACACTTCAATCACTATATGCCACCCGACTTAAGTCGGGAGCATAAAAATGGTAATATAAAACAACCAAAAGATGAAAATTGATTGGAGACATAATTCATTCATTGCAACAGAGAAACAGTGTATTATCTTTGCATGATGGTTTGTAACAGTAATGTTGGGGGAGGAGGAAGATCTCAGTAAATATAATAACATTTTTTGGGGACAACCATTTGTGTTGTTAACAACTAACTTTATTGATGTAATTGTAATTGAACTGCAGCGAAAAAAAATTCCTTGGAATATAAAGAGGAAAGGAGACTGCAATGAAAGATGATCTACAATGTCGATTTTGATTACACATTTCATATCTCTCACTGGTGAACCATTTATTACATGTCCATTAAATTTTAAACTCTTATATTTAACCCTTTGCATTCTGATGTCAAAAGGGCAAAGTTTTCAGCAGCAAATATTTCCCAGAATGCAATCTGATATTTAACCATATATACCTTGTTTGACAGAGCACACCAAAAAATCAACGTAGGCCTTATAGTCATATTAAATATTTGTACAATCATATTCATAAGAAAATGAATTTTCAAAAACTCTTCACATAATTTGAGTGAAAATTCGAACCACAAAATCTGCCATTTGTTTCAGAACTATACAAAAGCAATAAAATACCAACCTATAGCTTTTAGAAATCTGACGAGATCTCGGGATAACTCAAAATTACTCTTTTCAAGAGATGAATCAAGTAACAATGTCGCATGCTGAAAAAAAAGGAATAAATATTCTGCAATTAGTGAAGACAATTAACAATGGCAGTTTAGGCTTCACAAAGTAGATCTTCTGTTTCTCAGGCCATTTTTTGGTAAAATTGCATGTAGGAGGGTTTTTTTTTATATTACTTTTTTATTTTTGTAATTATTTCTTTGCCATCAAAAGTTCTTGTTCTTGGTTTGTTTTATGTTTTAAGCCTCATAATCTCCAGAATAGCATGGCTGGTGGTGTATTTTGTTCCTTGAGTGCAATCAAGGGACAAATTAATCAATTTTATTAACTTAAAATATAAGACATAAATCATCAAATTTTGATTTGCATTGGTCAGAAAAAAGAGAGAGCATGTGGGTGCCAAAATGACAATGCAGGAGGGCATGAGAAACAGATTTTTAACTTTTTAAGGCCTTAACGTATTCACAAAGTCATTAACTGGTAGAGTGCTATATTCTTCTTCACCACAGATTTCCTTTCACCGTATATTGCTCAGTTACATTTGATTGGATAGTGCCAATGGGCACTATCCAATCGAATGTAGCTGAGCAAGCTGTCAACAACAAAAATTGATTCTTGCCAGGGTCAATATGAAACCATTATCAGTAGAAGGCGGCAGTTATAGTCACAGTATGGGTATTTATTAAAGCTCAAATATGGGCTTCCAGCACTCTACCAGTTAACAGATAAACAGCAAATTTTTAACAAAAAGTGGCAAAACTCCTACAGAAATCAAAGAAATTGGGTTAATACCCAATAAGAGTAAAATCTTCCCATAACATATGCCAAAAACCTGTTTTATGATCACAAAGTCATTATGAGACAAACACCAATTTTTCAACAAAAAAGGGTCATAGCTCCTACAGAAATCGACAAAACTTACCGAGGTGGTGAATATTCAATCAGAGCAAGAACTTCTCCACAATGAATGAGTATACCTAGTTTTCTCAAAACCTAATTATATTTCTTCAAATTATAATATTCACAAAGGCATTATGAGACAAACACTAATTTTCAACAAAAGGGATATAACTACAGTGGAACCCTGTTAATTGAATAGCCACTTTGTCAATGAAAATTATTCAATTAACAGGAGTATTAAATTAACAGGGATTGTGTCACTTTCCTGTATTCTAGAGATAAACTTAGCATTTATTCTATTATATCTTGTTTGACAGAGCTCCATGAGCTCTGTCAAACAAGATATAATAGATTAAATGTCTGTATTGGATGTACTGGGGCCAAATAGGTCTATAAACAAAGGAAAACTGGGGAGAGTCAGGGTAATTTCTCAACAGGTTACATGATTTTTTATTCAATTAACGGGAGTTTACTCTATAATCTATATTCAATTAACAGGTCAAATTTGTACTGGAGGTATGGTAAATGGTTTTGTGTTGGGAAATTATATTCAATTAACAGGGATATACAATTAAGAGATAGGCCACACAAAGTAGAGCTTCTGTTTCTCAGGCCATTATTTGTGAAATTGCATGCGGGCGAGCGGTTTTTTATTTTATTTTTTATTTCAGTAATTACTTCTTAGCCATCAAAAGTTCATGTTCTTGGTTCAAATTTTAGGCCTCATAATCTACAGAATAGCATGGGTGGTGGTGTATTTCATCCCTTGAGTGCAAGAAGGCTTTGCAATGCTAAAGCATTGCAAAGCCTTCTTGCACTCAAGGGACAAATTCATCAATTTTTTAACTTGGGTAAAATATCAGACATAAATCATTTAATTTTAATTTTTTTTAAGTTTAAATTGGTTATAAAAAGAGAGCATGCGGCAGCCAAAAGGACCATGCGGGAGGGCCTGAGAAACAGATTTTTTTATTTTTTTAGGCCATATCCAATTAAGTGGGCTCCACTGTACCATGGTTTCACCAAAATCTGTTTATGTTTGTTAAAGTTATTGTGTTCACAAAATGTGTGCACGGCATGGATGTGACCCATTTCTATATTCCCTGCCAAACATTGTTTGGGTAAGGGAGAATTATACATGAATACAAAAGAAAAAATTTAAAACACAATTTTGGCCTGTAAAATGCTTCCAGTTATGTTGTGGGATCAATTCAGTTGAATGAGGCAAGAATAAAAAAAAAAGTACTAGGATAAAATAAAATTCAATGTTCTCTTCGTATTTGGTTAAAAAACATCTAGGTGGATGGAGTGACCAATTCCATTGTTTTTGGGGGTTTTTTTTCAGAAAAAGTATTAAATTTACTTCTTGCATGTGATATTGCTGAGCAAGCTTGATGGGAAGCTGTCATTAAGGAATTTTAAATGCATCACTTTTGGCATTTACCTAAGACTTATCTTTCTTGTAATCTTGTGAAAAATTAATGCATGCCACCAAAATGATACAATCTTACCTACACATATCAGTGCACATCAATTTTTTACAAATTAGGCCTATAAAAAACAAGAGGCTCCACAGGAGCTGAAGCGCGCACCTTGACAGAACACGATATAAACGGAGTACAAGATTGAGTCTACATTAAGCAATCCATCTCCATAGGATACATTGTCAATCCTTGAGCCCCTCAGGAGTGACAAAAATAGTCTGAGTATTATGGCTTTTCTTCAGTTGATCGTAATGTAAAATGTGGAGCTCCCCTGTGAAGCCTCTTGATACAACCTATGTAGATCAATCTTAGTTACATACCTCAAGACGGTACTGAACACAAAATTTCTAATTCTTCAGCTACATGGCCAATTCTGGCTCCCATAGGGAGCCCAAATATTAACCCAGGCTCTCAATTTGAACAAAGTTGAATCTGACCTCCCCAGAGATATTGTTTACTAAATATGAAAGCATTCTGACTGTTGGATCTGAAGCAGAAGGTTTTTAAAGAAATTTCTTCACATTGCATTAAGTTAAAGTTTGGGCTACCATAGTGAGCCCAAATATTAACCTACAGACCCGATTTGAACAAACTTGAATCTGACCATTGGTTCTGGAGAAAAGATTTTTTTTAATTTTTGCAAATATGCTGACTCTGCATTTTTTTGATGACCTCTATAGAACACCCTAACATAACCAATGGCATTTTTTTTACCATTCAATTCTACTGGTCCTAAGGATGCTTCATACCAAAGAACAGTTCTCTGTTCCGTGTGGTTTGAGAAATATGAGCGTTTGAAAATATTTCTATTGTTGGCTCCTGGGGTTCCCATGGGGTGCAGGAATTTTTTTTTTGCATGAGTCAAGTACTTATGACCCAATAATACCACATACCAAATTTAGTTCAAATCGGACCATTGGTTCAGAAAATAGAAATTTTGGGCAGAGCTAAAAGTCTTACCCTGCCATTACAGAGCCAAATATTGCTTCACGAACTTCGTTTAAACAAACTTGAATCTACATCTCAAAAGGAAGCGCCATAACAAATATCAAGTCATTGTACCCACTGGTTCATGAGAAGATTTTAAAAATATTTTGGAGCATTTTCCCCCCACCCCCTCCCTATAGGGCTGGGCATGTTAAGTTGAACGAAAATGCAATGCCCCTTCGGGACCATTACTCACACAAACTTTCACTTGAATTGGCCCAGTGGTTTTGGAGAAGAGCAAAACATGGTGTTGATGGACAACAGATGGACGGAAGACGGATGGAGCGCGATGGGATTTGCTCAGCTTGACTTTGTCAAGGTGAGCTAAAAATTTCTTGTTTTTCAAGCAAATTTCCCTCAATTTTATGATGAAGGAGGGAGACTTTTTTTTTTTCTTTTCACATAACAGTTCTGAAAATAGTTGGAATCAGAAACTGAACTACACACATTATGTGGCAAACCAACGTTTTTAGCAGTGAAAATTTCCCATAATGCAGTTGAAAATTTAACCAACTATATCTTGTTTGTCAGAGCTCTGTCATACAAGGTATAGTTGTTTAACCCTTTACCTAATGTAACGGCCAAAAGCAGCCAGCGCTATTCTCAAAAATCGCCAATTAATTTTCATTATTTCTTGTCTCAAAAACACAGGTTATGACCCCTCGTTGGAAGGAGCTCGTCGAGCGCGTTCCAAAGAGGGATCATAACCTATGTTTTTGAGACAAAAAATGAAAAAAGTTAAAAAATTTATAGTAATTTATATATTTTTTATACTTACCAATGACCCAGACTTAGCTGGTGCTAACTCTAAAAAATCCAAAGCCAAACACAAATTTTGCCCCCCAATCCCCAAAATTTGCATCCAAAACCAAAAGAAATCATGTCCTATAGGACCTCCATACTTCGCCCCTACTGCCCATGCGCAGTGTCAAGGATGTTCTGAAATTGGCGCCAGTTATCATTCTTACTGGCAGTGCCTGGTCAGCGCTATGTACGCAGCGGGGAGGAAGAGTTCCCAACTCCTGGGAGGGCCATCCCCGTCTGGGTCATTGGTAAGTATAAAAAATATATAAATTACTATAAATTTTTTAACATTTTTATACTGTACCAATGACCCAGACTTAGCTGAATAGTAAAAAGGCTGGAGGGCCTAGGACATAGAGGAAAATCCAATAAGCTCAACTATATAATATAGAGGCAACCCCTCAAGGAGAAAAGGAGTATTAGGCTTTACATGTATCTTTCTTATTTTATGTTAAAATAGAAAGAAACAATACCCTTCATAATTGAGCACAATAACATTCATGTTCTCTATTAACATCCAGTATAACCCTTTATACTAATTATTTTTAAAGTAAGCCAATAAATAAAGTTAGTCCAGAGAAGTGAGACTCTTTATATTCTTTTAAAAGTGTCCGAGGATTGTATATTAACGCCCGTTTGACACTTGACATATACATATGCTTCACACCGAGCTACACTTTAAAAATATGACATGAATGAATTTTAACATTAATATTACACTTTAAAACCATCCCGGAAACGACTCAGAAATACTGACTTCGGAGGAGGCATTCCCTTGCTTTTCACTATAAAGCAGGTGACCTAAGGGAACACCCTCCCCCCCCCCCCCTTCCCCTTGCCCTGGGTCAAATAGCCCAGAGCGAAGAGGGCAGCCGGGCGAAGTCACTGCCAGAACAGAAAGCCTGCATAACTATAGTTGCAACTGTTTAGTGGACGACATTCTGAGCAACAGATAACGGACCTAAACAATGCAGGTCTCCAGAAATGGACTCAATATTTCTGAGATAAAAATTTGTGAATGTGGATGGCTGAGACCAATAAGCAGCCTTCATTAAATCTGTAATAGCAATACTATTAGCGTAAGCCCAAGAAGTAGCAAAAGCTCTTACTTCATGAGCGGAAATCTTAAGCACAGACTGCTGAGAAGAAGATAAACTCTCATAAGCAGTACGGATAGTTAATTGAATCCATCTAGCAATAGAATGGACCGAAATGTCCCTTCTATTAGGCATCAAAGACAGAAAGAAACGTTTCCGTCCCTTTCTGATAAACTGAGATCTCTGTTTATAGATACGTAACGCTCTAACAGGACAGAGTAAAGGCCTACGCCCGTCTGAAGACGGAAGAGCCTTAATAACAATAGGTTCCGGATATTTATTAGGAGCCTGATTCTTAGCTAAAAAACCCACATTAGTAGTGAAGGTGATAGTGTTCCCGACACTACGATAATGAGAATCATCCACGGACAGTGCATGAAGCTCACTGACTCTTCTAGCAGAAGAGAAAGCTAAGAGAAAAGCTGTCTTCTAAGATAAGAATTTGAAATCTACTGTCCCAAGAGGTTCAAATGGCTTTTCCTTCAGTTTAAGAAGAACCCAAGCTAAATTCCATTTAGGAATTAACCTAAGAGTTCTGGGTCTATTTATAGAGAAGTTTCTAACCAACTTAGATAAAGAGACATTAGATCCAATTTGTAAACTATCATGATGAGCATAGGTATCAGATAACACAGACCTATAACCCTTAATAGTAACAGGCTGCAGTTTGATTTCGTCAAACAAATATACTAGAAAGTTTGCAATGTCTGGTATAGAGGGATCAAAAATATCCACAGAATGATCCCTACACCAACGACGAAAAACCTTCCACTTAGCCGCATAGTTTAGCGAAGAGGAGGTCCTCCTACAGTTAGAAATCGCGTCCACTGCTCGTCCTGTAAAGTGCTTGCCATGCAAGAAGGACCGCACAACGGAAAAACATGAAGGTTGAGACCTTGCGGGTTGTGATGGAGTTGACGCGATTTCCCCTGCGAAAGAAGATCCTCCCGTGGAGGAAGCTTTCGCGGAAGGTCCCACAACAGACAGCTGAGTAGATTTATCCATGGTCTCTGTGGAGACAGAGATGCTACCAACAGAATCTTGCATTGAGATTGTTTTATTTTTAGCAGTACTTGTTGAATTAACGGCGCTGGAGGATACGCATATCCTATCATTCCGTCCCAAGGGATCGACAGAGCGTCTACTGCAAATGCTCTTGGATCCGGACACGGAGACACATACGTCTGCAACTGATTGTTGAGATGTGTCGCAAATAAATCTATCATTGGCCATTCCCATTGGTAGCAAATCTGATTGAATACTTGTTTGTTGAGAGTCCACTCCGACGGCAACAAGCGACCCTTTCGTGAAAAGGAGTCTGCTAGTACATTCAGACGACCCGGTATGTGACGGACCGAAAGAAGAACCTGATGTTCTAGCGCAAACAGAAGGATTCTTTCCGTTAGATTGAACAACGGAACTGAATGAGTGCCTCCCTGATTCCGTATATACGCCACTACTGTCGTATTGTCGGATAGGATTTGGACATGAGCATTGTGAATAATGTCCATCCAATGACGTAACGCAAGCCAAATTGACATCATTTCCTTGATGTTTATGTGCTTGCTCAGGAATTGCGGATCCCAAAGACCCTGGCATCTCGAATCCGTTGGGATCAATGATGCACCCCAACCTGTTTGACTGGCATCCGTCATAATGGTAAAACTCGGATCCGGCAACTGCAGCGGAACTCCCTGAGTTAACCACTGAATGTTTGCCCAAGTCTGAATCTCTTGTTTCACTTGATCTGACAAGAGAACGTCTATGTCGAGCGAATGAATTTTCACACTCCAATTCTGAGTCAAGAAAATTTGGAGAGGACGCGTGCGTAACCACCCCATCGGAATGAGATCCGCAGCGGCTCCGCACAGTCTCATAAATTCTCTCGCTGTGACTTTGTCTGCGTGCAGACAATAGCGAGCGTAACAACTGACTAATTTCGCTCTGGTTAACGGCAGACGAACGAGATTGTTGTGCGTCTCGAAGCTCATTCCCAGATGTGTGAATGACTTGGACGGCACCAGATCCGACTTCTCTTCGTTTACTATAAAACCGAGACGTCGGAGCAATAGAAGCAGATTCTGAACATCGTTCTGAAGCGTTAACTCGTTGCCGTACCTCTGAATGTCATCCAGGTAGGCCGACGTTACCGCAGACGAATGAGCTCGGAAATAGATCATTACCGAGTTCATTACCCGGGTGAAAGCCCAGGGTGCTAGATTCAATCCGAAGCACATCACCCGGAATTGATACACCACTCCTAGGACTGCGAAGCGTAGATACTTTCTGAATGTCGGATGTACCATGACGTGAAAGTACGCATCTTTGAGATCTATGCTCGTTGCATAATCGTTCACCCGAATACTCGCTCTGACCGACCGAATCGTCTCCATATAAAACTTCGGAGCGACGATCAGCTTGTTTATCCAGCTCAAATCTATGACTGGACGGAACGAGCCGTCTGGTTTCGGAACCAGAAACAGATGGCTGTAGAATCCCGGAGTCTCCTGGTTTTCTACGACCTCTACCGCGTTCTTCATTAAAAGAGACTGCACCTCTGATAATAGAGCGTCTCTTTTCTGCGGATTTGACGGAAGTTGAGTCAATTTTGGACTTCGAGTAAATGGAGGCTTTCGTTTGAAGGATATCTTTAGACCTTCCGAAGTCACTCCTCTCACCCAAGGGTCGTCCGTAATCGACGCCCATTCTTGTGAAAAGCTTGACAACCTTCCGCCAACCGGTACGCTATAGAGGTTTAAGCCATCACCTCCTGGACCTGCGAGGCCTGCGGTAGGAGAAACCACGTCCTCCACGACCCGCACCTCGTCCCATCGACCTCGGGGCGTCCGACCGGTTGTCCCGGCCCGAAGGACGTCCCGAACGTGAGTCGCTACCTTGACGGTCTCTTGAATAAGACCAAGAGGACGCACCGGAACCTCTATAGGAACCTCTCTTGGGCGCATTAGACCCAGAAGTGCCTGTCTTACTCTTGTCTGCCGTGTCCGACTTCTTAGAAGCAGATTTGAACAGCAGAGAATCCGAAGCTTTCTTTGTAATTTTATCATAAATTGCAGAAAGCTTGCCGTCAAAGAGAAGTTCTCCGGAGACCGAAGCGACTCTGAGAGAGTTCTTCACCTTAGTATCCACGAGTGTGGATGTAGCTAGGGCTGCGTCACGTCTAACCAACTCCAGGTTTGCCACTGAAAGGGCGGTGTTGCACGTGGAATAAGCTACTGTCCTTGAAAGAAGTCTTAAAGAGGATTGTATATCCTGAAATTCTTTCCCTTGAAGGCGCAGTGATAACGCCTTAGTAAGGTGATCTGCGTAAGATAAGGCATCTAAACTGGCTCTGTTAGACGAAATAGTTGTTTCCAACACCGCGGTTGGAATAGACGCCGACGACGGTAATGATAACTTTAAGTCTTCCGCCTCGTCGTCCATACGCAGAGGAACTCTCGGAATACCCTGTCCTGCCGTGTCGAATTTATTCCTTGCATTAATGAAAGGCAGGTTGAGAGTATTGGAAGACAAGAAACCTGCTTTCCCCATTTTGGAAGCAAGTTTGAATATAGCGTCGTTCAATAATTCAAATGTTCTTGCAACATTATTGGACTGAGACGGAAACTCGGGAGCGATGTCCCTGAACTGCTCAAAGAAATCAGAGTCCAATGACGCTATAATCCTCTTGTCCGGAACCGCAGCAGTCTGGCCCGACGGAACAACTTGCGGGAGAAAGTGCCGGATGAAGTCCACGGCAGCTTTATGTTGTTCCGAAAGGGATAGCTCCAAGTCATCCGTATCCCTTTCACCATCCGGTCGGACCTCATGATGCTCCCGGTCATCCGCCCCCGATGCTTCGGCGGAGCGTACCGATCCAGCGCCGTCGGATAATTCCCGATCCGACACCGTTTCTGTCGGCTGCTGGGATAAGTTGTGCTATCTGCATAAGTATGTCCGGCATCGAGGCCTGCGGAGGCGCAGTTTTTCGCTGCTTCGCCGAGGGCAGCTCCGCATCTGATGACTCCCGCATACTTTTCCTATGCGAACGTCCGGAGTCGATCGGCCTCGTGTCCCTGGCTACCGGATGGTGTGACCTGGTCGCCGAAGAATCCCTGATCGGCGAAGCTGGTAAAATATTGGCGGTCACGTAGCCAAGGTGCGGTCGTGTGCGCTGACAAGAGGAAGAAGCCTGAGCAGTCTCCGCGGACTGCCTATACAACGGAGCGGCCCGAGCGACGGACGTATGCTCTGCTTGCGACACATTTTGTACCACAACATCTGGTCCCAGATGTTGTTGTACGAGAGAGGGGCCTCTCTCGCTCGCGGCCCGGCTAGACCTGGACGAGCTAGGAACCGGACTCAAAGGCTTCCTCCGATCTCGCCTACTATCCGCCGTCACTGGGTGTGCACGTTGAATGTTTATAGTGCTCGCATCACCCAACATTTCCTCCTGGACCGCATCGGACGAACCCGGCTGCCGAACCATTCGGTGAATGGACGCTACACCGGGCGAGCTAGCGGACGACATTTGTTTAATCTCCATGAGCACTTTTGCCGCTAGCTCTGTATTCATTTGTGACGACGGAAGCGCACTTGCAGAAGATAACATGGAAACATCACCCTGTTCTTGTTCCTCTGAAATAGAAACTGAGAGAGTAGAGTGACCTTGTGGAGAAAGAGCCGGCATAGCCCTTTCTCCACTAACAACATACCGTGACACACGTTTCCAATGTTTGTCATCCCAATATTGACATATAGAACAGGGATCAGTGCGAGAACACTGACTACAATTAATGCAATGATCATGAAAGTCAGAGGAGGATTTCTTCCTATTACAATTTGAACAATATCCTTTCATTGTGAAAAGTCAACAACAAGTCCTAGTTACTCGCACAAACCCCTGACACAAAGATACATAATAACATGATCCATTAATAATGAAAAAACAATTGCAAATCAAAATAATTTTTGAAAAATATTTTTTCAGCGAAGCCCAAGTTTCTGAAAAGTAACGTTGAGCCCTGATGGATCCGATGGCTAAGTGTGGTCAAAAATTTTAAATTTATATTAAATAATTAATGCAACACTTACGGATAATAAAAATGTATCTTGTAGTGAGATAAACTACACCAAAGGCAAACAGCCCCCCTCAAAAGAGACTGTTGCCAATGTAAACAAACAGTGTAAAACACCAGAAAACATGACTCCAGGCACTGACAAAACTGGCCCGAAATCAGTCATCAAAATTACACTCTATCTGATGCAAGACAGAGACTCCCAGGGGAGAATCTGCAGAACATCAGATGGAAGATGCAGAACACAACGTTTATACACCCATGGGTGAAAACGTAACTATGGGGAAAATAACAGAAAACATTCTGTAACCAAGCAACTCTCCCAAGAGAATTTAGAAATGATCTTTCTCAAAAATATGCCAAAAGCATGGGAGAATTGCAAGGGGGGACTTAGAAGACCAGGGGAGAGGAAACACTGAATAAGCAGTGCAACTTTTTAGCAAGAATGTCAACAAGAGGCCCATGCCTCGAAAATAGGCAACTTAACATAATTTCATAAAAAATTTTAAGTACAGCCCTGATTATTTTTTGTCACTCCTTTTTCCTCTCCTCCTTCTATATCCTCCTTAGAATCACCATTTCTCCAATAATTACGTGTCTGGCATCCTTTAAACTGAGATTTACAAGCACAAAGATCAGTGAGATGTTGACTGATGAAGGGCCAAACAGAGAATGATAATTGGCGCCAATTTCAGAACGTCCTTGACATTGCGCATGCGCAGTAGGGGCGAAGTATGGAGGTCCTATAGGACATGATTTCTTTTGGTTTTGGATGCAAATTTTGGGGATTGGGGGGCAAAATTTGTGTTTGGCCCTGGATTTTTTAGAGTTAGCACCAGCTAAGTCTGGGTCATTGGTACAGTATAAAAATATTAGTTATTCAAGAATTATTTTTGCAAGTGTCGTCTGCTTTGCAGGTTAGGTAAAGGGTTAAATATTTGTCCCACAAGTGCAAAATAGTCTCACAGAAGAGATTTCCAGTTAAAAAGGTGATGAGGCGATTTTCTATGACGAGGGAGGTGCTGGAGAAACAAGAATTTTTTTTTTTTAATACACTTGCAGACATTTACATTCACCTAATTTGGGCACATCAGATTCAAGTGAAAAATGTGCCCAAAATATGAGAAACTATATGATTAGTCAATATACATATAAACAGAATATAATACAGGGCTTTTCAAGACCTACAGTATGTGTAGAGTGTATTATTACTAAATCACCCACAGAGTGGAGATTCCACCCAAGCTATAATTGTAAATTGGTTGCAAAGCATAATAGGCACAAGCAAAGTTCGAGCCAATGGACCCTCGGGTTAAAGTTGGAGGTCCATTGCCTGAAAGATTGTTTGAGTTTTTTGTCCACAGTGGAGAATTTGAAAGTGATACTTTGGGTGATAACCCCACTCCACAGGTGATTTAATTACAATCCATTCTCCATATACTGTATTTTGCATCATGCAAAAGTATTCCTTAACCCTTTACCTAATATGAAAAGTAGACGACACTTGCAAACAGAATTCTTGAAAAACTATTTTTTTTCATTTTTTGTCTCAAAAACATAGGTTATGACCACTCATTGGAACGAGCGTCATGAGCTCGTTCCAAAGATGGGTCAGAACCTATGTTTTTGACACAAAAAATGAAAAAAATAATGAAAATTAATTGGCGATTTCACTGTCACCCCCCTAAAGAAATCACCAGTGCCAATTTAATAAGGAAAGCCTATACATGGATAACATACATAGTAAAACAACCAAATGGTACAAGGTCACAGCAGGCCTTTACATTGAACCTAATTTGGGCACATCAGATTCAAGTGAAAAATGTTCCCTAAATATGAGAAACTATATTATTAGTCAATATACATATAAATAAAATATAATACAGGGCTTTCTCAGACCTATTTTGCATCATGCAAAAGTATTTCTTTTGGTACAGTGCTAGAAGCCACTATCAGGGCTTTAATAAGTAGAGCAGATACCCCAGCCTAAAGGTCCCATATTCCGTGGATGTGCTTCATATTATCTTAGAAGTGAAATTACTTAGTCTATATGGATTTGTCTTGTTACAATTTATGGGAGAGTGCCTCTTGGCACTCTCCCATAAATTGTAACAAGGCAAACACATGAACAAATTTTGATGAACAAAAATAACTTAGCACTCTACCAGTTAACAAATATCTTTATTTTAGAATGTTACAACTGTTGGTACTCATCTCCTAAGTTGGGCACAGCCTTTACCGCCTTGAATTTGGGGTGATATAAAGGCCTGTAGACTGTGTAAAAAAAATGGACCACAGCTCTGCTCTGACATTTTTTTCATTTTGTAGATAAAAAAAAATTGTTGGTGGTGATGAAAACTAGGCAATTTTTCATATTTTAGTCATTAAAGAATCACTTGATAAACTTTGGAAATAGAGAATTTAAATTTTCAAAATCATAGGAAGTTAGCACGGTACTGTCAGGTTCAAAAGTAATAATAACAGAACTGAAATATACCTGTCGACTGACCATAGGTTTCTCCAAATTTTGCAGAATTATGAGGTAAGAAGCTGCTGTTTCCAATTCATCATTCATCAAACATTCCTGAAAAAATAGAAGTATGTGACAACTTGGTCTCCTCAATTCAATACTTACAAGGAAAAGTGTCTGAGAAGTGTAGTCAACTATCAGTGGGGCGATTTTTATTTTGTTCACTAAGAATGAAATTTCCTCTGTTATTCCTTAAAGATTTGGACATAATTCCCAAAGTTCAGCAATAAATATTTATTTATTTATTGGTGCTTAAGGTCACATACTTATGCACAATGGCTAATCATGACTGTGACAGTTTTATGGATGGAGGAAGCCAGAGTACCAGGAGAGAACCACCGAGCATCGACGAGCAACTGTCAGCTCCTTAACATTCTAACTCTGTTCAAGCTCTGCTCAAACAGGGTTACAGCGGTTGAAGACATGCGCACCATCGACGTACAGTACGCCTTAGTACACGGCATCATTGTGCCCCCATGTAGGCAACTGGGATAAAGTGCCTTGCCCAAGGACACAATGCAGGTCGTCCTGGATGGGTATCGAAGTTAAGACCTCTAGCATAGAAGTCCAAGTCTACCTCTGAGCCACCGCACTCCCAAGTTCAGCAATACATCAATTAATGACATGACCAGCAGACAAAAAAAATACTGAACCATTTTTTAGTCCTTTTTTTTTTCTTCCAAAACATAGCTTAGACCACACAAAGTAGATCTTGTTTCTCGGGCTGTTTTTTGTAAAATTGCATGTGTTTTTTTATTTTATTTTTTATTTCTTCGCCATCAAACGTTCTTATTCTTGGTTTGTTTTATGTTTTAGGCCTCATAATCTACAGAATAGCATAAGTGCTGGTGTATTTCGTACTTTGAGTGCAAGAATATCACTGAAGTGACAAATTTATCAATTTTATCAATTTGGATAAAATATTAGATATAAACTATTTAATTTAAGTTTGCATTAGTTATAAAGAGAGCATGCAGCAGCCAAAATGACCATGGGGAGGGCCTGAGAAACAGATTTTTATCTTTTTTAGGCTTTCTGGTAGATTTGAACAAACTTGAATCCGCCTCCACCGCCTCTTTCTAGAAATATTGCCTGCTAAATGTTGTCAACAGCGGGGAGGTATGAGTGCCCACTCATGGGAGGGCCATCCCCGTCTGGGCCATTGGTAAGTATAAAAAAATATACAAATTACTTTGAATTTATAATATTTTTATACAACAACCAATGGCCCAGACTAGCTGAATCGTAAAAAGGCTGGAGGGCCTAGGACATAGAGGAAAATTCAGTTACTCAATCACTTCTTAAAGGATAGCTCCTACAGGAGAATAGGAGAGAAAGGAATTATATATGTCTTTCTCATTTACGAGAAACGAGAAAGACATAACACCAACAATGTAATTGAGCATTACATAATATATAATTCTCCTTTTAATGCCAGCATAACCCATTATGCTAATTCAGTGAAGGGAAGCCAATATATAAAGATAGTCCAGAGAATGAGACTCTTTATACTCATTAAAAAGTGTCCGAGGATTGTATATTAACGCCCGTTTGACGCGTGACATATACAAATGCTTCACAGTGAGCTACACTTTAAAAACAATACATAAATGAGACATATTAATTTTGCTTCACACCGAGCTACACATTAAAACCATCCCAGCACTGACTCGGGATTACTGATGCCGGAGGAGGTCTTTCCTTGCTTTTCACTATAAAGCCAAATGATCATAAGGGAAAACCTCCCCCCACCCCTCTTCCCCTTGTTCTGAGGTACATGACCTCAGAACGAAGAGGGCAGCAGAACAGTGTCACTTCTGGAACAGGTTGCCTAAATAACAATAGATGTAATCATTTAGTGGACGACATTCTGAGCAACAGATAGAGGACCTAAATATCTAAGGTCACCGATGGACTCTAAATTTCTAAGGTAAAACTTTGTAAATGTAGAAGGCTGTGTCCAGTATGCAGCTTTCATGAGATCAGTAATGGCTATACTGTTAGAATAAGTCCAAGAAGTGGACAGCGCTCTAACTTCATGCGCCGATATCATATTAACCGAAAGCTAATCCGAAGATACATTTTCATAGGCAATGCGTATTGTCAATTGAACCCATCTAGCAACTGAATGGACAGAAATATCTTTTCTGTTAGGAATCAATGAAAGAAAGAAGCATTTTCTTCCTTTTCTTATAAACTCTAATCGGCGTTAATATATGCCCAAAGCCCTGACTGGACACAGCAGAGGTCTACAGTTGTCCGTAAACGGCAGAGCCTTAATGATAATAGGCTCAGGCCGTTTATCTGGAGCCTGATTCTTAGCCAAAAATCCCACTTCTGTAGTTAAAGTGATGTTATTACCAACACTATGGTAGTTAGATTCATCAACAGATAAAGCATGAAGTTCACTAACTCTTCTTGTGGAAGCAAAGGATAAGAGAAATGCTATTTTATAGGTCAAGAATTTGAACTCTACAACGTCTAACGGCTCAAACGGAGCGTCCTTAAGCTTCAACAGAACCCAAGCTAAATTCCATTTAGGATTAACCTGAGGGTTTTAGGTCTATTTATAGAGAAATTTCTAACTAGTTTGGATAATGAAGCATTAGATCCAATTGCCAAGTTATCATGATGAGCGTAAGTGTCCGATAACATAGACCTATAGTCCTTAATAGTGACAGGCTGCAGTTTGAGAACGTCAAACAGGTAGACCAAAAAGTTGGCAATATCCGGTATGGACGGATCGTAGACGTCTATCGACTGATCCTTTGAGTCTGTCAGGCTCAGGGTCACGCCCCAACTTGTTTGACTCGCATCCGTCATGATCGTGAAAGCCGGATCCGGCAGCTGCAGCAGAACTCCCTGAGTTAACCACTGAATATCTGCCCAAATCTGGACCTTTTGTTTTACCAGGTCCGTTAAAACAATACTGGTCTCGAGCGAATGCGTCTTCACACTCCAGTTCTGAGTAAAGAATATCTGGAGGGGACGTGTGCGCAATCGACCCATCGGAATAAGATCCGCCGCCGCTCTGCACAATCCCATCAGCCACATAAATTCCCTTGCTGTTAATGCATCTTAAGTGTAGACAAAAGCGAGCATAACAACTGTAATATTACTCTGGGTAATGGCAGACGAACCAGATTGTTGGGAGTCTCGAAGCTCATTCCCAAGTGAATGAATGACTTGGACTGAGCTAGATCTGACTTATTCTCATTTACGATGAAGCTGAGACGTCATAGCAAGAGAAGCAGACTCTGAACATCGTTCTGAAGAGTAGTTTTGTTGCCGTATCTTTGAAGAATGTCGTCCAAGTAAGCCGACATTACCGCAGACGAATGAGCTCGGAAGTGATACATTACCGAGTTCATTATTCAAGTGAATGCCCGAAGAGCATTGCTCGGAACTGATATACTATCCCTTGAACGGTGAACGGTAGGTACTTTCAGAATGCCGATGTACCAGGATATGAAAGTACGCATCCTTTAGATCTATGCTTGCTGCATAGTTGTTCACTCGAATGCTTGCTCTTACTGACCGAATGGTCTCCATATAGAACTTTGGAGCTACGGTAAGTTTGTTTATCCAGCTCAAGTCTATTACCGGTCGGAACGAGCCGTCTGGCGTCGGTACAAGGAACAGGTGGCTGTAGAATCCTAGAGAATTTTGATTCTTGACGACCTCTATTGCTTCCTTTGCCAAGAGAGCCTGTACCTCCTATAGGAGAGACTCTCTTTTGCAAGGGTTTGACGGAAGATTTGTCCACCGCGGACGTGGTGGTTTTGCTCGGAAAGATAGTCGTAGGCCGCCAGAGACCACACTTCTCACCCACTGGTCTTCTGTAATTGTTATCCAGTTTGTTGCAAATCTTGACAACCTTCCACCAACTGGCAAGCAATAGAGGTCCTGACCATCACCTGTATGACATGCGAGGCTTATGGGAGGAGAAACCACATCCCCCTCGCGAAGAGCCTCGACCCGCCGGCTTAGGGGCATCTGACCGGTAGTCTTGATCAGACCTATGCTCCCTTCCCGGGTCGCTGTATTGACGATCCCTAGAGTAATTATAGGAGGGTTTCCTATACCCTCGCGAGGAGTCCCCTTCAGACGATTTCTGTCTAGGACGTCCTCCCTTACTCTTTTCTGTTGCCACGGGGCGATTAGACGCCGACTTAATTAGCAGTGTATTAGACGCTTTCTTTTTAGCTTGGTCATAAACCAATGAAAGCTTATTGTCAAAAATTGTGTGTCCGGATACTGGGGCGACCGGTAGAGAGTTTTTCACCTTGTCATCTATTAAAGATGATGATGCAAGGGCTCTGTGACGTCTCCAAATTAGCCACTGTTAAGGCTGAGTTATACGTGGTAAACATAATAGCCCTGGAAAGAACTCTTAAAGAGGTACGAACGTCCTCAAATTCCTTTCTGTTGAGATGTTGTGCCACAGCTCTTGAAAGGTGATCTGCGTAAGACAGCATCTAAATTCGCTCTATTTGAAGAAATTGCCGTCTTAATTGTGTCCGAGTGAATAGTGAATGATGAAGGCAAGGATAGCTCTAGATCCTCAGCCTGCTCATCCAAACGCAGAGGAACTCTCTGTACATCTTCCCCGACCGTTTTAAATGAATGTGGTTTTAAATGAATGTGGTCCAACAAACGATAAATTTAGGGGAAGATGATGACAAGAAACCGCCTTTTTTCTTCCCGAAAGTTTAAATATATCGTCTAAATGGCCAAAGGCCTGCGACACCTATCTAGACTGCACCGGAAAAGACAGGACCTCCTCCTTTGTCCTGATGAAGTCCACATTCAACTACGCCAGAGGTTTCTTCCTAGTAGTCGCAGCATTCTGATTCGCCGGAACAAATTCAGGGTAGTATTGATGGATTAAATCCATCACAACCAGAAAAAGATAGAATAAAAAATTGGCAATTTGGGGTACAGATGGATTATAAATATCCACTGATTGATCCACACACCAACAAAAAAAAAGACTCTCCACTTAGCTGCATAATTTAACGATGAGGGGGTCCTCCTACAGTTAGAAATTGTATCCACTGCTCATCCTGAAAACTGCTTTTCATGCAACAAGGACCGCACAATGGAAATACGTGAAGGTTGACCTTCCGGGTTGTGATGCAGTGTGTGGGACTTCCCCGATATAGAAGATCCTTCAGTGGAGGAAGCTTCCAAAGAATGTCCCACAACAGACACCTGTTGAGATTGATCCAAGGTTTCTGTGTTGACAGAGATGCTACCAGTAGAATCTTGCAATGAGACTGTTTGATTTTCAACAGAATCTGCTGAATAAATGGAGTTGGAGGAAATGCATATCCTACTATTCCGTTCCATGAGATTGATAGAGGATTTACAACATACACATGAGGATCCAGACGCGGTGACAGGAACATCGGAAGATGATTATCCAGGTTCGTGGCAAAATGATCTATTATGGGACGATCCCACTGGCAGCAAATCTGCCTGAAAACAGGTCTGTTGAGAGTCAACTTCGAGGACAACAGGCGACCTTTCCTTGAGAGCAAGTCTACTACTACATTCAGATGACCCGAAATGGACTGAGATAAGAACGTGATGACTCAGGGCAAATATGATAAATTTTCTCTATCAATTTGAATAGAGGAATTGAATGAGTGCCGCCCTGGTTCCTAAGATAAGCCACTGCTGTGGAATTGTCTGATAAAATCTGAACATGGACGTTCGCTACGTGAACAATCCAATGTTTTTGGCCTAGCCAAATAGACATCATCTCTTTGATGTTTATGTATTTCTCCAGGAACCAAGGGTCCCAAAGACCCTGACACTGCAGAAATCAGGGATGCACCCCCTGACATCCATCATAATAGTGAAGACCGGATCCTACCAAGTTACAATGAAATGACTTCATAAATATAACCTATAGACTGTGCTAAAGGTTTTCGGGCGTCGGGCCCCTGTAGCTGTCACAGTTGACCAATCGCAACCAAAAGAGAATGTTCTCATTTAGACATTATATGGAGTCAACCTACCAAGTTACAATGAAATCCCTCCATAAATACGACCTGTAGACTGTGCTGAAAGGTTTGGGGCACGGGCAGTCGTCACAGTTGACAGATCATGACCAAATGGGGAAGTTCTCATCAAGACATCATACGGAGTCAGCCTACCAAGTTACAATGAAATCCCTCCATATTAAATATGACCTGTGGACTGTGCTAGAAGTTTTGGGGTTTGGGGCATGAGCAGCCGTCACGGTTGACAGATCATGACCAAAAGGGGACGTTCACATCTAGATATTATACAGAGGCATCCTACCAAGTTACAATGAAATCCTTTCACAAATATGACCTGTAGACTGTGCTAATGGTATTCGGGTTTTGGGCTCGGGCAGCCATCACGGTTGACCGATTGTGACCAAAAGGGGACGTTCTCATCTAGACATGACCTCAAACCTGCATATGAAATTTTGTGACGATCGGACAAAAACTACGGGGTGTAGCCTGTGCTAAAGGAAAATGTGAAAAGGCTCACAGACTTCCGCACGCATGATAGCAAAAGCTTATTTTGACTTTGTCAAGTTCAGCAAAAAATGAGATTTAAATGTTAGATGTCAGTTCAGATGTTTACTGACTACTGACTTGGGCCAAACAAAAGAATGATGTTTGCACCAAGTTTGGTACCTTCCTGGTTACCACACATGCACAGTAAACAATAGTATGGAGGAACAGATACAACTTAGAATTTTTGGTACTGTATGCAGATTTGGGGGGTGGGGGGGGGGGGGGGGGGGTTCAAAATTTGTGTTTGGCCCTGGATATTATTGAGTTTGCACCAGCTAAGTCTGGGCCATTGGTTCTAGTATAAAAATATTTGTGGGAACTCACCGAGTTATGCATCTTGTGTTGGGCCTATGGGCATGGCAAACTTATTCAAACAAACTTGAACTGCCATATAAGGAATATGTATGATCGAATTTGGTTCAATTTTGTCTAGTGGTTTATGAGACGAGGTTTATAATGCAACATTTACATCAGACAATGGAAAGACGAATGGACGATGATCAAAAAGCAATCATTAAAGTTCCCATTGAGCTTTGATTAGGTGACATGAGTGAGACACTTTGGTAAAGGTTCATGTGGATGCACGTACTGAAACTGATAAATTTATCTCACATATTTTCAGCTTCAGGCATGAGAAAAAAGAGCAACTGCAAAGTGAGCTACTTTTCTAAAAAAAAAAGTCATTGTCTGGTGTTATTGTATCTGAACATGTGCTTGTCTGGATCAACCAGATTTGTATTAAATGTATTCATGCGATTAAGGCCTCAACTTATTGTTATGATAAAATGGGATAAAATGGGATTCTAAGCAGGCCTGAAAATAAGCCATCTGACATTTGCAAAATGAGGTCCCCAGTGGATGAATTTGATGATGCTGTCCTATATAGTGGACCAATTTATCCTCTGGGTACCTCCTTCTGTTTAGTTTTGAAACCCTGATTCACAATGAGGTTCACAGAGGGTAAATTTAGTGATGCTACCCTGCTGTGCAGGGTAGCATCACTATATTCACCCTCTCGGGACCTCATTTTGCAGATGACAGCTTATTTTCTGGCTTGATTCTAAGTGGAGACATAAGCATGTAAATAAGACTAATGGTGACCGCCTGGCCACAGATGTCCCCAAACTATGACCGATTGGGCTTTTATACTGGAATGAAAAGTTTTGTGTTGAATTTGGTGCTCACTATAGTCCATAAAGTTTCAAATTAAAATACATTTACACATAGCAGCCAAAAGGTGTATTGACAGTATTTAAATAAGGTCAATACAGCCACTGATATATTGAAATTTTCTCAACAGAACCATACAAATATGGATGTCACTTGAATTGGCATACAGTACAAGTCAAAATAAAATTGTAGGATAAACGCTATAAACTATGTATCTTTCTCTTCCAACACTGATAAGACCAGAAACTAACATCATTTTCTGGAAAGCTCTCACAGATGTCAGATTCTGGGCTATCAGTGCACAAGCAGTATACATAGTTTATTGCAGTTATGTCACAACTTATTTTGACTTGTACAGTAATGTGCAAGTTCTTTTGACAACGATGTCTGAATGGTTTTATCTGAAAATAGAGTTAAAATTTGTCCCTCATGAGTGGAATTTAGTTTATTTAAAAAAAACAAAATTTCTTGGATAAAGGGTGACATAGATTATAGATTTATATTTATTTATTTATTGGTGTTTAAGGTCACATATTTCTGCACAATGGCTAATCATGACCTTGACAGTTTTATGGGTGGAGGAAGCCGGAGTACCCGGAGAGAACCACCGAGCAATGGCGAGCAACTGTCAGCTCCCCAACATACTAACTCCACACAAGCAGGGTTAGCATTGGTTGAAGACAGGTACACCATCGACGTGCAGTACGCCTTAGTACACAGCAACACCGTGCCCCCAAGTGGGCAATGGGGGTGAAGTGTCTTGCCCAAGGACACAACGCGATTGCCGCAGGTGGGATTCGAACCGAGGACCTCTCGGCTTGCAGCCTGCACCTCTACCTACTGAGCCACCGCGCCCCCGGATTATAGATTAACCTTTTAACCCTTTACCCAACAAATCGCCAGCATCCGCCCACGTAATATGCAAATTCAGCAGTTGAAAAAATATTATTTTTCAAAGAATTTCAAAACTATATCATGTAACCCCTCGTTGGAACGAGCTCATTGAGCTCATTCCAACGTGGGGTCACATGATATGGTTTTGTTGAAATTTGTTGAGAAATTAAAAAAAAATGTTATTTAAAATAATAAATTTTGATATTGTCTGCATTGGGTAAAGGGTTAAACAATGAAACAATATCAAATTTATTATTTTAAATATCATTTTTTAAAATTGTTAAAAAAATGTTAACAAAACCATGTCATGTGACCCCTCATTGGAACGAGCTCGAGCTCGTTCCAAAGAGGGATCACATGATATGGTTTTGTTGAAATTTTTGGAAAAGTAATATTTTTTCAGCTGCTGAATTTGCATATTATGCTGGCGGATGTGGCCGATTCGTTGGGTAAAGGGTTAAATAATGAAACGCTGCACACAGGGATTGTAAATGATGAAAGTGTGTAAGCAGACGACCACTTTGTCAGAATAGAATTTTGGCACCGGCCGGACAAAAACAGTCTGTGAGAGAATTAAGTTTTCCCATACCTCTGTCACTCGACCATGGTGTTGCTGCACAAAAGATTCTACTGGTCTTTACCCTTATGTAAAGTGTCAAGGAAATCCACCACAGTATTATAGAATTATGGCTCCTAACAGACAAATAAAGTCAGATGGATGGACAGACGGATGGATGGAAGGATGGATGGATGAATGGACTGATAGAAAGATTGACTGACAGACAGATGGATGGGATGGGATGGATGGATGGATGGATGGATGGATGGATGGATGGATGGATGGATGGATGGATGGATGGATGGATGGATGGATGGATGGATGGATGGATGGACAACCCAGATTTAAGATGCCTACCTATCAGGGCATAAAAAAACAAACCTCAAATAAATCCTTAGGTTTGCCGACGGTCGCAAACAAATATGGCCACAAGGCTACCTCTGTTTTCCTAGCACAATGAACAACGGAGTGTAAATATTCTGGAAACTCCTGAATAAATGCCACAACTCTGGGTAGCAGTGGATCTGAAAAAAGGGATAAGTGAATAGTATTAACACAGACAGTTGAAGTAGCTATGAAGAATATTTTATTTGAGGTTTCAATCTCATGTATGTACAAATATATTACCAGAATACAAGAAAATTATAAAATTTCTTGTTAACTGAATACACGTATTAACTATTCAATTAATAGGGTCTAGTACATTACTTGTATCTATAAAATAACATATATTCTATCCAGGCCTGAAAATAAGCAGTCTGACATTTGCAGAATGAGGTTCCCAGAGGGTGAATTTGATGATGCTATTCCATACAGTGGGCCAATTTATCTTTTGGGTACTTCTTTCTATCTAATTTTGAGACCCTAATTCAGACTGAGGTTCACAGAGGGTAAATTTAGTGATGCTACCCTGCTGTGCAGGGTAGCATCACTAAATTCACCCTCTGGGGACCTCATTTTGCAGATGACAGTCTGCTTATTTTCTGGCTTGATTCTATCAGTGGTTTGAAAATCTTAAAATTGTTCTAGCTAAGTTGGGCAATTCTGTTATTACTCTCCCCAAAAAGATGTTACTCGACCAATTTTTGTTGAAAACAAAACATTTAGGCATCGAAAGAGACAAAATTCCAGGATTGATGACACCTAAAGTTTTACAATTAAAACAGCACAATCTAACTTTGAGTTGAATACATCATGTGCTCATTCATTTATTTATTGCTGTTTTTAAGGTCATATACTTATGCTCAATGGCTAATCATGACCGTGACAGTTTTACGGGTGGAGGAATCCGCAGTACCCAGAGAGAACCACCGAGCAATGACGAGCAGCTGCCAGCTCCCCAACATCGTAACTCCGCACTGCAGCACAGGCAGGGTTAGATTGGTTGAAGACATGGGTACCATAAACGTGCAGTACACCTCTAGTACATGGCGTCATCGTGCCCCCATGTGAGCAATCGGGGTTAAGTGCCTTGCTCAAGGAATCATGTGCCCATCATGTGTATGTCAGACTATAATGCTCAACACATTTGCTGACATTTTAGAATTAAGAAAATGCAAGGATTAACTGATATTTGAAGTTTTCTGTTAAGAGCTACAAAACGAGTTAATTTGCATAATTTCGCAAACAGAATATACAGAAAGTGCATAATTATACAAATTAAATCATTTAACCCTTTACCCAACGAATCGACAACATCCGCTAGAGTAATATGCAAATTCAGCCGCTGAAAAAATACTATTTTTCAAAAAATTTCAACGAAACCATATCATGTGACCCCTCATTGGAACGAGCTCGTTCCGATGAGGGGTCACATGATATGGTTTTGTTGAAATTTTTTGAAAAATTAAAAAAAAATGGAATTTAAAATAATAAATTTTGATATCATCTGCGTTGGGTAAAGGGTTAATTTTAATCCTCACAGGCCTAATTCTCACTCTTTATCACTTTGTACTGTTACGGAACAAGTGCTCCATCATGCTGTCTGGGGAAAACTTGCAAGCTACATTCTGAGTGTCTTGGCAGTCATTTCTTGGAAAGTCTTGACTGCCAAAATAGACATTCAAGACTTGCCTAGAAACAAGAAGAAACCCATTTGATGTAGCCTGGCTTTAACCCTTTACCTAACATAAAAAGCAGACGACACTTGCAAAACAAAATTATTGAATAACTAAATGTCTAAGACACAGGTGGTAACATCAAATGAAGCAAAATATGATGACAAAAATGGTCGCCAGTCGGCCATCTTGAATTTTTTTTCAAAACTTTTTGACGTGCATCCTCCTCCTATTATGTGTCACCAATGGTATAAAAATGAAAGTCCAGCTTCGAAGCATATATGAGATACAGGTGATAACATAAATGAGGACGGGCGGACGGATGGACGGACGGACGGATGGACAGGCAGACGGTCGGACGGACAGACAGACAAACGGTATGATGGACAGACAGACAGATGGACAGACAGACAGAGTGCAATCCAATAGTCCCCAAAAACGGTAAAACTGTGGGGGACTAATAAACTTTTCATCCAATGCAAGTCAGCACCCACAAAATCAAAAGAGAGAAATAAGCTCAAACAAACTCACCAGGAATAGGTTCCTTTGAAGTTGCCTCTGCTTCCAACACCTCATGTAACAGAAGTTCTAAAACATGTCTGAAGTATGGAAGTTCTGTACAGCTTCTGGCTAAATCCAATGCATGTACACCAAGACTGGAAATATGCAATGGTTACACAGTTTGTTAGTGATGAAATACAGTTTTCGCTTTGAATTGAATCTCGAATCAAATTGGGTCTATTATTTCAAATTCGAATCAAATCTCAAAACGAATCAGGGGCATCTTGAAGATGACTGACTCAGGCCTGGCATTCTTTAGGAGTGCAGGAGTGCTGCATGCCTACTGCACACCTACAAAAAATTGAGGAGGGCAATTTTTTGCACCCCTTGATTTTCTGGAATGCCAGACCTGTTTGGGACAGCCTTTAAAATCTATTATCATTTCGTCCCCTGAGTTCCAATGTGTTCTCTGTGCCAACTGGCAGAGAACACATTGGAACTCAGGGGACAATTTCTCAATGTTGTATTGATTAGCGATAATCCATGACCCATTCTGTGTCGCATTTCGATACATTCTGAGTGTAGAAGATAGTCACATAAGAATTTAATGCAACATTTTGAATAATGAGATGCGTGTGCCAATTTTTCCACTATGTAGCTGAATGTAGTACTATGTTTCAGTCACAATATTAATACCTTGAAGTGAATATAACCAAAATAGCATACAAGTTTTTGCATTGAAAATTTCAGGTGCAATTGCACTCCCAGCAATCTGAGGAAGGCAACTATTTTGCACTCCTTGATTTTCTAGATTGCCAGGCCTGCTGACTGGGGGAAGGGGAGGCAGGGGGAGGGGGGGGTTGCTGTAAACCTGATTTGTTCGAACAGTGATGGCTCAAGTCCCGACTGATAAAAAATTCCAGCTACATCACCAAGGCATGCCTTCGTCGAAGGCATGCCTTGGTGATGTAGTTTGAATATTACCTAGTAAGGATTATAGTTCAAATACAGAAATGGGTGCAAGAATCATAGGTACTAGACACTGCACTGGACTAGCCACTAGCAACAGCTCATCGTTGATACATGTATTGCCTGGAAACTTTAAATTTTCTTTCAACAGTGAGTGAGACTGGAATTCGCACAAACCTGAAAAGTTAAAAAATTTATAGTAATTTATATATTTTTTATACTTACCAATGACCCAGACATAGCTGGTGCTAACTCTTAAAATATAGGGCCAAACACAAATTTTGCCCCCCAATCCCCAAAATTTGCATCTAAAACTAAAGAAAACATGTCCTGAAAGGCCCTCCACACTTCGCCCCTACTGCGCATGCGCAGTGTCAAGGACGTTCCGAAATTGGCGCCATTCATCATTCTAATAACCAGTGCCTGGTAAGCGCTATGTACTCAGCGGGGAGGCAAGAGTTCCCAACTCCTGGGAGGGCCATCCCCGTCTGGGTCATTGGTAAGTATAAAAAATATATAAATTACTATAAATTTTTTAACATTTTTATACTGTACCAATGACCCAGACATAGCTGAATAGTAAAAAGGCTGGAGGGCCAAGGACATAGAGCAAAATGGAATACGCTCAATAAAATAAAAAAGAGTCATCCCCTGTAGGGAAAAGAAGTAATAGGCCTTACATGTATCTTTCTTATTTATGATAAATTAGAAAGATACAACACCTTCCAAAAATTGAGCTTCATACATCCATGTACTCTATTAATATCCAATAATCCTTATACTAATAATTTTTAAAGTAAGCCAATAATAAAGTAAGTCTAGAGAATAGAGACTCTTATACTCCTAAAAGTGTGTGAGAATTGCATAATCATGTCCGTTGACATATGCAATATTCAAAAGCTATACTTTAAAAACTAAGACTTGAATGAATTTTATAAACTTAAACTTCTCACTAAACAACCATCCCAATAACAGCTCAGAATTACTAACTCCGGAGGAGGTATCCCCTTCTTTTCATAGTAAAAACAGGTGACCCAAGGGAACACCCTCCCCCCCCCTTTTTCTTGCCCTGGGTCAAATAGCCCAGAGCGAAGAGGGCAGCCGAACGGAGACACTGCCGAAACAGACAGCCTACCTAGCTATAGTAGCAACTGTTAAGTGAATGACATTCTGAGCAGTAGATAATAGACCTAACAATAGAGGCCTCCAGAAATGGACTCGATATTTCTGAGATAAAATTCATGAATGGATGGCTGAGCGCAATGAGCAGCCTTCAAAAATCTATAATAGCAACACTATTAATGTAAGCCCAAGAAGTAGAAGAACTCTTACTTCATGAGCCGAAATCTTAAGCACAACTGCTAAGCCAATGATATACCATAAGCAGTACGCTAGTTAATAGAATCCATTAACAATAAAATGGAGCGTAACGTCCTTCTACTAGGCATCAAAGACAGAAGAAGCTTACGCCCTTGTAATAAACAGATATCTGTTTATAAATACATAAACTGTACCCGGAAAGAGTAAAGGCCTATGCCCATACGAAGACGGAAGGACCTTAAAATAATAGGTTCCGGATAATAGGAGCCTAACTCTTATGCAACAATCCAACCTAAATAGTAACGGAAGTATTGATTCCGAAACTATGAAAGTGAAAATCATCCATCGATAGTGCATGAAACTCACTGACTCTACAGTAAAAGAGAAACCAACAGAATTACTGTCTAAAAGGTCAGAATTTGAAAACTACTGTTTCCAGAGGCTCAAATGATTACTTAGCTAAATAAGAACCGAAGTTAAAATCCGTATAGGAATTTAATCTAAAGATTCTAAGTCTATTTATCAAAAAGTTACTAACTGACTTAGATAAAGAGACAAAAGACTCAATTGTAAACTATCGTAGAGTGCATAGGTATGAGGTAACATAAACCTATAACCTAAATAACAACAGGCTGCAGTAGATCTTGTGAAACAAGTATACTAAAAAATAGCAATGAGTAGTATGGAGGGATCAACCATATGAACATAATGATCCCTACACCACGACGGAAGAGCCTCCACTTTAGTCGCATAGAATAGCGAAGAAGAGGATCTCCTATAGTAAGAAATCGCGTCCAAAGCTCGTCCAGTACAGTGCTTACAATGCAATACGGACCACACAACGGAATACATGAAGGTTGCGACCTTGCGGGTTGTGATAAAGATGACACGATTTACCCAGTGAAAAAAGATCCTCACATAGAGGAAGATTTCACGTTAAGATCCACAGTAGACAAGAGAGTAAATTACTCATGATCTCTGTGAAGATAGAGATGCTATCAACAGAAATGTATTGTGGTTGTTTATCTTAGCAATACCTGCTAAAACAACAGCGCCGGAGGATACGCGTATCCTATCATTCCGTCCTATAGATCAATAGAGCGTTAACAGTATTAGCTCAGAGATCTGGACAAGCCAACACATACGTCTGCAATTGATTAGCAAGCTGTGTCATAAATAAAACATCATTGGGCGCTCCCATAGATAGCAAATCTGATTGAATACTTGTTTGTTGAGAGTCCATTCTGACAGCAACAAGCGACCCGTAAGAGAACGGGAGTGCGATAAAACAATCAGACGACCCAGAATATGACGGACCAAAACTGAACTTGGTGTACTATAACCAACAGACGGATTCTTTCCATTAAATTGAATAACGGAAACGAAAGAGTGCCTCCCTGGTTCCGGAGATACGCCACTACTGTCGAATTAAAGGACAGGAATTTGGGCATGCGTTTCTGAATAATGTTCATGCAATGACATAAAGCAAGCCTAAAAAACATTATTCCGCGGAAGTTAAACTGATAGCTGAAAGACTGCGGAACCCAAAGACCCTGGCACTTCGAATCCGTAGGGATCAGTATATATCCCAATCTGTTTGACTGGCAACCGTCATAACAGCCACACTCGGGTCCGGCAACTGCGGCGGCACTCTCTGAGTCAACCACCGAATGTTTGCCCCAGTCTGAATCTCTTGTAACACTAGATAGACAAGAGAATGTATAAATCAAGCAATTCATGGATTGCCGGAAAGTTGCCGTCGAAGAGAAGCTCCTCCGAGAACGAAGCGACTCTGAGAGAGTTCTTAACCTACTATCCACGCGTGGATGTAGCTAGGGCTGCATCACGTCTAACCAACTCCAATCAGCCACTGAAGGGCGGAGTTATACGTGAACAAACTACTGCCCTCAAAAGAAATTACATTGAGAATAATATCCCGTAAATCTTTTCTTGAAGACGTAATGATAACGCCTCAGTAAGGCGGATTACGTATAATAAAACGTCTAAGTTAAGTCTACTATACATAATGTCGTTCCCAACATTGAAATTGGAAAAGACATAAACGGCGAAAAAGAATATATGCAGTCTTTAATCACACCGTCTAGACGCATATGAACTCTCGGTATGCCCTGCTCTGCCAAAATAAACTATATGTAAAAAAGATAAAATGGCAGAAATGAGCCACGCGGACAAGAAACTAAACTATCATGCTTAGTAGCAGGCTTGTATATATATATAAATATATAGCGTCGAAAAATAAAACACATGTTGTAATGACAATATTGGACTGCGTCGGTAAGTCAGGGACAAAGTCCCTGTACCGATCGAAAAATCCGAGTCCAATGACGCTATAAGTCTCTTATCCAAGATCGCAGCAATGAAGTCCGAAAAATAATCACTGGAAGAAATGCCAGAAGATATGAAAGGCATCTTCCGATACTACTAAAGGGAAAACTCGAAATCTTTCGAATCCCTTTCGCCATCCTGTCGGACCCTATAAAGCGTTCGGTCGTCCGTAGCTTGATGCAACCGCGGACCGCACCGACCCAGCGCCGTCGGATAATTCCTGATTCGACCGAGAAACTGTCAATTGCTGGGATGCTGCGAAACAACTGTGCTAACTCGGATAGCACGTCCGTCACTGAGGCCTGAGGAGCAGCGGTCTTACGATGCATTGCCGCAGGAAGCTCCGAGATCGTTACCCCGTGCATACTTCCAATATGCGAGCGAACGGAGTGTATAGGCCTCGTGTCCCTTGGCTACCGGATGGCGCGACCTATTCGCTGTGGAATCACTGAATGCCGAAACTGATCGGATACTCGAGGTCACGTAGCCAATGTGCGGTCGTGTGCCCTGCTGTGAGGATGAGGAAGCATTAAAGACAGTCTCTCGGACTGTCAATATAACGGAGCGTCCCGAGCAACGGACATATGCTCCGAATGTAAAATATCTGAACCACAACATGCGGTCCCCTATGTTGTTGGCTTCCTCCGATCTGTCCTCAATCTGCCGTCACTGGGTGAGTACTAAAGTAATTAAAGTGCTCGCATCACCCAAATCTCCTTCCTAGACCGCAACGGACGAACCCGGCAGCCGAACCATTCGATGAATGTACGCTACACCGGGTGAGCTAGCGAATGTCACTCCGTAAGCGATAGACATATTCCATGAGCACTTATTGCCGCTAACTCTTCATTAACTATGACGACAGAGGCACACTTTGAAAGATATCTCCATAACTCTTCGAACAAGAAACCAGAAATGCTTGGATAGCAAGCATAAAATAATAATATATATAGCGTCGTTCAATAATTCGAAAGTTTGTGTGACATTATTGGACTATGTCGGAACTGAGGGACGATGTCCCTGAACCGAACCAAAAATTTCTAAGTCCACCGACGCTATCAGTTTCTTATCCGGCATCGCAGCATATGTTGTTCCGAAAGGGAAAGCTTGAAATCCTCCGAATCCCTTTCGGTATCCCGTCGGACCGGATGAAACTTTCGGACGTCCGTACCCGCTTCCGCGGAGCGTCCCGACCCAGCATCGTCGGATAAAATATATGCGACAGATTCAGTTGATGCTGGGATGCTGCGATAAACTGTGCTATTAAGGAAAGCACGTCCGTTCCCGAGGCCTGTGCAGTAGCGGACTTACGATTCATTGCCGCTGGAAGCTCCGTGTACGTTGACTCCCGCACACTTCCTATGCGAACGTCCGGAGTCTGCAGGCCTCGAGTCCCCGGCTACCGACCCAGCGCTGTCGGATAATTCTCGATCCGACACCGTTTCTGTCGGCTGCTGGGATGCTGCGATAAGCTGTGCTATGTGCACAAGAATGTCCGGCGTCGAGACCTGCGGAGGCGCAGTCTATCGCTGCTTCGCCGAGGGCAGCTCCGCATCAGATGGCTCCCGCATACTTTTCCTATGCGAACGTCCGGAGTCCATCGGTCTCGAATCCCTGGCTGCCGGATGGTGTGACCTGGTCGCCGAAGAATCCTTGATCGGCGAAGCTGGTAATATATCGGCGGTCACGCAGCCAAGGTGCGGTCGTGTGCGCTGACGAGAAGAGGAAGCCTTAGCAGTCTCAGCGGACTGCCTATACAACGGAGCGTCCCGAGCGACGGACGTATGCTCCGCTAGCGACACATTTGTACCACAACATCTGGGGCCAGATGTTGTTGAACGAGAGAGGGGCCTCTCTCGCTTGCCGTCCGGATGGACCGGAACGAGCTATGAACCGGACTAAAAGGCTTCCTGCGTTCTCCCTCCGATCCGCCGTCACTGGGTGTGCATTAAGTTAATATTATAGTGCTCGCATCACCCCAAAATTCCTTCTAGACCGCAACGGACGAACCCGGCTGCCGAACCATTCGGTGAATGGACGCTACACCGGGCGAGCTAGCGGACGTCAAAGGCCGTCGAACCTACTAGGGTCCTCTTAGGCAATTGGCGTATTACATGAGCACTTTTCCGCTAGCCCTTCATTAAATGTGACGACGGAGGCACACTGTTGGAAGACATCACAGATACATCACCCTAATCTTGATCGTCTGAAATAGAAATTGATAAAGTAGAGTGACCCTGCGGGGAAAGGACCGGAGTGTCCAAATCCCCAACAACATACCGTGACATACGCTTCCCATATTGTCATCGAAATCATACGATACAGAACAGGAGTTAATGCGAGTACACTGACCACATATAGAATAATAATAAGGTCAGAGGAAGACTTCCTCTTAAAACAATTGATCAATATCCTTTCAATGTGAAAAGAAAACAAGTCCTGGTACTCGCACTAACCCCTGGCAATCAAAATACATAATAATAATATGATCCATTAATATAGAAAAAATAATTGAAATCAAAATATTTTGAAAAAATATTTTTTCAGAACAGCCCAAGTTTCTGAAAAGTAACGTTGAGCCCCAATGGATCCCAAGCCTAAGTGTGGACAAAAATTTTAAAAATATTTTAAACAATTTATTCAACACTTACGAACAATAATAATGTATCTGGTTATGATTAAAATAACATAAAGATATTATTATTTAGAAAACCCCCCCTCACACAGAGGGCTGTTGTAAATGTAAACAATGAGTGTAAAAACACTAAAATAAGACTCCAGGCACCCAGGCCCGAAATCAGTTACCAAAAATACACCATCTGATGCAAAACAGAGACTTCCAGGGAAGAAACTGCAGAACATCAGATGGTAGATGCAGAACACAACGCCTAACCACCCGTAGGTGAAGACGTAAACATGGGGAAAGAACAGAATTCATTCTGTTATTCAGCTAAAACTCCCAAGAAATTTTAGTAATAATAATTACAGAAACTATGCCAAAAGCATGGGAGAATAGCAAGGGGGAACTTAAAGGACAGGGAGAGAGGAAAAACACTTGAAAAAACAGTGTAACTAAATAATCAGAATGACAACAAAATGGCTGCTGCCTTGAAAATAGGTAACTTAACATAATTTCATTAAAAAATTTTAAGTTACAGCCCTGATAATATTCTGTCACACATTCTTTTCCTCTCCTCCTTTTCTATCCTCCTTAGAATCACCATTTCACTAATATTTATGTGTCTGGCATCATTTAAACTGAGATTTAAAAGCACAAAGATCAGTCAGATGTTAACTGATGAAGGGCCAAACTTAGAATGATGAATGGCGCCAATTTCGGAACGTCCTTGACACTGCGCATGCGCAGTAGGGGCGAAGTGTGGAGGGCCTTTCAGGACATGTTTTCTTTAGTTTTAGATGCAAATTTTGGGGATTGGGGGGCAAAATTTGTGTTTGGCCCTATATTTTAAGAGTTAGCACCAGCTATGTCTGGGTCATTGGTACAGTATAAAAATTAAGCAATCTGTCATTTACAGAACGGGGTCCCCAAAGGGTGAATTCGCTAATGCTATCCCATACAGTGGCCCAATTTATATTCTAGGTACCCTTTTCAGTTTAGGCCTGAGACCTTGATACAAATTTGATGTTCGCAGAAGGTAAATTTGCACAGCAGGGTAGAATCACCAGATTCACCGTCTGGGGACCTCATTCTGCAGATGACAGTCTGCTTATTTTCAGGCTTGAATTCGCTTGGCTGGTTGCATCAGTGCAGATATTGTTTCTGTTGAAACAGCGGCAAGTACCCTCAGTTTTATTATCAATATTTTTTATGTACAATTTTCACCAGAACAATATGTACTGTAAGATGATGAAGGTGACTGATGCAAGCTGTATTCCAGTGAAAAGATTCGTTTGGAAACGAATCATGCAGCCAAATCAAATTGAACGGAATAGCGACTTAAGGTTCGAAATCGAATCGAATCTTGAAGCTTCTTAGGGCCCAAAATACAGTACATTCAGTGTCAGTTAATTCCAAATTGGATATGAGTGACACTGTATATACCATATTTATTTATTGGTGTTTAAGGTCACTTTCAACATATCTCTATTAACTTTGAAATGAATTTATTTCATCTGTATGTCTTTTCCTTGTTACAGATGTAGGTTCTCTCCAATAAATTGTAACAATGCAAAGACATGTGAACAAATTTTGACAACCAAAAAAAGTTAGAACTCTACTGTTAATAAATACATGTATGAAATACATTTATATTCAATTATATGTAAGGCCACACAAAGTAGAGCTTCTGTTTCTCAGGCCATTATTTGTGAAATTGCATGCGGGGGAGCGGTTTTTTATTTTATTTTTTATTTCAGTAATTACTTCTTAGCCATCAAAAGTTTATGTTCTTGGTTCAAATTTTAGGCCTCATAATCTACAGAATAGCATGGGTAGTGGTGTATTTCATCCCTTGAGTGCAAGAAGGCTTTGCAATGCTAAAGCATTGCAAAGCCTTCTTGCACTCATGGGACAAATTCATCAATTTTTTAAACTTGGGTAAAATATCAGACATAAATCATTTAATTTTAATTTTTTTTAAGTTTAAATTGGTAATAAAAAGAGAGCATGCGGCAGCCAAAAGGACCATGCGGGAGGGCCTGAGAAACAGTTTTTTTAATTTTTTTAGGCCTAATGCTGTATATATAATATTTGAGTTATTATCTGCACAACACAGAAAAACTATGTTTACAAAACAAATAGAATTAATCAATGCTGTGTTTTAATCATCCTTTGTCTCAAATACGTATAAAATATACATCAATCCAAAAAAAGGTAGAATTTAAAAGTTTCATAATTTCATACTAACGTTGGAAAGCACTGCATGCGAATAAATAAAAAAATTCAACGAGGGGGTTCAATTTCAATGGGGGATTACTTTAAGACCCAAATCTTTTTTTGGCCTAACTAAGCATTTTCATTCTTTGCCTGAAAAAACATAAGTTTATTACCCCATATTGGAACATGCTCAACAAGCTCATTCAAATGAAGAGTCGTAAGGTATAGTTTTGATGCCAAAATGGAAACAAGAAAATAAGTTGACTTAGTTAACATGCAGATTCGTAAAATTGTGTTCCCGGGCTATGGGAAATCATGTGGCACATATCTTTGAAATGCAAGGACCATAACTCTGGTGAAAAATAGGTCTATAACATGTGCAGGAGCAGCTTGTTACAGGGATCCCTCTTACCAAATTTCATAGAAATCCATCCACTCACTGCTGAGATATCGCTGCGGGTGGACAGATGAATGGCCAGACAGATGAATGGATGGACGGATGGACAAAGCAGCCTTTTTTATAACATGTGCAGGGAGGCTTGTCACAAGAATCCCTCATTCTAAATTTCATTGATTTACATCCACTCACTCCTGAGATATTTCTGCAGACAGAAAAAAAAATTCATGAAAAATTGACAAAATAAGGACCGTAACACTGGTAAAAAATATGCGGCAACTTTTTTTTATAACATGTGCAGGAGCAGCTGTCACAAGGATTACTCATACAAAATTTCATTGAAATCCATCCCTGCACTGGTAGGATATCGCTGTGTATGGAAAGAAATCATGAAAAAATGACAATGTAAGGACTGTAACTCGGGTGAAATATATGCGGGCAACTTTTTATTTTTGTAAATAGTGCTGGCCTATTATGGTAACGATATTAGATTAAGAGTTAAGTATAAATGACTGTCAGAAAACAAGACCATTCCAATGAAGAATCTTGGAATGAAATAGTTCAAAATTAATCCAAATAACAAACAAAAAAAGTACTCACTTTCTCCTTAATAACTGTCTCAGAATATGATGTAAATAAAGTTGACTCTGAAATACAAAAAATATAAACTAGCATGGAAGCAATATGATTGACTTTGGTATCAAAATGAAACTATAACAAGGGCAACGCAAAGCATACGCCACTGCCCCTGACCTGCAGGCATGTTCCAAGTAGCCTTAAAGGTAGTGCAAGACATAACAAGAGGGATGTTACATCCCAACGCTCACCTAGATTCGCGCTTGATAATGTCGTTTCAATGTAACATGCCTAATATTTAGTTAATATAAATCATTAACTAGGCATCAAATGATTAATGTGGTTTATGTGATGGCTTTGGAAAGTCTATATTTCTGCATTTATTATATATCAATTCAACATAGAATCATTGGATATAAAAGCATTTTTTTCTTTTAGAAATGTTTACGATTAAGAATATGAATCGTGAGGCCAGATATTAAAACATAAATAAGAATTAGGAAAGGCTTTCATAAATTTATTTTTTACAAAATAAAAATACATCAGATCAAAAAAAAAAAAAAATAGGAGGTGCAAAATGGCATTATGTAATGAAGAATCACTGAAATTGTAATTGAAGTACATTCATTGGTTAAAGAGGTGTTGTGGAAAAACATTCGTTCAAGAAAGTAACTATAAGTCCCAACAAAAATACATCACATCAACAACTAAAATAAGCCTTAATGTTACTAGTAACAAGTATGAGAAAGTATTAAATAAAAAAAAAAAAGTTACAAAAAATTTTTTTTAAAGAAAGTGAATATAAGTCCCAAAAATCCCCTCAAATTCCTCAAATATGCATGTAATAAGGGCGCAACGTTACCGCAATGTAGTTCAGTAACCCATGTGTACAATATCAATTGCCTGGAAAGACACATAGAAACAGAACTCACCTTAACACAAACTTTTAGAACTTAAAATTGAGTAAGTCAGAGAAAAACGTGAACACTGTGACTGAAAAAAAGAAAAGAAATCAGTTAAATTTATGCATACAGTAGGGTTAATACCTAAAGTAGTTATTGAAATGAGAAAATAAACAGTAATGAGAGGTGAAGGCACCACAATCTGCACAAAAGCTGACTTTAACGCAAATTCTTACAACACCTAAATGCTAATTCTTACAAGTTTTGGCAGAAAATCAGCCTCAAATTCCTCAAATATGCATGTAATGAGGGTTAAATATTACTGCAATGGAGTTCAGTAACCCAAGTGTAGAATATTAATCGCCTGGAAAGACACATAGGAACACAACTCACCTAAACACAAAGTTTACAAAGTTTTAAAACTTAAAATTTACTATGTCCGAGAAAAACATGAAAATTTTGACTGAAAAAAAAGAAAATTTCCGTTAAATTTCTGCATATACAGTAGGGTTAATACCTACAGTTTTTATTGAAATATGAAAATCAACAGTAATGAGAATTTAAAGCAGCACAATCTGCACAAAAGCTGACTTTAACGCAAATTCTTACAACACCTAAACGCAAATTCTTACAAGTTTTGGCAGAAAATTTTAGGTGAAATTTTGAAAAAAGTCGTAGTATCAGGGTTAAATACTATTCTGATAGTCCCCTACAACCTACATATGCAATATCAAAGGCCTGAGTCCACTGATCTTTGAGAAATTAACCTTGACATTAAATCTTACAATATTGGACATGCCGGACGGCGACGCTGACGCCCGAGGTCATGACAATAGCTCACCACTTTTAATAGAAGTAGGTGAGCTACAAACTGTCTTTGTTGAAAAAAGGAAAAAGGGCCATAACTCTGGGACAAAATTATTGGACAGAACCCGTTCCTTGTGCATATTCTATCCCCCATGCAGGTCTATCAGCATACAAAGGGGATCCAAATCTGACTGATGGCTTTGAAGTTACAATACAAAACGTTTGTACGGACAGTCAAAAAGAAAGGGAAAAGTGCCATAACTCTAGGAAATATTATTGGACGGAACTTGTTCCTTGTGCATATCTGTTCCCCCATGCAGGTCAAACAGCATACCATAGAAGATCCAAATCCTACCAATGGCTTTGAAGTTACAATGCAAAACATTTTTATGGACAATTGAAAAGGGAAAAAGGGCCATAACTCTGGGAAAAATTATTGGATGGAACGCACTCCTTGTGCATATCCGTTCTCCCATGCAGGTCTATCAGCATACCAATGGAGATCCAAATCCAACCAATGGCTTTGAAGTTACAATGCAAAACGTTTGTACAAAGAGTCAAAAGAAGGGAAAAGGGCAATAACTCTGGGAAAAATCAATGGACGGAACCCATTCCTTGTGCATATCTATTCCTCCACGCAGGTCTATCAGCATACCAAATGAGATCCATATCCAACTGATGGCTTTGAAGTTACATTGCAAAATGTTTGTATTGGACAGACAGACAGATGGACGGATGGACAGACAGATGGACAGAGGGTTTCACTAGATATCCCCCGAATCCTCCTTCGGAGGTTAGGGGATCAGTAAAGGAGAGTAATATCTAAACTTTTGGCTTTCCATAATGAACCTCTGAATGTGGAGCTTTGAAATTGCAGAATAGTCATGTGTTTACTTACTTGTGAGAAGTTCAAAGAAAATCAATTTATAAATGATTGAATTGAGTACACAAAAATTTAAGGCAAAAATTTAGATATATTAAATTCAAGTTCAAGAGGAGATATAACTTGGTCAAAATTGTTGCAGCTTGAAAATTTGTAAATATGTCCATGTCCAATTGTTAGCAGATGCCTTTCCATAATAGGGGGGGGGGGGGGGGGGGGGGGTGCCCAGGCCAGTTTTGGGGAGGAGCCACACGATATTTAGAAGGCCAATTTGGGGATGGATGGGAAACCCCTAGTCCTGACTAGGACCCAGCAGTCATTACCCCTCCATCCACTTTTCTGAAGGGAATACACTTCCCTTCATGCATTACCCACTCCTCCCACTACCCTAAAGGGAGGTGGGAGGAGGGGGTAACAACTGGAGGGTCTTAGTTAAGACTAGGCCTTCACCGAGAAATTTGTGAATGAAGTGCTCCAAGAGTTAATCTGAAGCCTTAGCATCCTTCTACTGAAGACCATTTTGGGACTCTATGTTATTCAAATCTTGCATTGGACCAATGTTCTTTAGGGGTGGCGTACGCAACTACTCGTTGGTGGTCATGTTTGAGAAATTTCATCGAAATCGATTCATAAATGTCGGAGGAGTTACACACTTAAGAATCTCATACCGAAATCTATAATAAATCTAAGTTCAAGTGTATTTCAGTTAAAATCATCATCGCAAAATTGAAATTTTTGTTATATTCGAATGTCTACTTGTTTGAGGTAACATTTGAGAAGTGTCACGGTGTATAAAAGTAAGAGGGACTGCAGGACAGACAGAGGGATGAGCATACTTATGTACGGTTGTACAGAGTAATGACAATATCGAGCCTCAGTAGGGTATAATAAACTCTGAATGGTGAGTTTTGTTAATAGCACTGGCTGGTTTAAATCTGGCGTTACATTACATAAAGATTTAGGAATTAAGTAGAATAAAAAGTTTATCAGAATAAATATATTTATTTTATTTATACAGTGGAGCCCACTTAATTGGATATCTCTTAATTGTATATCCCTGTTAATTGAATATAATTTTCAAACACAAAACCATTTACCATACCTTCAGTACAAATTTTATCTGTTAATTGCATATGGGTTGTAGAGTAAACTCCTGTTAATTGTATATACATTTTTGTAATATGTCGAAAAAATTACTGTAACACGCACCAAATTCCCCTTATTTATCAACCTTTTTGGCCTCACTACATCCAATACAGGCATTTATTCTATTATATCTCGTTTGACAGAGCTCTATGAGCTCTGTCAAACAAGATATAATAGAATAAATGCTCAGTTTACCTCCAGAACACAGGAAACTGGCTAAATCCCTGTTAATTGTAAACTCCTGTTAATTGAATAATTTTCACTGGTAAAATGGATATTCAATTAAGAGGAGTCTACTGTACCACATCATTTTTTTGTCAATTGTGGGTAAAGAAAATCAACATTTCAATAGCATCATATACAGTTCCCACTTCCCATATGTTCATTCAAAGGCTCATTTCAGATGATGAGAATGAGGAATACTTACAGTTTTCTCAACAGTACAATAAGGCAAGTATTGGTGTGTAGAACTCTGGTCTCTAGACAATGATGCACCCTCAAAACACATCGTATCACAAGCAGCACCTAATATCACAGCATCTTCAAATAACACAGCTAATAAAAGAAATAACAGCAGCTATGTAAGAAAATTCAAAATAAATAGAGAGTAATCGCTTGACTGGACTGGTTACATGAAATAATTCATGAAATTAGGTGAAGGACGTTGTACAAACACGAATGCGTGAATGCGCATGAGTGTTTTACAATATAGTCCCTCGCCCTGAATGAATTATTTCACGTAACCAGTCCAGTCAAGTGATTACTCTGTTTATTACTTTTCATTATTAATGATAATTATATTATTTAACCCTTTACCAAACCTAACGAAAAAAAACAGCCAGCGCTATTCTCAAAAATCACCAATTAATTTTCATTATTTTTTTCATTTGTTTGTCTCTAAAACATAGGTTATCCAATGAGGGGTCATAATCTATGTTTTTGAGACAAAAAATGAAAAAACTAGCAATTCAAGAATTTTTTTTTGCAAGTGTCGTCTGCTTTTCATGTTAGGTAAAGGGTTAACCCTTTACCCAACGCAGACGATATCAAAATTTATTATTTTAAATATCATTTTTTTTTAAATTTTCAAAAAATTTCAACAAAACCATATCATGTGACCCCTCATTGGAACGAGCTCAATAAGCTCGTTCCAATGAGGGGTAACATGTTATGGTTTTGTTGAAATATTTTGAAAAATTTAATTTTTTCAACTGCTCTTTTTGCATATTACGCGGGCGGACGCGGGCGGATGAGGGCGATTCGTTAGGTAAAGGGTTAAAAAACAATGAAGTTCCCATTACACGCACAGCAAAGCGTCTCTATCTGCACGCACGGATACATGACACAATTGTTGATTGCATAATTCACTTGTGAAGTTATCATTTATAATCAAACATGGAAATCCCAGTAAATCACACTTTGGAAAGTAATATAATTTTCTACTTACACATTTGATTTTTCATTATATCAGTCTGAGATGTAATATGAAATATTCCCAGACTTCAAGAAAATGAAACAGTCCATCCTAAAGACTTTCAAAAAAGAATTCAAGATTTACCTCAAAATAACATATAAAAATCCAATATCAACTGGAAGACTGTTAGAGTATTTTTGGTTGATAAATAACACAGCTGTATATATATAAAAAAAAACAAATAGCACAGCTATATATATTTAAAAAAAACCCCAAATAACTCTGCTATATAAGAAAATACAAAATAAAATAAAAGACATACACCATTGTTACCAGGATTTATTACATAAGGCCACATAAAGTAGATCTTCTGTTTCTCAAGCCATTATTTGTAAAATTTCATGTGGGTAAGCATTTTTGTATTTAATTTTTATTTCTGTAATTTTCTCTTTGCCATCAAAAGTTCATGTTTTGGGTTTATGTTTTAGGCCTAATCTGCAGAATAGCATGGGTGGTGGTGTATTTCGTCCCTTGAGAGCAAGAAGGCTTTGCAATGCTTTAGCCTTCTTGCACTCAAGGGACAAATTTATCAAATTTTTAACTTGGGTAAAATATCAGACATAAACCATTTAATTTTTATTAAGTATGGGTGGTGGTGGTGCTAAAGCATTGCAAAGCCTTCTTGCACTCAAGGGACAAATTTATCAATTTTTTAACTTGGGTAAAATATCAGACATAAACCATTTAATTTTTATTAAGTTTTTATTGGTTATAAAAAGAGAGCATGCGGCAGCCAAAAGGACCATGTGGGAGGGCCTGAGAAACAGATTTTTAATTTTTTTCAGCCTAAGCATTTGATTTTTCATTATGTCAGTCTAGGATTTAATATGTAACATTCCCAGGCTTCAGGAAATTAAATTCACCGTCGAAAGGGGTTTTCAAAAACAATTCAAGATTTACCTCAAAATAACATATAAAAATTCCATGTTAACTGGAAGAGTGCTGAAGTATTAATGTTTGATAAAATTTCTTCTCATTTCTCTTCCTTGGGGGAGAGTGCCTAAAGGCAAATACATTATTATTAATTACTATTATTTATTGGTGTTTAGGCCACACAAAGTAGATCTTCTGTTTCTCAGGCCATTATTTGTAAAATTGCATGCGGGCGAGCATTTTTTTATTTTATTTTTTATTTTAGTAATTACTTCTTTGCCATCAAAAGTTCATGTTCTTGGTTCAAGTTTTAGGCCTCGTAATCTACAGAATAGCACGGGTGGTGGTGTATTTCATCCCTTAAGTGCAAGAAGGCTTTGCAATGATAAAGCATTGCAAAGCCATCTTGCACTCAAGGGACAAATTCATCAAATTTTTTAACTTGGGTAAAATATCAGACATAAACCATTTAATTTTTGTTTTTTTTTAAGTTTAAATTGGTTATAAAAAGAGAGCATGCGGCGGCCAAAAGGACCATGCGGGAGGGCCTGAAAAGTTAAAAAATTTATAGTAATTTATATATTTTTTATACTTACCAATGACCCAGACTTAGCTGGTGCTAACTCTAACAAAACCAGGGCCAAACACAAATTTTGCCCCCCAATCCCCAAAATTTGAATCCAAAACAAAAAGAAATCATGTCCTAAAGGACCTCCATACTACGCCTCTACTGCGCATGCGCAGTGACGCAGACGTCCCGAAATTGGCGCCAATTATCATTCTTACTGGCAGTGCCTGGTCAGCACTATGTACTCAGCGGGGAGGCAAGAGTTCCCAACTCCAGGGAGGGCCATCCCCGTCTGGGTCATTGGTAAGTATAAAAAATATATAAATTACTATAAATTTTTTAACATTTTTATACTGTACCAATGACCCAGACTTAGCTGAATAGTAAACAGGCTGGAGGGCCTAGGACATAGAGGAAAATCCAATAAGCTCAACTATATAGTAAAGAGGTAACCCCTTAAGGAGAAAAGGAGTATTAGGCTTTACATGTATCTTTCTTATTTAATATTAAATTAGAAAGATACACTACCCTTAATAATTGAGCACAATAACATTCATGTTCTCTATTAACATCCAGTATAACCCTTATACTAATTATTTTTAAAGCAAGCCAATAAATAAAGTAGTCCAGAGAATTGAGACTCTTTATAGTCATTTAAAAGTGTCCGAGTATTGTATATTAAAGCCCGTTTGACACTTGACATATACAAATGCTTCACACCGAGCTACACTTTAAAAATAACACATGAATGAAATTAAACATTAATATTACACTTTAAAACCATCCCGGAAGCGACTCAGAAATACTGTCTTGGAGGAGGCATTCCCTTGCTTTTCACTATAAAGCAGGTGACCTAAGGGAACACCCCCCCCCCCCCCCTTCCCCTTGCCCTGGGTCAAATAGCCCAAAGCGAAGAGGGCAGCCGGACGGAGTCACTGCCGGAACAGAAAGCCTGCATAACTATAGTAGCAACTGTTTAGTGGACGACATTCTGAGCAACAGATAACGGACCTAAACAATGCAGGTCTCCAGAAATGGACTCAATATTTCTGAGATAAAAATTCGTAAATGTGGATGGCTGAGACCAATAAGCAGCCTTCATTAAATCTGTAATAGCAACACTATTAGCATAAGCCCAGGAAGTAGAAAGAGCTCTTACTTCATGAGCAGAAATCTTAAGCACAGACTGCTGAGAAGAAGATAAATCTTCATAAGCAGTACGGATAGTTAACTGAATCCATCTAGCAATAGAATGGACTGAAATGTCCTTTCTATTAGGCATCAAAGACAGAAAGAAACGTTTCCGTCCCTTTCTGATAAACTGAGATCTCTGTTTATAGATACGTAGTGCTCTAACAGGACAGAGTAAAGGCCTATGCCCGTCTGAAGACGGAAGAGCCTTAATAACAATAGGTTCCAGATATTTATTAGGAGCCTGATTCTTAGCTAAAAAACCCACATTAGTAGTGAAGGTGATAGTGTTCCCAACACTACGATAATGAGAATCATCCACCGATAGTGCATGAAGCTCACTGACTCTTCTGGCAGAAGAGAAAGCTAAAAGAAAAGCTGTCTTATAAGATAAGAATTTGAAATCTACTGTCCCAAGAGGTTCAAATGGCTTTTCCTTCAATTTAAGGAGAACCCAAGCTAAATTCCACTTAGGAATTAATCTAAGAGTTCTGGGTCTATTTATCGAAAAGTTTCTAACCAACTTCGATAAAGAGACATTAGATCCAATTTGTAAACTATCATGATGTGCATAGGTATCAGATAACATAGATCTATAACCCTTTATAGTAACAGGCTGCAGTTTGATTTCGTCAAACAAGTGTACTAGAAAGTTTGCAATGTCTGGTATAGAGGGATCGAATATATCTACAGAATGATCCCTACACCAACGACGAAAAACCTTCCACTTAGCCGCATAGTTTAGCGAAGAGGAGGTCCTCCTACAGTTAGAAATCGCGTCCACTGCTCGTCCTGTAAAGTGCTTGCCATGCAAGAAGGACCGCACAACGGAAAAACGTGAAGGTTGAGACCTTGCGGGTTGTGATGGAGTTGGCGCGATTTCCCCTGCGAAAGAAGATCCTCCCGTGGAGGAAGCTTCCGTGGTAGGTCCCACAACAGACACCTGAGTAGATTTATCCACGGTCTCTGTGGCGACAGAGATGCTACCAACAGAATCTTGCATTGAGATTGTTTTATCTTTAGCAATACTTGTTGAATTAACGGCGCTGGAGGATACGCATATCCTATCATTCCGTCCCAAGGGATCGACAGAGCGTCTACTGCAAAAGCTCTTGGATCCGGACACGGAGACACATACGTCTGCAACTGATTGTTGAGATGTGTCGCAAATAAGTCTATCATTGGCCGTTCCCATTGGTAGCAAATCTGATTGAATACTTGTTTGTTGAGAGTCCACTCCGACGGCAACAAGCGACCGTTTCGTGAAAGGGAGTCTGCTAGCACATTCAGACGACCCGGTATGTGACGGACCGAAAGAAGAACGTGATGTTCTAACGCAAACAGAAGGATTCTTTCCGTTAGATTGAACAACGAAACTGAATGAGTGCCTCCCTGATTCCGCATATACGCCACTACTGTCGTATTGTCGGATAGGATTTGGACATGAGCATCGTGAATAATGTCCATCCAGTGACGTAACGCAAGCCAAATTGACATCATTTCCTTGATGTTTATGTGCTTGCACAGGAATTGCGGATCCCAAAGACCCTGGCATCTCGAATCCGTTGGGATTAATGATGCACCCCAACCTGTTTGACTGGCATCCGTCATAACGGTAAAACTCGGATCCGGCAACTGCAGCGGAACTCCTTGAGTTAACCACTGAATGTTTGCCCAAGTCTGTATCTCTTGTTTCACTTGATCTGACAAGAGAACGTCTACATCGAGCGAATGAATTTTCACACTCCAATTCTGAGTCAGGAAAATTTGAAGAGGACGTGTGCGTAACCGCCCCATCGGAATGAGATCCGCGGCGGCTCCGCACAGACCTATCAGTCTCATAAATTCTCTCGCCGTGACTTTGTCTGCGTGCAGACAATAGCGAGCGTAACAACTGACTAATTTCGCTCTGGTTAACGGCAGACGAACGAGATTGTTGTGCGTCTCGAAGCTCATTCCCAGATGAGTGAATGACTTGGACGGCACCAGATCCGACTTCTCCTCGTTTACTATAAAACCGAGACGTCGGAGCAATAGAAGAAGATTCTGAACATCTTTCTGAAGCGTTAACTCGTTGCCGTACCTCTGAAGAATGTCGTCCAGGTAGGCCGACGTTACCGCAGACGAATGAGCTCGGAAGTAGATCATTACCGAGTTCATTACCCGAGTGAAAGCCCAGGGTGCTAGATTCAGTCCGAAGCACATTGCCCGGAATTGATACACCACTCCTAGGACTGCGAAGCGTAGATACTTTCTGAATGTCGGATGTACCATGACGTGAAAGTACGCATCTTTGAGATCTATGCTTGTTGCATAATCGTTCACCCGAATACTCGCTTTGACCGACCGAATCGTCACTGAAAGGGCGGAGTTACACGTGGAATAAGCTACTGCCCTTGAAAGAAGTCTTAAAGAGGATTGTATATCCTGAAACTCTTTCCCCTGAAGGCGCAGTGATAACGCCTTAGTAAGGTGATCTGCGTAAGATAAGGCATCTAAATTGGCTCTGTTAGACGCAATAGCTGTTTCCAACACCGCGGTTGGAATAGAAGCGGACGACGGTAATGATAGCTCTAAGTCTTCCGCCTCGTCGTCCATACGCAGAGGAACTCTCGGTATGCCCTGTCCTGCCGTATCGAATTTATTCCTTGCATTAATGAAAGGCAGGTTGAGAGTATTAGCGGACAAGAAACCTGCTTTCCCCGTCCTGGAAGCAAGTTTAAATATAGCGTCGTTCAATAATTCAAATGTTCTTGCAACATTATTGGACTACGACGGAAACTCGGGAGCGATGTCCCTGAACCGCTCAAAAAATTCAGAGTCCAATGACGCTATAATTCTCTTGTCCGGAAGCGCAGCAGTCTGGCCCGACGGAACAACTTGAGGGAGAAAGTGCCGGATGAAGTCCACGGCAGCTTTATGTTGTTCCGAAAGGGATAGCTCCAAGTCATCCGTATCCCTTTCACCATCCGGTCGGACCTCATGATGTTCCCGGTCGTCCGCCCCCGATGCTTCGGCGGAGCGTACCGACCCAGCGCCGTCGGATAATTCTCGATCCGACACCGTTTCTGTCGGCTGCTGGGATGCTGCGATAAGCTGTGCTATCTGCACAAGAATGTCCGGCGTCGAGACCTGCGGAGGCGCAGTCTTTCGCTGCTTCGCCGAGGGCAGCTCCACATCAGATGGCTCCCGCATACTTTTCCTATGCGAACGTCCAGAGTCCATCGGTCTCGAATCCCTGGCTGCCGGATGGTGTGACCTGGTCGCCGAAGAATCCTTCATCGGCGAAGCTGGTAATATATCGGCGGTCACGCAGCCAAGGTGCGGTCGTGTGCGCTGACGAGAAGAGGAAGCCTTAACAGTCTCTGCGGACTGCTTATACAACGGAGCGTCCCGAGCTCCGCTAAAGACACATTTTGTAGCACAACATCTGGTCCCAGATGTTGTTGTACGAGAGAGGGGCCTCTCTCGCTCGCGGCCCAGCTGGACCTGGACGAGCTAGGAACCGGACTCAAAGGCTTCCTCCATTCTCGCTTACTATCCGCCGTCACTGGGTGTGCATCTATTATGTTTATAGTGCTCGCATCACCCAAAATTTCCTCTTGGACCGCATCGGACGAACCCGGCTGCCGAACCATTCGGTGAATGGACGCTACACCGGGCGAGCTAGCGGACGACATTTGTCTAATCTCCATGAGCACTTTTGCCGCTAGCTCTGAATTCATTTGTGACGACGGCCGCACACTTGAAGAAGATAACATGGAAACATCACCCTGTTCTGGTTCCTCTGAAATAGAAACTGAGAGAGTAGAGTGACCTTGCGGAGAAAGAGCCGGAATCGCTCTTTCTCCAGAAACAACATACCGTGACACACGTTTCCAATGTTTCTCATCCCAATGTTCACATATAGGACAGGGATTAATGCGAGAACACTGACTACAATTAATACAATGATCATGAAAGTCAGAGGAAGATTTCTTCCTATTACAATTTGAACAATATCCTTTCATTGTGAAAAGTCAACAACAAGTCCTAGTTACTCGCACAAACCCCTGACACAAAGATACATAATAACATGATCCATTAATAATGAAAAAACAATTGCAAATCAAAATAATTTTTGAAAAATATTTTTTCAGCGAAGCCCAAGTTTCTGAAAAGTAACGTTGAGCCCCGATGGATCCGATGGCTAAGTGTGGTCAAAAATTTTAAATTTATATTAAATAATTAATGCGACACTTACGGATAATAGAAATGTATCTTATTGTGAGATAAACTACACCAAAGGCAAACAGCCCCCCTCAAAAAAGGCTGTTGCCAATGTAAACAAACAGTGTAAAACACCAGAAAACATGACTCCAGGCACTGAAAAAACTGGCCCGAAATCAGTCATCAAAATTACACTCTATTTGATGCAAGACAGAGACTCCCAGGGGAGAATCTGCAGAACATCAGATGGAAGATGCAGAACACAACGTTTATACACCCATGGGTGAAAACGTAACTATGGGGAAAATAACAGAAAACATTCTGTAACCAAGCAACTCTCCCAAGAGAATTTTAGAAATAAACTTTCTCAAAAATATGCAAGCATGGGAGAATTGCAAGGGGGGACTTAGAAGGCCAGGGAAGAGGAAACACTGAATAAGCAGTGCAACTTTTTAGCAAGAATGACAACAAGAGGCCCATGCCTCGAAAGTTAAAAAATTTATAGTAATTTATATATTTTTTATACTTACCAATGACCCAGACTTAGCTGGTGCTAACTCCAACAAAAACCAGGGCCAAACACAAATTTTGCCCCCCAATCCCCAAAATTTGCATCCAAAACAAAAAGAAATCATGTCCTAAAGGACCTCCATAGTACGTCTCTACTGCGCATGCGCAGTGACGCAGTCATCCCGAAATTGGCGCCAAATATCATTCTTACTGGCAGTGCCTGGTCAGCGCTATGTACTCAACGGGGAGGCAAGAGTTCCCAACTCAGGGAGGGCCATCCCCGTCTGGGTCATTGGTAAGTATAAAAAATATATAAATTACTATAAATTTTTTAACATTTTTATACTGTACCAATGACCCAGACTTAGCTGAATAGTAAACAGGCTGGAGGGCCTAGGACATAGAGGAAAATCCAATAAGCTCATTTATATAATAAAGAGGTAACCCCTTAAGGAGAAAAGGAGTATTAGGCTTTACATGTATCTTTCTTATTTAATATTAAATTAGAAAGATACACTACCCTTAATAATTGAGCACAATAACATTCATGTTCTCTATTAACATCCAGTATAACCCTTATACTAATTATTTTTAAAGCAAGCCAATAAATAAAGCAGTCCAGAGAATTGAGACTCTTTATAATCATTTAAAAGTGTCCGAGTATTGTATATTAAAGCCCGTTTGACACTTGCCATATACAAATGCTTCACACCGAGCTACACTTTAAAAATAAGACATGAATGAAATTAAACATTAATATTACACTTTAAAACCATCCCGGAAGCGACTCAGAAATACTGTCTTGGAGGAGGCATTCCCTTGCTTTTCACTATAAAGCAGGTGACCTAAGGGAACACCCGCCCCCCCCCCCCCCTTCCCCTTGCCCTGGGTCAAATAGCCCAGAGCGAAGAGGGCAGCCGGACGGAGTCACTGCCGGAACAGAAAGCCTGCATAACTATAGTTGCAACTGTTTAGTGGACGACATTCTGAGCAACAGATAACGGACCTAAACAATGCAGGTCTCCAGAAATGGACTCAATATTTCTGAGATAAAAATTAGTAAATGTGGATGGCTGAGACCAATAAGCAGCCTTCATTAAATCTGTAATAGCAACACTATTAGCATAAGCCCAGGAAGTAGAAAGAGCTCTTACTTCATGAGCAGAAATCTTAAGCACAGACTGCTGAGAAGAAGATAAATCTTCATTCGCAGTACGGATAGTTAACTGAATCCATCTAGCAATAGAATGGACTGAAATGTCCTTTCTATTAGGCATCAAAGACAGAAAGAAACGTTTCCGTCCCTTTCTGATGAACTGAGATCTCTGTTTATAGGTACGTAGTGCTCTAACAGGACAGAGTAAAGGCCTACGCCCGTCTGAAGACGGAAGAGCCTTAATAACAATAGGTTCCGGATATTTATTAGGAGCCTGATTCTTAGCTAAAAAACCCACATTAGTAGTGAAGGTGATAGTGTTCCCAACACTACGATAATGAGAATCATCCACCGATAGTGCATGAAGCTCACTGACTCTTCTGGCAGAAGAGAAAGCTAAGAGAAAAGCTGTCTTATAAGATAAGAATTTGAAATCTACTGTCCCAAGAGGTTCAAATGGCTTTTCCTTCAATTTAAGGAGAACCCAAGCTAAATTCCACTTAGGAATTAATCTAAGAGTTCTGGGTCTATTTATCGAAAAGTTTCTAACCAATTTCGATAAAGAGACATTAGATCCAATTTGTAAACTATCATGATGTGCATAGGTATCAGATAACATAGATCTATAACCCTTTATAGTAACAGGCTGCAGTTTGATTTCGTCAAACAAGTATACTAGAAAGTTTGCAATGTCTGGTATAGAGGGATCAAATATATCTACAGAATGATCCCTACACCAACAACGGAAAACCTTCCACTTAGCCGCATAGTTTAGCGAAGAGGAGGTCCTCCTACAGTTAGAAATCGCGTCCACTGCTCGTCCTGTAAAGTGCTTGCCATGCAAGAAGGACCGCACAACGGAAAAACGTGAAGGTTGAGACCTTGCGGGTTGTGATGGAGTTGGCGCGATTTCCCCTGCGAAAGAAGATCCTCTCGTGGAGGAAGCTTCCGCGGTAGGTCCCACAACAGACACCTGAGTAGATTTATCCACGGTCTCTGTGGCGACAGAGATGCTACCAACAGAATCTTGCATTGAGATTGTTTTATCTTTAGCAATACTTGTTGAATTAACGGCGCTGGAGGATACGCATATCCTATCATTCCGTCCCAAGGGATCGACAGAGCGTCTACTGCAAAAGCTCTTGGATCCGGACACGGGGACACATACGTCTGCAACTGATTGTTGAGATGTGTCGCAAATAAGTCTATCATTGGCCGTTCCCATTGGTAGCAAATCTGATTGAATACTTGTTTGTTGAGAGTCCACTCCGACGGCAACAAGCGACCCTTTCGTGAAAGGGAGTCTGCTAGCACATTCAGACGACCTGGTATGTGACGGACCGAAAGAAGAACGTGATGTTCCAACGCAAACAGAAGGATTCTTTCCGTTAGATTGAACAACGGAACTGAATGAGTGCCTCCCTGATTCCGTATATACGCCACTACTGTCGTATTGTCGGATAGGATTTGGACATGAGCATCGTGAATAATGTCCATCCAGTGACGTAACGCAAGCCAAATTGACATCATTTCCTTGATGTTTATGTGCTTGCACAGGAATTGCGGATCCCAAAGACCCTGGCATCTCGAATCCGTTGGGATTAATGATGTACCCCAACCTGTTTGACTGGCATCCGTCATAATGGTAAAACTCGGATCCGGCAACTGCAGCGGAACTCCTTGAGTTAACCACTGAATGTTTGCCCAAGTCTGAATCTCTTGTTTCACTTGATCTGACAAGAGAACGTCTACATCGAGCGAATGAATTTTCACACTCCAATTCTGAGTCAGGAAAATTTGAAGAGGACGTGTGCGTAGCCGTCCCATCGGAATGAGATCCGCGGCGGCTCCGCACAGACCTATCAGTCTCATAAATTCTCTCGCCGTGACTTTGTCTGCATTCAGACAATAGCGAGCGTAACAACTGACTAATTTCGCTCTGGTTAACGGCAGACGAACGAGATTGTTGTGCGTCTCGAAGCTCATTCCCAGATGAGTGAATGACTTGGACGGCACCAGATCCGACTTCTCCTCGTTTACTATGAAACCGAGACGTCGGAGCAATAGAAGAAGATTCTGAACATCGTTCTGAAGCGTTAACTCGTTGCCGTACCTCTGAAGAATGTCGTCCAGGTAGGCCGACGTTACCGCAGACGAATGAGCTCGGAAGTAGATCATTACCGAGTTCATTACCCGAGTGAAAGCCCAGGGTGCTAGATTCAATCCGAAGCACATGGCCCGGAACTGATACACCACTCCTAGGACTGCGAAGCGTAGATACTTTCGGAATGTCGGATGTACCATGACGTGAAAGTACGCATCTTTGAGATCTATGCTCGTTGCATAATCGTTCACCCGAATACTCGCTCTGACCGATCGAATCGTCTCCATATAAAACTTTGGAGCGACGATCAGCTTGTTTATCCAGCTCAAATCTATGACTGGACGGAACGAGCCGTCTGGTTTCGGAACCAGAAACAGATGGCTGTAGAATCCCAGCGATTCCTGGTTTTCTACGACCTCTACCGCGTTCTTCATTAAAAGAGACTGCACCTCTGATAACAGAGCGTCTCTTTTCTGTGGATTTGACGGAAGATGAGTCCACTTTGGACTTCGAGTTAATGGAGGCTTTCGTTTGAAGGATATCTTTAGACCTTCCGAAGTCACTCCTCTCACCCACGGGTCGTCCGTAATCGACGCCCACTCTTGTGAAAAACTCGACAACCTTCCGCCAACCGGAACGCGATAGAGGTTTAAGCCATCACCTCCTGGACCTGCGAGGCCTGCGGTAGGAGAAACCACGTCTTCCACGACCCGCACCTCGCCTCGTCGACCTCGGGGCGTCCGACCGATTGTCCCGGCCTGAAGGACGTCCCGAACGAGAGTTGCTATCCTGACGGTCTCTCGAATAAGACCAAGAGGACGCACCGGAACCTCTATAGGAACCTCTCTTGGGCGCATTAGACCCAGAAGTGCCCGCCTTATTCGTGTCTGCTGTATCCGACCTTTCAGGAGCGGATCTGAACAACAGAGAATCATTAGCTTTCTTTTTAATATTATCATAAATAGCGGAAAGCTTGCCGTCAAAGAGAAGTTCTCCTGAGACCGAAGCGACTCTAAGAGAGTTCTTCACCTTAGAATCCACTAGTGTGGATGTAGCCAGGGCTGCGTCACGTCTAACCAACTCCAGATTTGCCACTGAAAGGGCGGAGTTACACGTGGAATAAGCTACTGCCCTTGAAAGAAGTCTTAAAGAGGATTGTATATCCTGAAACTCTTCCCCTTGAAGGCGCAGTGATAACGCCTTAGTAAGGTGATCTGCGTAAGATAAGGCATCTAAATTGGCTCTGTTAGACGCAATAGCTGTTTCCAACACCGCGGTTGGAATAGAAGCTGACGACGGTAATGATAGCTCTAAGTCTTCCGCCTCGTCGTCCATACGCAGAGGAACTCTCGGTATACCCTGTCCTGCCGTGTCGAATTTATTCCTTGCATTAATGAAAGGCAGGTTGAGAGTATTTGCGGACAAGAAACCTGCTTTCCCCGTCCTGGAAGCAAGTTTAAAAATAGCGTCGTTCAATAATTCAAATGTTCTTGCAACATTATTGGACTGCGACGGAAACTCGGGAGCGATGTCCCTGAACCGCTCAAAAAGTTAAAAAATTTATAGTAATTTATATATTTTTTATACTTACCAATGACCCAGACATAGCTGGTGCTAACTCTTAAAATATAGGGCCAAACACAAATTTTGCCCCCCAATCCCCAAAATTTGCATCTAAAACTAAAGAAAACATGTCCTGAGAGGCCCTCCACACTTCGCCCCTACTGCGCATGCGCAGTGTCAAGGACGTTCCGAAATTGGCGCCATTTATCATTCTAATAACCAGTGCCTGGTAAGCGCTATGTACTCAGCGGGGAGGCAAGAGTTCCCAACTCCTGGGAGGGCCATCCCCGTCTGGGTCATTGGTAAGTATAAAAAATATATAAATTACTATAAATTTTTTAACATTTTTATACTGTACCAATGACCCAGACATAGCTGAATAGTAAAAAGGCTGGAGGGCCAAGGACATAGAGCAAAATGGAATACGCTCAATAAAATAAAATAGAGTCATCCCCTGTAGGGAAAAGAAGTAATAGGCCTTACATGTATCTTTCTTATTTATGATAAATTAGAAAGATACAACACCTTCCAAAAATTGAGCTTCATACATCCATGTACTCTATTAATATCCAATAATCCTTATACTAATAATTTTTAAAGTAAGCCAATAATAAAGTAAGTCTAGAGAATAGAGACTCTTATACTCCTAAAAGTGTGTGAGAATTGCATAATCATGTCCGTTGACATATGCAATATTCAAAAGCTATACTTTAAAAACTAAGACTTGAATGAATTTTATAAACTTAAACTTCTCACTAAACAACCATCCCAATAACAGCTCAGAATTACTAACTCCGGAGGAGGTATCCCCTTGTTTTCATAGTAAAAACAGGTGACCCAAGGGAACACCCTCCCCCCCCCCCCCCCCTTTTTCTTGCCCTGGGTCAAATAGCCCAGAGCGAAGAGGGCAGCCGAACGGAGACACTGCCGAAACAGACAGCCTACCTAGCTATAGTAGCAACTGTTAAGTGAATGACATTCTGAGCAGTAGATAATAGACCTAACAATAGAGGCCTCCAGAAATGGACTCGATATTTCTGAGATAAAATTCATGAATGGATGGCTGAGCGCAATGAGCAGCCTTCAAAAATCTATAATAGAACACTATTAATGTAAGCCCAAGAAGTAGAAGAACTCTTACTTCATGAGCCGAAATCTTAAGCACAACTGCTAAGCCAATGATATACCATAAGCAGTACGCTAGTTAATAGAATCCATTAACAATAAAATGGAGCGTAACGTCCTTCTACTAGACATCAAAGACAGAAGAAGCTTACGCCCTTGTAATAAACAGATATCTGTTTATAAATACATAAACTGTACCCGGAAAGAGTAAAGGCCTATGCCCATACGAAGACGGAAGGACCTTAAAATAATAGGTTCCGGATAATAGGAGCCTAACTCTTATGCAACAATCCAACCTAAATAGTAACGGAAGTATTGATTCCGAAACTATGAAAGTGAAAATCATCCATCGATAGTGCATGAAACTCACTGACTCTACAGTAAAAGAGAAACCAACATAATTACTGTCTAAAAGGTCAGAATTTGAAAACTACTGTTTCCAGAGGCTCAAATGATTACTTAGCTAAATAAGAACCTGAAGTTAAAATCCGTATAGAAATTTAATCTAAAGATTCTAAGTCTATTTATCAAAAAGTTACTAACTGACTTAGATAAAGAGACAAAAGACTCAATTGTAAACTATCGTAGAGTGCATAGGTATGAGGTAACATAAACCTATAACCTAAATAACAACAGGCTGCAGTAGATCTTGTGAAACAAGTATACTAAAAAATAGCAATGAGTAGTATGGAGGGATCAACCATATGAACATAATGATCCCTACACCACGACGGAAGAGCCTCCACTTTAGTCGCATAGAATAGCGAAGAAGAGGATCTCCTATAGTAAGAAATCGCGTCCAAAGCTCGTCCAGTACAGTGCTTACAATGCAATACGGACCACACAACGGAATACATGAAGGTTGCGACCTTGCTGGTTGTGATAAAGATGACACGATTTACCCAGTGAAAAAAGATCCTCACATAGAGGAAGATTTCACGTTAAGATCCACAGTAGACAAGAGAGTAAATTACTCATGATCTCTGTGAAGATAGAGATGCTATCAACAGAAATGTATTGTGGTTGTTTATCTTAGCAATACCTGCTAAAAACAACAGCGCCGGAGGATACGCGTATCCTAACATTCTGTCCTATAGATCAATAGAGCGTTAACAGTATTAGCTCAGAGATCTGGACAAGCCAACACATACGTCTGCAATTGATTAGCCAGCTGTGTCATAAATAAAACATCATTGGGCGCTCCCATAGATAGCAAATCTGATTGAATACTTGTTTGTTGAGAGTCCATTCTGACAGCAACAAGCGACCCGTAAGAGAACGGGAGTGCGATAAAACAATCAGACGACCCAGAATATGACGGACCAAAACTGAACTTGGTGTACTATAACCAACAAACGGATTCTTTCCATTAAATTGAATAACGGAAACGAAAGAGTGCCTCCCTGGTTCCGGAGATACGCCACTACTGTCGAATTAAAGGACAGGAATTTGGGCATGCGTTTCTGAATAATGTTCATGCAATGACATAAAGCAAGCCTAAAAAACATTATTCCGCGGAAGTTAACTGATAGCTAAAAGACTGCGGAACCCAAAGACCCTGGCACTTCGAATCCGTAGGGATCAGTATATATCCCAATCTGTTTGACTGGCAACCGTCATAACAGCCACACTCGGGTCCGGCAACTGCGGCGGCACTCTCTGAGTCAACCACCGAATGTTTGCCCCAGTCTGAATCTCTTGTAACACTAGATAGACAAGAGAATGTATAAATCAAGCAATTCATGGATTGCCGGAAAGTTGCCGTCGAAGAGAAGCTCCTCCGAGAACGAAGCGACTCTGAGAGAGTTCTTAACCTACTATCCACGCGTGGATGTAGCTAGGGCTGCCTCACGTCTAACCAACTCCAATCAGCCACTGAAGGGCGGAGTTATACGTGAACAAACTACTGCCCTCAAAAGAAATTACATTGAGAATAATATCCCGTAAATCTTTTCTTGAAGACGTAATGATAACGCCTCAGTAAGGCGGATTACGTATAATAAAGCGTCTAAGTTAAGTCTAATATACATAATGTCGTTCCCAACATTGAAATTGGAAAAGACATAAACGGTGAAAAAGAATATATGCAGTCTTTAATCACACCGTCTAGACGCATATGAACTCTCGGTATGCCCTGCTCTGCCAAAATAAACTATATGTAAAAAAAGATAAAATGGCAGAAATGAGCCACGCGGACAAGAAACTAAACTATCATGCTTAGTAGCCGTCTTGTATATATATATAAATATATATAGCGTCGAAAAATAAAACACATGTTGTAATAACAATATTGGACTGCGTCGGTAAGTCAGGGACAAAGTCCCTGTACCGATCGAAAAATCCGAGTCCAATGACGCTATAAGTCTCTTATCCAAGATCGCAGCAATGAAGTCCGAAAAATAATCACTGGAAGAAATGCCAGAAGATATGAAAGGCATCTTCCGATACTACTAAAGGGAAAACTCGAAATCTTTCGAATCCCTTTCGCCATCCTGTCGGACCCTATAAAGCGTTCGGTCGTCCGTAGCTTGATGCAACCGCGGACCGCACCGACCCAGCGCCGTCGGATAATTCCTGATTCGACCGAGAAACCGTCAATTGCTGGGATGCTGCGAAACAACTGTGCTAACTCGGATAGCACGTCCGTCACTGAGGCCTGAGGAGCAGCGGTCTTACGATGCATTGCCGCAGGAAGCTCCGAGATCGTTACCCCGTGCATACTTCCAATATGCGAGCGAACAGAGTGTATAGGCCTCGTGTCCCTTGGCTACCGGATGGCGCGACCTATTCGCTGTGGAATCACTGAATGCCGAAACTGATCGGATACTCGAGGTCACGTAGCCAATGTGCGGTCGTGTGCCCTGCTGTGAGGATGAGGAAGCATTAAAGACAGTCTCTCGGACTGTCAATATAACGGAGCGTCCCGAGCAACGGACATATGCTCCGAATGTAAAATATCTGAACCACAACATGCGGTCCCCTATGTTGTTGGCTTCCTCCGATCTGTCCTCAATCTGCCGTCACTGGGTGAGTACTAAAGTAATTAAAGTGCTCGCATCACCCAAATCTCCTTCCTAGACCGCAACGGACAAACCCGGCAGCCGAACCATTCGATGAATGTACGCAACACCGGGTGAGCTAGCGAATGTCACTCCGTAAGCGATAGACATATTCCATGAGCACTTATTGCCGCTAACTCTTCATTAACTATGACGACAGAGGCACACTTTTGAAAGACATCTCCATAACTCTTCGAACAAGAAACCAGAAATGCTTGGATAGCAAGCATAAAATAATAATATATATAGCGTCGTTCAATAATTCGAAAGTTTGTGTGACATTATTGGACTATGTCGGAACTGAGGGACGATGTCCCTGAACCGAACCAAAAATTTCTAAGTCCACCGACGCTATCAGTTTCTTATCCGGCATCGCAGCATATGTTGTTCCGAAAGGGAAAGCTTGAAATCCACCGAATCCCTTTCGGTATCCCGTCGGACCGGATGAAACTTTCGGACGTCCGTACCCGCTTCCGCGGAGCGTCCCGACCCAGCATCGTCGGATAAAATATATGCGACAGATTCAGTTGATGCTGGGATGCTGCGATAAACTGTGCTATTAAGGAAAGCACGTCCGTTCCCGAGGCCTGTGCAGTAGCGGACTTACGATGCATTGCCGCTGGAAGCTCCGTGTACGTTGACTCCCGCATACTTCCTATGCGAACGTCCGGAGTCTGCAGGCCTCGAGTCCCCGGCTACCGACCCAGCGCTGTCGGATAATTCTCGATCCGACACCGTTTCTGTCGGCTGCTGGGATGCTGCGATAAGCTGTGCTATGTGCACAAGAATGTCCGGCGTCGAGACCTGCGGAGGCGCAGTCTATCGCTGCTTCGCCTAGGGCAGCTCCGCATCAGATGGCTCCCGCATACTTTTCCTATGCGAACGTCCGGAGTCCATCGGTCTCGAATCCCTGGCTGCCGGATGGTGTGACCTGGTCGCCGAAGAATCCTTGATCGGCGAAGCTGGTAATGCATCGGCTGTCACGCAGCCAAGGTGCGGTCGTGTGCGCTGACGAGAAGAGGAAGCCTTAGCAGTCTCAGCGGACTGCCTATACAACGGAGCGTCCCGAGCGACGGACGTATGCTCCGCTAACGACACATTTGTACCACAACATCTGGGGCCAGATGTTGTTGAACGAGAGAGGGGCCTCTCTCGCTTGCCGTCCGGAAGGACCGGAACGAGCTATGAACCGGACTAAAAGGCTTCCTCCGTTCTCCCTCCGATCCGCCGTCACTGGGTGTGCATTAAGTTAATTTTATAGTGCTCGCATCACCCCAAAATTCCTTCTAGACCGCAACGGACGAACCCGGCTGCCGAACCATTCGGTGAATGGACGCTACACCGGGCGAGCTAGCGGACGTCAAAGGCCGTCGAACCTACTAGGGTCCTCTTAGGCAATTGGCGTATTACATGAGCACTTTTCCGCTAGCCCTTCATTAATTGTGACGACGGAGGCACACTGTTGGAAGACATCACAGATACATCACCCTAATCTTGATCGTCTGAAATAGAAATTGATAAAGTAGAGTGACCCTGCGGGGAAAGGACCGGAGTGTCCAAATCCCCAACAACATACCGTGACATACGCTTCCCATATTGTCATCGAAATCATACGATACAGAACCGGAGTTAATGCGAGTACACTGACCACATATAGAATGATAATAAGGTCAGAGGAAGACTTCCTCTTAAAACAATAGATCAATATCCTTTCAATGTGAAAAGAAAACAAGTCCTGGTACTCGCACTAACCCCTGGCAATCAAAATACATAATAATAATATGATCCATTAATATAGAAAAAATAATTGAAATCAAAATATTTTGAAAAAATATTTTTTCAGAACAGCCCAAGTTTCTGAAAAGTAACGTTGAGCCCCAATGGATCCCAAGCCTAAGTGTGGACAAAAATTTTAAAAATATTTTAAACAATTTATTCAACACTTACGAACAATAATAATGTATCTAGTTATGATTGAAATAACATAAAGATATTATTATTTAGAAATCCCCCCTCACACAGAGGGCTGTTGTAAATGTAAACAATGAGTGTAAAAACACTAAAATAAGACTCCAGGCACCCAGGCCCGAAATCAGTTACCAAAAATACACCATCTGATGCAAAACAGAGACTTCCAGGGAAGAAACTGCAGAACATCAGATGGTAGATGCAGAACACAACGCCTAACCACCCGTAGGTGAAGACGTAAACATGGGGAAAGAACAGAATTCATTCTGTTATTCAGCTAAACTCCCAAGAAATTTTAGTAATAATAATTACAGAAATTATGCCAAAAGCATGGGAGAATAGCAAGGGGGAACTTAAAGGACAGGGAGAGAGGAAAAACACTTGTAAAAACAGTGTAACTAAATAATCAGAATGACAACAAAATGGCTGCTGCCTTGAAAATAGGTAACTTAACATAATTTCATTAAAAAATTTTAAGTTACAGCCCTGATAATATTCTGTCACACATTCTTTTCCTCTCCTCCTTTTCTATCCTCCTTAGAATCACCATTTCACTAATATTTATGTGTCTGGCATCATTTAAACTGAGATTTAAAAGCACAAAGATCAGTCAGATGTTAACTGATGAAGGGCCAAACTTAGAATGATAAATGGCGCCAATTTCGGAACGTCCATGACACTGCGCATGCGCAGTAGGGGCGAAGTGTGGAGGGCCTCTCAGGACATGTTTTCTTTAGTTTTAGATGCAAATTTTGGGGATTGGGGGGCAAAATTTGTGTTTGGCCCTATATTTTAAGAGTTAGCACCAGCTATGTCTGGGTCATTGGTACAGTATAAAAATATTCAGAGTCCAATGACGCTATAATTCTCTTGTCCGGAAGCGCAGCAGTCTGGCCCGACGGAACAACTTGAGGGAGAAAGTGCCGGATGAAGTCCACGGCAGCTTTATGTTGTTCCGAAAGGGATAGCTCCAATTCATCCGTATCCCTTTCACCATCCGGTCGGACCTCCCGATGTTCCCGGTCGTCCGCCCCCGATGCTTCGGCGGAGCGTACCGACCCAGCGCCGTCGGATAATTCTCGATCCGACACCATTTCTGTCGGCTGCTGGGATGCTGCGATAAGCTGTGCTATCTGCACTAGAATGTCCGACGTCGAGACCTGCGGAGGCGCGGTCTTTCGCTGCTTCGCCGAGGGCAGCTCCGCATCAGATGGCTCCCGCATACTTTTCCTATGCGAACGTCCGGAGTCCATCGGTCTCGAATCCCTGGCTGCCGGATGGTGTGACCTGGTCGCCGAAGAATCCTTCATCGGCGAAGCTGGCAAAATATCGGAGGTCACGCAGCCAAGGTGCGGTCGTGTGCGCTGACGAGAAGAGGAAGCCTTAACAGTCTCTGCGGACTGCTTATACAACGGAGCGTCCCGAGCGACGGACGTATGCTCCGCTAAAGACACATTTTGTACCACAACATCTGGTCCCAGATGTTGTTGTATGAGAGAGGGGCCTCTCTCACTCGCGGCCCGGCTGGACCTGGACGAGCTAGGAACCGGACTAAAAGGCTTCCTCCGTTCTCGTTTACTATCCGCCGTCACTGGGTGTGCATCTATTATGTTTATAGTGCTCGCATCACCCAAAATTTCCTCTTGGACCGCATCGGACGAACCCGGCTGCCGAACCATTCGGTGAATGGACGCTACACCGGGCGAGCTAGCGGACGACATTTGTCTAATCTCCATGAGCACTTTTGCCGCTAGCTCTGAATTCATTTGTGACGACGGACGCACACTTGAAGAAGATAACATGGAAACATCACCCTGTTCTGGTTCCTCTGAAATAGAAACTGAGAGAGTAGAGTGACCTTGTGGAGAAAGAGCCGGCATCGCTCTTTCTCCAGAAACAACATATCGTGACACAAGTTTCCAATGTTTCTCATCCCAATGTTCACATATAGGACAGGGATTAATGCGAGAACACTGACTACAATTAATACAATGATCATGAAAGTCAGAGGAAGATTTCTTCCTATTACAATTTGAACAATGTCCCTTCATTGTGAAAGAACAACAATAAGTCCTAGTTACTCGCAAAAACCCCTGACACAAAGATACATAATAACATGATCCATTAATAAATGAAAAAACAATTGCAAAACAAAATAATTTTGAAAAAATATTTTTTCAGAGAAGCCCAAGTTGCTGAAAAGTAACGTTGAGCCCCGATGGATCCGATGGCAAAGTGTGGTCAAAAATTTTAAATTTATATAAAATAATTAATGAGACACTTTCGGATAATATAAATGTATCTTATAATGAGATAAACTACCACAAAGGCAAACAGCCCCCCTCAAAAAAGGCTGTTGCCAATGAAAACAAACAGTGTAAACACAGTAGAAAACATGACTCCAGGCACTGAAAAAACTGGCCCGGAATCAGTCATCAATTACACTCTATCTGATGCAAAACAGAGACTCCCAGGGGAGAATCTGCAGAACATCAGATGGAAGATGCAGAACACAAACGTTATACACCCATGGGTGAAAACGTAACTATGGGGAAAATAACAGAAAACATTCTGTAACCAAGCAACTCTCCCAGGAAATTTTAGAAATGAAACTTCTCAAAAATATGCCAAAAGCATGGGAGAATTGCAAGGGGGGACTTTAGAAGGCTAGGGGAGAGGAAACACTGAATAAGCAGTGCAACAATTAGCAAGAATGACAACAAGAGGCCCATGCCTCGAAAATAGGCAACTTAACATAATTTCAACAAAAAATTTTAAGTACAGCCCTGATTATTTTTTGCCACTTCTTTTTTCCTCTCCTCCTTCTATCCTCCTTAGAATCACATTTTCTCCAAAAATTACGTGTCTGGCATCCTTTAAACTGAGATTTACAAGCACAAAGATCAGTGAGATGTTGACTGATGAAGGGCCAAACATAGAATGATATTTGGCGCCAATTTCGGGACGACTGCGTCACTGCGCATGCGCAGTAGAGACGTACTATGGAGGTCCTTTAGGACATGATTTCTTTTTGTTTTGGATGCAAATTTTGGGGATTGGGGGGCAAAATTTGTGTTTGGCCCTGGTTTTTGTTGGAGTTAGCACCAGCTAAGTCTGGGTCATTGGTACAGTATAAAAATATAGGCAACTTAACATAATTTCATAAAAAATTTTAAGTACAGCCCTGATTATTTTTTGTCACTCCTTTTTCCTCTCCTCCTTCTATATCCTCCTTAGAATCACCATTTCTCCAATAATTACATGTCTGGCATCCTTTAAACTGAGATTTACAAGCACAAAGATCAGTGAGATGTTGACTGATGAAGGGCCAAACAGAGAATGATAATTGGCGCCAATTTCGGAACGTCCTTGACACTGCGCATGCACAGTAGGGGCGAAGTATGGAGGTCCTATAGGACATGATTTCTTTTGGTTTTGGATGCAAATTTTGGGGATTGGGGGCAAAATTTGTGTTTGACCCTGGTTTTGTTAGAGTTAGCACCAGCTAAGTCTGGGTCATTGGTACAGTATAAAAATATAGAAAATAAGGCAATTTGAATAGTGATTTTTGAAAAAGACAGTTCACTGGTTTGGGCTGTTACTTTAGGTAAAGGCTTAATCCTTTATCTCATGAATCGGTCACATTAGCCCAAGTAATACACTAATTATTTTTCAAAATATTGCAACTAAACTATATCATGTGACCCCTTAAATGGAACAAACTCATCATGCTCATTCCAATGAGGGGTCACATGATATGGTTTTGTACACATGTTTTTAAAATTATTTATTGGGGTTTAAGGTCACATACTTATGCACAATGGCTAATCATGACAGTGACAGTTTTACGGGTGGAGGAAGCTGGAGTACCAGAGAGAAACACCGAGCAGTGACGAGCAACTGTCAGCTCAACATTCTAACTCTGTTCAAGCACCGCTCAAGGGGTGTTATAGCGGTTGAAGACATGTGCACCATCGACGTGCAGTAAGCCTTAGTACATGGCGTCATCGTGCCCCCATGTAGGCAACTGGGAAAAAGTGCCTTGCCCAAGGACTCAAACGTGGGTCATCCTGGATGGGGATCTAACTCGGGACCTCTTGCATAGAAGTCCAACAGTCTACCACTGAGCCACCACACCCCTTTTTAAAAATTAAATGAAAGTGTCAATGACACTGTAGCTCAACTTGTCAAGACAAAGACATGTACATGTATAGTATGTGACACAGCAATGACAAACATCTAGGTAATGACCTGATAACAAAGGTACATATAAAGTATTATAACGGTCTGTACATAAATACTGACCATTGCCTGTAACAAATGTATAGGTAAAGTATTGTAAAGGTGGGTGACAGTCAGATGCTGAACTAGAAAAAATCTTTGAGTCCCAGAGTGGGTCTGACTGAACCTCAAAATATTTGTTCTCATAGCACAGTGATAACAAAGGCACCCCAAAACACACTCGTTCCTGTCCCAAGGTGAAAACAAAAGTACTCAAGAAGTTTTGTGAAGATCAGTTCATAAATACGAGCTGTATAGAACTTGTGACAAAAAACTGATTGGACCTAATTTCGGTACAAAATGGCCACTGGCAGCCATCTTGAATTTTGGACCGTACCCAGAAACACTCATTCTCATCCCAAGGAGATAACAAAGGTACCCAAGAAGTTTTGTGAAGATCGGTTCATAAATACAGCCTCTACCCTGAGCCGTATTGACATGTGTGCTTACATTGTGTAAGCAGCACTGAATAAATCAAAGTTCATCTAATTTGCATAATTTCTGCACGAAAAAAAACCCCTTACAATATGTGATGTATTCCATGTTACTAAACATTCATACAAAAATTTATTAAAATCAGAACTTTCATACAGAAGTTCTATACAAAAGACTGATTGCACTAATTTTGGTACAAAATGGCTGCTGGTGGCCATCTTGAATTTCGGACCACACCCAAAAACACTCGCTCTCATCCCACGGTGATAACAAAGGTACCCAAGAAGTTTCGTAAAGATTGGTTCATAAATATGGCCTCTAGTCTGAGCTGTATAGAAGTTGTGTACAAAAAACTGATTAGACCTAATTTTGGTACAAAATGGCCACTAGCAGCCATCTTGAATTTTAGACCGCGCCCAGAAACACTCGTTCTCGTCCCAAGGTGATAACAAAGGTACCCAAGACATTTCGTGAAGATCAGTTCATAAATACAGACTCTAGTCTGAGCCGTATTGACATGTGTACTTACTGTGTGTAAGTCGCACTGAAAAAATCAAAGTTCATCTAATTTGCATAATTTCTGCACGAGAAAAAAACCCGTATTATATGTGATGCATCCCATGGTACTAAACATTCATACAAAAAAATTATTCAAATCAGGGCTTTCATATGGAAGTTCTGTGCAAAAATCTGATTGCACCTAATTTTGTACAAAATGGCTGCCATTGGCCATCTTGAATTTCGGACCGGACCCCAAAACACTCGTTCTCGTCCCACGGTGAAACCAAAGGTACCCAAGAAGTTTCGTAAAGATCGGTTCATAAATACGGCCTCTAGCCCGAGCCGTATTGGCATTTGCACTTACAGTGCTGAAGGTAACCCCAAAAAACATCAAAATTAGTCTAATTTGCACAATTTACGTACGAGAAAAAAACCCGTATTATATGTGATGTATCCCATGGTACTAAACATTCATACAAATGAAAGTGTCAATGACACTGTAGCTCAACTTGTCAAGACAAAGACATGTACATGTATAGTATGTGACACAGCAATGACAAACATCTAGGTAATGACCTGATAACAAAGGTACATATAAAGTATTGTAACGGTCTGTACATAAATAATGACCGTTGCCTGTAACAAATGTATAGGTAAAGTATTGTAAAGGTGGGTGACAGTCAGATGCTGAACTAGAAAAAATCTTTGAGTCCCAGAGTGGGTCTGACTGAACCCCAAAATATTTGTTCTCATAGCACAGTGATAACAAAGGCACCCCAAAACACACTCGTTCCTGTCCCAAGGTGAAAACAAAAGTACTCAAGACGTTTTGTGAAGATCAGTTCATAAATACGAGCTGTATAGAACTTGTGACAAAAAACTGATTGGACCTAATTTCGGTACAAAATGGCCACTGGCAGCCATCTTGAATTTTGGACCGTACCCAGAAACACTCATTCTCATCCCAAGGAGATAACAAAGGTACCCAAGAAGTTTTGTGAAGATCGGTTCATAAATACAGCCTCTACCCTGAGCCGTATTGACATGTGTGCTTACATTGTATAAGTTGCACTGAATAAATCAAAGTTCATCTAATTTGCATAATTTCTGCACGAAAAAAAACCCCTTACAATATGTGATGTATTCCATGTTACTAAACATTCATACAAAAATTTATTAAAATCAGAACTTTCATACAGAAGTTCTATACAAAAGACTGATTGCACTAATTTTGGTACAAAATGGCTGCTGGTGGCCATCTTGAATTTCGGACCACACCCAAAAACACTCGCTCTCATCCCACGGTGATAACAAAGGTACCCAAGAAGTTTCGTAAAGATTGGTTCATAAATATGGCCTCTAGTCTGAGCTGTATATAAGTTGTGTACAAAAAACTGATTAGACCTAATTTTGGTACAAAATGGCCACTGGCAGCCATCTTGAATTTTAGACCGCACCCAGAAACACTCGTTCTCGTCCCAAGGTGATAACAAAGGTACCCAAGACATTTCGTGAAGATCAGTTCATAAATACAGACTCTAGTCTGAGCCGTATTGACATGTGTACTTACTGTGTGTAAGTCGCACTGAAAAAATCAAAGTTCATCTAATTTGCATAATTTCTGCACGAGAAAAAAACCCGTATTATATGTGATGCATCCCATGGTACTAAACATTCACACAAAAAAATTATTCAAATCAGGGCTTTCATATGGAAGTTCTGTGCAAAAATCTGATTGCACCTAATTTTGTACAAAATGGCTGCCATCGGCCATCTTGAATTTCGGACCGGACCCAAAAACACTCGTTCTCATCCCACGGTGATACCAAAGGTACCCAAGAAGTTTCGTAAAGATCGGTCCATAAATACGGCCTCTAGCCCGAGCCGTATTGGCATTTGCACTTACAGTGCTGAAAGTAACCCCAAAAAACATCAAAATTAGTCTAATTTGCACAATTTACGTACGAGAAAAAAACCCGTATTATATGTGATGTATCCCATGGTACTAAACATTCATACAAAAAAATTATTCAAATCAGAGCTTTCATATGGAAGTTCTGTACAAAAAACAGATTTCTGCATCATCGGTACAAAATGGCCACTGGCAGCCATCTTGAATTTCGGACCACACCTAAAAACACTCGTTCCCGTCCCAGGGTCATAACAAAGGTACACAAGAAGTTTCGTAAAGATCGGTTCATAAATACGACCTCTAGCCCGAGCCATAGCCAATTGTTGACGTACGGACAGACGGACAGACGGCCAGACGGCCAGACGGACGACGGGCCATGACAATAGCTCAAATTTGACTTTGTCAAAGTTGAGCTAAAAATTATTCAAATCAGAGCTTTCATATGGAAGTTCTGTACAAAAAACAGATTTCTGCATCGTCGGTACAAAATGGCAGCTGGCAGCCATCTTGAATTTCGGACCGCACCCCAAAACACTCGTTCTCGTCCCACGGTCATAACAAAGGTACCCAAGAAGTTTTGTAAAGATCGGTTCATAAATACGGCCTCTAGCCCGAGCCATAGCAGCTTGGCACTTACAGCTCTGAAAGTAACACTAAATAAATCAAAGTCAGTCTAATTTGCATAATTTACGCACGAGAAAAAAACCCGTATTATATGTGATGTATCCCATGGTACTAAACATTTATACAAAACTTTATTCAAATCAGAACTTTCATACAGAAGTTCTGTACAAAAAACTGATTTTTGCATCATCGGTACAAAATGGCCACTGGCAGCCATCTTGAATTTCGGACCACACCTAAAAACACTCGTTCCCGTCCCAGGGTCATAACAAAGGTACATAAGAAGTTTCGTAAAGATCGGTTCATAAATACGACCTCTAGCCCGAGCCATAGCCAATTGTTGACGTACGGACAGACGGACAGACGGCCAGGCGGACAGACGGACGACGGACGACGGGCCATGACAATAGCTCAAATTTGACTTCGTCAAAGTTGAGCTAAAAAAAATTGAAGCCTCATTCAATGCAGACAATATCAAAATTTGTGATTTTAAAAATTAACTTTTCAAATTTTTCAAAATATTTCAACAAAACTGTATCATGTGACCCCTCATTGGAACGAGCTCGTTCCAATGAGGGGTCACACGATATAGTTTTGTAGTAATTTTCAGAAAAGTTAAAAAATTTATAGTAATTTATATATTTTTTATACTTACCAATGACCCAGACATAGCTGGTGCTAACTCTTAAAATATAGGGCCAAACACAAATTTTGCCCCCCAATCCCCAAAATTTGCATCTAAAACTAAAGAAAACATGTCCTGAAAGGCCCTCCACACCTCGCCCCCACTGCGCATGCGCAGTGTCAAGGACGTTCCGAAATTGGCGCCATTTATCATTCTAATAACCAGTGCCTGGTAAGCGCTATGTACTCAGCGGGGAGGCAAGAGTTCCCAACTCCTGGGAGGGCTATCCCCGTCTGGGTCATTGGTAAGTATAAAAAATATATAAATTACTATAAATTTTTTAACATTTTTATACTGTACCAATGACCAAGACATAGCTGAATAGTAAAAAGGCTGGAGGGCCAAGGACATAGAGCAAAATGGAATACGCTCAATAAAATAAAATAGAGTCATCCCCTGTAGGGAAAAGAAGTAATAGGCCTTACATGTATCTTTCTTATTTATGATAAATTAGAAAGATACAACACCTTCCAAAAATTGAGCTTCATACATCCATGTACTCTATTAATATCCAATAATCCTTATACTAATAATTTTTAAAGTAAGCCAATAATAAAGTAAGTCTAGAGAATAGAGACTCTTATACTCTTAAAAGTGTGTGAGAATTGCATAATCATGTCCGTTGACAAATGCAATATTCAAAAGCTATACTTTAAAAACTAAGACTTGAATGAATTTTATAAACTTAAACTTCTCACTAAACAACCATCCCAATAACAGCTCAGAATTACTAACTCCGGAGGAGGTATCCCCTTGTTTTCATAGTAAAAACAGGTGACCCAAGGGAACACCCTCCCCCCCCCCCCCCCCCCCCTTTTTCTTGCCCTGGGTCAAATAGCCCAGAGCGAAGAGGGCAGCCGAACGGAGACACTGCCGAAACAGACAGCCTACCTAGCTATAGTAGCAACTGTTAAGTGAATGACATTCTGAGCAGTAGATAATAGACCTAACAATAGAGGCCTTCAGAAATGGACTCGATATTTCTGAGATAAAAATCATGAATGGATGGCTGAGCGCAATGAGCAGCCTTCAAAAATCTATAATAGCAACACTATTAATGTAAGCCCAAGAAGTAGAAGAACTCTTACTTCATGAGCCGAAATCTTAAGCACAACTGCTAAGCCAATGATATACCATAAGCAGTACGCTAGTTAATAGAATTCATTAACAATAAAATGGAGCGTAACGTCCTTCTACTAGACATCAAAGACAGAAGAAGCTTACGCCCTTGTAATAAGCAGATATCTGTTTATAAATACATAAACTGTACCCGGAAAGAGTAAAGGCCTATGCCCATACGAAGACGGAAGGACCTTAAAATAATAGGTTCCGGATAATAGGAGCCTAACTCTTATGCAACAATCCAACCTAAATAGTAACGGAAGTATAGATTCCGAAACTATGAAAGTGAAAATCATCCATCGATAGTGCATGAAACTCACTGACTCTACAGTAAAAGAGAAACCAACAGAATTACTGTCTAAAAGGTCAGAATTTGAAAACTACTGTTTCCAGAGGCTCAAATGATTACTTAGCTAAATAAGAACCAAAGTTAAAATCCGTATAGGAATTTAATCTAAAGATTCTAAGTCTATTTATCAAAAAGTTACTAACTGACTTAGATAAAGAGACAAAAGACTCAATAGTAAACTATCGTAGAGTGCATAGGTATGAGGTAACATAAACCTATAACCTAAATAACAACAGGCTGCGGTAGATCTTGTGAAACAAGTATACTAAAAACTAGCAATGCGTAGTATGGAGGGATCAACCATATGAACATAATGATCCCTACACCACGACGGAAGAGCCTCCACTTTAGTCGCATAGAATAGCGAAGAAGAGGATCTCCTATAGTAAGAAATCGCGTCCAAAGCTCGTCCAGTACAGTGCTTACAATGCAATACGGACCACACAACGGAATACATGAAGGTTGCGACCTTGCTGGTTGTGATAAAGATGACACGATTTACCCAGTGAAAAAAGATCCTCACATAGAGGAAGATTTCACGTTAAGATCCACAGTAGACAAGAGAGTAAATTACTCATGATCTCTGTGAAGATAGAGATGCTATCAACAGAAATGTATTGTGGTTGTTTATCTTAGCAATACCTGCTAAAACAACAGCGCCGGAGGATACGCGTATCCTATCATTCCGTCCTATAGATCAATAGAGCGTTAACAGTATTAGCTCAGAGATCTGGACAAGCCAACACATACGTCTGCAATTGATTAGCAAGCTGTGTCATAAATAAAACATCATTGGGCGCTCCCATAGATAGCAAATCTGATTAAATACTTGTTTGTTGAGAGTCCATTCTGACAGCAACAAGCGACCCGTAAGAGAACGGGAGTGCGATAAAACAATCAGACGACCCAGAATATGACGGACCAAAACTGAACTTGGTGTACTATAACCAACAGACGGATTCTTTCCATTAAATTGAATAACGGAAACGAAAGAGTGCCTCCCTGGTTCCGGAGATACGCCACTACTGTCGAATTAAAGGACAGGAATTTGGGCATGCGTTTCTGAATAATGTTCATGCAATGACATAAAGCAAGCCTAAAAAACATTATTCCGCGGAAGTTAAACTGATAGCTAAAAGACCGCGGAACCCAAAGACCCTGGCACTTCGAATCCGTAGGGATCAGTATATATCCCAATCTGTTTGACTGGCAACCGTCATAACAGCCACACTAGGGTCCGGCAACTGCGGCGGCACTCTCTGAGTCAACCACCGAATGTTTGCCCCAGTCTGAATCTCTTGTAACACTAGATAGACAAGAGAATGTATAAATCAAGCAATTCATGGATTGCCGGAAAGTTGCCGTCGAAGAGAAGCTCCTCCGAGAACGAAGCGACTCTGAGAGAGTTCTTAACCTACTATCCACGCGTGGATGTAGCTAGGGCTGCATCACGTCTAACCAACTCCAATCAGCCACTGAAGGGCGGAGTTATACGTGAACAAAGTACTGCCCTCAAAAGAAATTACATTGAGAATAATATCCCGTAAATCTTTTCTTGAAGACGTAATGATAACGCCTCAGTAAGGCGGATTACGTATAATAAAGCGTCTAAGTTAAGTCTACTATACATAATGTCGTTCCCAACATTGAAATTGGAAAAGACATAAACGGCGAAAAAGAATATATGCAGTCTTTAATCACACCGTCTAGACGCATATGAACTCTCGGTATGCCCTGCTCTGCCAAAATAAACTATATGTAAAAAAGATAAAATGGCAGAAATGAGCCACGCGGACAAGAAACTAAACTATCATGCTTAGTAGCAGGCTTATATATATATATATATAATATATAGCGTCGAAAAATAAAACACATGTTGTAATGACAATATTGGACTGCGTCGGTAAGTCAGAGACAAAGTCCCTGTACCGATCGAAAAATCCGAGTCCAATGACGCTATAAGTCTCTTATCCAAGATCGCAGCAATGAAGTCCGAAAAATAATCACTGGAAGAAATGCCAGAAGATATGAAAGGCATCTTCCGATACTACTAAAGGGAAAACTCGAAATCTTTCGAATCCCTTTCGCCATCCTGTCGGACCCTATAAAGCGTTCGGTCGTCCGTAGCTTGATGCAACCGCGGACCGCACCGACCCAGCGCCGTCGGATAATTCCTGATTCGACCGAGAAACCGTCAATTGCTGGGATGCTGCGAAACAACTGTGCTAACTCGGATAGCACGTCCGTCACTGAGGCCTGAGGAGCAGCGGTCTTACGATGCATTGCCGCAGGAAGCTCCGAGATCGTTACCCCGTGCATACTTCCAATATGCGAGCGAACGGGGTGTATAGGCCTCGTGTCCCTTGGCTACCGGATGGCGCGACCTATTCGCTGTGGAATCACTGAATGCCGAAACTGATCGGATACTCGAGGTCACGTAGCCAATGTGCGGTCGTGTGCCCTGCTGTGAGGATGAGGAAGCATTAAAGACAGTCTCTCGGACTGTCAATATAACGGAGCGTCCCGAGCAACGGACATATGCTCCGAATGTAAAATATCTGAACCACAACATGCGGTCCCCTATGTTGTTGGCTTCCTCCGATCTATCCTCAATCTGCCGTCACTGGGTGAGTACTAAAGTAATTAAAGTGCTCGCATCACCCAAATCTCCTTCCTAGACCGCAACGGACGAACCCGGCAGCCGAACCATTCGATGAATGTACGCTACACCGGGTGAGCTAGCGAATGTCACTCCGTAAGCGATAGACATATTCCATGAGCACTTATTGCCGCTAACTCTTCATTAACTATGACGACAGAGGCACACTTTTGAAAGACATCTCCATAACTCTTCGAACAAGAAACCAGAAATGCTTGGATAGCAAGCATAAAATAATAATATATATAGCGTCGTTCAATAATTCGAAAGTTTGTGTGACATTATTGGACTATGTCGGAACTGAGGGACGATGTCCCTGAACCGAACCAAAAATTTCTAAGTCCACCGACGCTATCAGTTTCTTATCCGGCATCGCAGCATATGTTGTTCCGAAAGGGAAAGCTTGAAATCCACCGAATCCCTTTCGGTATCCCGTCGGACCGGATGAAACTTTCGGACGTCCGTACCCGCTTCCGCGGAGCGTCCCGACCCAGCATCGTCGGATAAAATATATGCGACAGATTCAGTTGATGCTGGGATGCTGCGATAAACTGTGCTATTAAGGAAAGCACGTCCGTTCCCGAGGCCTGTGCAGTAGCGGACTTACGATGCATTGCCGCTGGAAGCTCCGTGTACGTTGACTCCCGCACACTTCCTATGCGAACGTCCGGAGTCTGCAGGCCTCGAGTCCCCGGCTACCGACCCAGCGCTGTCGGATAATTCTCGATCCGACACCGTTTCTGTCGGCTGCTGGGATGCTGCGATAAGCTGTGCTATGTGCACAAGAATGTCCGGCGTCGAGACCTGCGGAGGCGCAGTCTATCGGTGCTTCGCCGAGGGCAGCTCCGCATCAGATGGCTCCCGCATACTTTTCCTATGCGAACGTCCGGAGTCCATCGGTCTCGAATCCCTGGCTGCCGGATGGTGTGACCTGGTCGCCGAAGAATCCTTGATCGGCGAAGCTGGTAATATATCGGCGGTCACGCAGCCAAGGTGCGGTCGTGTGCGCTGACGAGAAGAGGAAGCCTTAGCAGTCTCAGCGGACTGCCTATACAACGGAGCGTCCCGAGCGACGGACGTATGCTCCGCTAACGACACATTGTACCACAACATCTGGGGCCAGATGTTGTTGAACGAGAGAGGGGCCTCTCTCGCTTGCCGTCCGGATGGACCGGAACGAGCTATGAACCGGACTAAAAGGCTTCCTCCGTTCTCCCTCCGATCCGCCGTCACTGGGTGTGCATTAAGTTAATTTTATAGTGCTCGCATCACCCCAAAATTCCTTCTAGACCGCAACGGACGAACCCGGCTGCCGAACCATTCGGTGAATGGACGCTACACCGGGCGAGCTAGCGGACGTCAAAGGCCGTCGAACCTACTAGGGTCCTCTTAGGCAATTGGCGTATTACATGAGCACTTTTCCGCTAGCCCTTCATTAATTGTGACGACGGAGGCACACTGTTGGAAGACATCACAGATACATCACCCTAATCTTGATCGTCTGAAATAGAAATTGATAAAGTAGAGTGACCCTGCGGGGAAAGGACCGGAGTGTCCAAATCCCCAACAACATACCGTGACATACGCTTCCCATATTGTCATCGAAATCATACGATACAGAACAGGAGTTAATGCGAGTACACTGACCACATATAGAATGATAATAAGGTCAGAGGAAGACTTCCTCTTAAAACAATTGAGAATATCCTTTCAATGTGAAAAGAAAACAAGTCCTGGTACTCGCACTAACCCCTGGCAATAAAAATACATAATAATAATATGATCCATTAATATAGAAAAAATAATTGAAATCAAAATATTTTGAAAAAATATTTTTTCAGAACAGCCCAAGTTTCTGAAAAGTAACGTTGAGCCCCAATGGATCCCAAGCCTAAGTGTGGACAAAAATTTTAAAAATATTTTAAACAATTTATTCAACACTTACGAACAATAATAATGTATCTAGTTATGATTAAAATAACATAAAGATATTATTATTTAGAAATCCCCCCCTCACACAGAGGGCTGTTGTAAATGTAAACAATGAGTGTAAAAACACTAAAATAAGACTCCAGGCACCCAGGCCCGAAATCAGTTACCAAAAATACACCATCTGATGCAAAACAGAGACTTCCAGGGAAGAAACTGCAGAACATCAGATGGTAGATGCAGAACACAACGCCTAACCACCCGTAGGTGAAGACGTAAACATGGGGAAAGAACAGAATTCATTCTGTTATTAAGCTAAAACTCCCAAGAAATTTTAGTAATAATAATTACAGAAACTATGCCAAAAGCATGGGAGAATAGCAAGGGGGAACTTAAAGGACAGGGAGAGAGGAAAAACACTTGAAAAAACAGTGTAACTAAATAATCAGAATGACAACAAAATGGCTGCTGCCTTGAAAATAGGTAACTTAACATAATTTCATTAAAAAATTTTAAGTTACAGCCCTGATAATATTCTGTCACACATTCTTTTCCTCTCCTCCTTTTCTATCCTCCTTAGAATCAACATTTCACTAATATTTATGTGTCTGGCATCATTTAAACTGAGATTTAAAAGCACAAAGATCAGTCAGATGTTAACTGATGAAGGGCCAAACTTAGAATGATAAATGGCGCCAATTTCGGAACGTCCTTGACACTGCGCATGCGCAGTGGGGGCGAGGTGTGGAGGGCCTTTCAGGACATGTTTTCTTTAGTTTTAGATGCAAATTTTGGGGATTGGGGGGCAAAATTTGTGTTTGGCCCTATATTTTAAGAGTTAGCACCAGCTATGTCTGGGTCATTGGTACAGTATAAAAATTTAATATTTTTTAAACTGCTGAATTTGCATATTACGCTGTGGATGCAGCCGATTCATTAGGTAAAGGGTTAAAATAATAAATTTTGATATAATGTGCATTGGGTAAAGGCTTAAGACAAGGAAACAAAAGTATAATGTACATGCACTTGCCCGCTGGACTAGTAATTTGAAAAGTTCTCATGGAGACATGTGAGGCAATGTACCTACCTAATGGATAAATATCAACTCTAAATGGAAGCATAATCCTTTTCGACATAAAATTGTGTGTTTTATCTCCACCTCTTGGAAAGAGTGGTAACCAAACCTGAAAAAGTTTAAAATGTCTTTAGTCATCAGTCTGAAGGATTAGTGTTTAAGAGTTGTCGTGGAGTTTATATTTACTGTTATCAGTCTGAGTGGTTAATGTTCAACAGTTGTCGTGGAGTTTATATTTACTGTTATCGGTCTAAGTGATTAATGTTTAACAGTTGTCATGGAGTTTATATTTACTGTTATCGGTCTGAGTGGTTAATGTTTAACAGTTGTCGTGGAGTTTATATTTACTGTTATCGGTCTGAGTGGTTAATGTTCAACAGTTGTCGTGGAGTTTATATTGTTATTGGTCTGAGTGGTTAATGTTTAACAGTGGTCGTGGAGTTTATATTTACTGTTATCGGTCTGAGTGGTTAATGTTTAACAGTTGTCGTGGAGTTTATATTTACTGTTATCGGTCTGAGTGGTTAATGTTTAACAGTTGTAGTGGAGTTTATATTTACTGTTATCTGTCTGAGTGGTTAATGTTTAACAGTTGTAGTGGAGTTTATATTTACTGTTATCGTCTGAGTGGTTAATGTTTAACAGTTGTCGTGGAGTTTATATTTACTGTTATCGGTCTGAGTGGTTAATGTTTAACAGTTGTCGTGGAGTTTATATTGTTATTGGTCTGAGTGGTTAATGTTTAACAGTTGTCATGGAGTTTATATTTACTGTTATCGGTCTGTGTGGTTAATGTTTAACAGTTGTCGTGGAGTTTATATTTACTGTTATCGTTCTGAGTGGTTAATGTTTAACAGTTGTCGTGGAGTTTATATTTACTGTTATCGGTCTGAGTGGTTAATGTTTACCAGTTGTCATGGAGTTTATATTTACTGTTATCGGTCTGAGTGGTTAATGTTTAACAGTTGTCGTAGAGTTTATATTTACTGTTATCGGTCTGAGTGGTTAATGTTTAACAGTTGTCGTGGAGTTTATATTTACTGTTATCGGTCTGAGTGGTTAATGTTTAACAGTTGTAGTGGAGTTTATATTTACTGTTATCGGTCTGAGTGGTTAATGTTTAGCAGTTGTAGTGGAGTTTATATTTACTGTTATCGGTCTGAGTGGTTAATGTTTAACAGTTGTAGTGGAGTTTATATTTACTGTTATCGGTCTGAGTGGTTAATGTTTAACAGTTGTCGTGGAGTTTATATTTACTGTTATCGGTCTGAGTGGTTAATGTTTAACAGTTGTAGTGGAGTTTATATTTACTGTTATCGGTCTGAGTGGTTAATGTTTAGCAGTTGTAGTGGAGTTTATATTTACTGTTATCGGTCTGAGTGGTTAATGTTTAACAGTTGTAGTGGAGTTTATATTTACTGTTATCGGTCTGAGTGGTTAATGTTTACCAGTTGTCGTGGAGTTTATATTTACTGTTATCGGTCTGAGTGGTTAATGTTTAACAGTTGTCGTGGAGTTTATATTTACTGTTATCGGTCTGAGTGGTTAATGTTTAACAGTTGTCGTGGAGTTTATATTTACTGTTATCGGTCTGAGTGGTTAATCTTTAACAGTTGTAGTGGAGTTTATATTTACTGTTATCGGTCTAAGTGATTAATGTTTAACAGTTGTCATGGAGTTTATATTTACTGCTATCGGTCTGAGTGGTTAATATTTAACAGTTGTCATGGAGTTTATATTGTTATTGGTCTGAGTGGTTAATGTTTAACAGTTGTCGTGGAGTTTATATTTACTGCTATCGGTCTGAGTGGTTAATATTTAACAGTTGTAGTGGAGTTTATATTTACTGTTATCGGTCTGAGTGGTTAATGTTTAACAGTTGTAGTGGAGTTTATATTTACTGTTATCGGTCTGAGTGGTTAATGTTTAACAGTTGTAGTGGAGTTTATATTTACTGTTATCGGTCTGAGTGGTTAATGTTTAACAGTTGTAGTGGAGTTTATATTTACTGTTATCGGTCTGAGTGGTTAATGTTTAACAGTTGTCGTGGAGTTTATATTTACTGCTATCGGTCTGAGTGGTTAATATTGAACAGTTGTAGTGGAGTTTATATTTACTGTTATCGGTCTGAGTGGTTAATGTTTAACAGCTATAGTGGAGTTTATATTTACTGTTATCGGTCTGAGTGGTTAATGTTTAACAGTTGTATTGGAGAATGGTCTGAATAGTTAACGTTTAACCCTCAATGGCCTAATTCCAACTTTGATCACATTTTTTGCAATAGAACAGGTGCCCCTGCATGCAGTCTTTGGGTTAACTCACAAGTTACATTCTAAGCACCTTGATAGCTGTTTTAGGCAAGTCTTGGCTGCCTATATAGGCAGCCAAGACTTGCCAAAAAAAACAGCACCAGTCACAGGATGTAGACTATCAAAATGTAGCAAAAATATGTAAAAATCTCTAGGCCTTTTACAGTTGAAGTGGAGTTTATTATCTCTTGTATGGTTGTTCAAGGCAGTGGTCAACATCTATGACAATATAATTACAGCATAGCAAGGCTGAGGTCAAGTTTTACCCAACATTGAACAAATGCTTAGGGCCCTGTGAGTTGGATATTTTAGTTCGAGTCGATTCTCGATTCAATTCTAGTTTAAAACTCACGAATCGAGTCATTTTTCGAGTCAATTCTTATAAAACCAAAGGCCCGATTTCTTCTCAACAGAGAGGGATTTAACATTCTTTTGCCGCGTAAATGCGGCTTTCAATCTGCTAACTATTCCATGTATACATATTTTGGTACAACTTACCAACCTTTCTTGCCTCTTAGAACCTCCAGGTAACAATTTTGACAAGTTTTAACACGTTTTCTAAATTAGGCATGGCACATTGGGTTGTTCATGCAGTCAAAACACCAATAACAGATTAAGTGCACTCCGAGCACTCGAAAAATTCCCACGATAAATATCTTCCAACATTAAATTCCCTTATGAAATATTATGTGTATGGAGCAGGCATGTCAAGTGGTACCTGTACTGGTACCACCGGTTCCCTCATGCTCCAAACGGTACCGGTACTGAAGCTTTTGTCCCAGTGGTACTAGAGTAAACAGGCTGATATTCATGTATTCTTGTATGATACACTTACATGACATACTTTTAACTTATTTGTGAATGAACATATCAAAACACTCTACAGGTGCATGTTCTGTTTGCACCACAACTCGATAAGGCCGACCATTCTGACTTTTCATACGTCGCATCAAAGACGTTGGAAGTGCCATTTTCGGATACTTCAATGAAATTATTCTGTGGTGACATAAAAGTAATCATAAAGCACGATCTTCGTGCTTTATGATTACTTTGATGTCACCGTAGAATAATTGGACGATGCCATGTTTGTCTTGTGAACTTGGCGACTGGAGCAGTTTAATGTGAATTTTTGCCATCTGATTGCGGTATGTCATCCAATTGTTGATTTGTCCCGGTACTGGTTTTGGTGAGACAGACTCGGTCCCGTCCCGGTACTGGTTATGTTGGTACCACGCAGTACTTTGACATGGCTGGTCTGGATGAATAAAAAATTACTACTTCATTGGAATATTAATAATGACCTTACCTTCATCCCAAGTGAACCACAACCTAACCACAAAGCTTCCATCAATTGCATCTTTCCTGTATTAGCACGAGATGTAGTCCACATGTTTTCAACCGATGTGGCTACAATTGAAGGTGTACAGAATGGAACCTGTAAAAAAAAAAAGTTAAAAAATTTATAGTAATTTATATATTTTTTATACTTACCAATGACCCAGACATAGCTGGTGCTAACTCTTAAAATATAGGGCCAAACACAAATTTTGCCCCCCAATCCCCCAAATTTGCATCTAAAACTAAAGAAAACATGTCCTGAAAGGCCCTCCACACTTCGCCCCTACTGCGCATGCGCAGTGTCAAGGACGTTCCGAAATTGGCGCCATTAATCATTCTAATAACCAGTGCCTGGTAAGCGCTATGTACTCAGCGGGGAGGCAAGAGTTCCCAACTCCTGGGAGGGCCATCCCCGTCTGGGTCATTGGTAAGTATAAAAAATATATAAATTACTATAAATTTTTTAACATTTTTATACTGTACCAATGACCCAGACGTAGCTGAATAGTAAAAAGGCTGGAGGGCCAAGGACATAGAGCAAAATGGAATACGCTCAATAAAATAAAATAGAGTCATCCCCTGTAGGGAAAAAGAAGTAATAGGCCTTACATGTATCTTTCTTATTTATGATAAATTAGAAAGATACAACACCTTCCAAAATTGAGCTTCATACATCCATGTTCTCTATTAATATCCAATATAATCCTTATAGTAATAATTTTTAAAGTAAGCCAATAAATAAAGTAAGTCTAGAGAATAGAGACTCTTATACTCCTAAAAGTGTCTGAGGATTGCATAATCATGTCCGTTGACATATGCAGTATTCAAAAGCTATACTTTAAAAACTAAGACTTGAATGAATTTTAAAAACCTAAACTTCTCACTAAACAACCATCCCAATAACAGCTCAGAATTACTAACTCCGGAGGAGGTATCCCCTTGTTTTCATAGTAAAACAGGTGACCCAAGGGAACACCCTCCCCCCCCCCCCCCCCCTTTTTCTTGCCCTGGGTCAAATAGCCCAGAGCGAAGAGGGCAGCCGAACGGAGACACTGCCGAAACAGACAGCCTACCTAGCTATAGTAGCAACTGTTAAGTGAATGACATTCTGAGCAGTTGATAATAGACCTAACAATAGAGGCCTCCAGAAATGGACTCGATATTTCTGAGATAAAATTCATGAATGTGGATGGCTGAGCGCAATGAGCGGCCTTCAAAAATCTATAATAGCGACACTATTAATGTAAGCCCAAGAAGTAGAAGAACTCTTACTTCATGAGCCGAAATCTTAAGCACAACTGCTAAGTCAATGATATACTATAAGCAGTACCAATAGTTAATAGAATCCATTAACAATAAAATGGAGCGTAACGTCCTTCTTTCTACTAGACATCAAAGACAGAAGAAGCTTACGCCCATAGTAATAAACAGAAATCTGTTTATAAATACATAAACTGTACCCGGAAAGAGTAAAGGCCTATGCCCATACGAAGACGGAAGGACCTTAAAATAATAGGTTCCGGATAATAGGAGCCTAACTCTTATGCAACAATCCAACCTAAATAGTAACGGAAGTATTGATTCCGAAACTATGAAAGTGAAAATCATCCATCGATAGTGCATGAAACTCACTGACTCTACAGTAAAAGAGAAACCAACAGAATTACTGTCTAAAAGGTCAGAATTTGAAAACTACTGTTTCCAGAGGCTCAAATGATTACTTAGCTAAATAAGAACCGAAGTTAAAATCCGTATAGGAATTTAATCTAAAGATTCTAAGTCTATTTATCAAAAAGTTACTAACTGACTTAGATAAAGAGACAAAAGACTCAATTGTAAACTATCGTAGAGTGCATAGGTATGAGGTAACATAAACCTATAACCTAAATAATAACAGGCTGCAGTAGATCTTGTGAAACAAGTATACTAAAAAATAGCAATGAGTAGTATGGAGGGATCAACAATATGAACATAATGATCCCTACACCACGACGGAAGAGCCTCCACTTTAGCCGCATAGAATAGCGAAGAAGAGGATCTCCTATAGTAAGAAATCGCGTCCAAAGCTCGTCCAGTACAGTGCTTACAATGCAATACAGACCACACAACGGAATACATGAAGGTTGCGACCTTGCAGGTTGTGATAAAGATGACACGATTTACCCAGTGAAAAAGATCCTCACATAGAGGAAGATTTCACATTAAAACCCACAGTAGAAAAGAGAGAAAATTACTCATGATCTCTGTGAAGATAGAGATGCTATCAACAGAAATGTATTGTGGTTGTTTATCTTAGCAATACCTGCTAAAACAACAGCGCCGGAGGATACGCGTATCCTATCATTCCGTCCTATAGATCAATAGAGCGTTAAGAATATTAGCTCAGAGATCTGGACAAGCCAACACATACGTCTGCAATTGATTAGCAAGCTGTGTCATAAATAAATCATCATTGGGCGCTCCCATAGATAGCAAATCTGATTGAATACTTGTTTGTTGAGAGTCCATTCTGACAGCAACAAGCGACCCGTAAGAGAACGGGAGTCCGATAAAACAATCAGACGACCCGGAATATGACGGACCAAAACTGAACTTGGTGTACTATAACCAACTGACGGATTCTTTCCATTAAATTGAATAACGGAAACGAAAGAGTGCCTCCCTGGTTCCGGAGATACGCCACTACTGTCGAATTAAAGGACAGGAATTTGGGCATGCGTTTCTGAATAATGTTCATGCAATGACATAAAGCAAGCCTAAAAAACATTATTCCGCGGAAGAAAACTGATTGCTAAAAGACTGCGGAACCCAAAGACCCTGGCACTTCGAATCCGTAGGGATCAGTATTATATCCCAATCTGTATGACTGGCAACCGTCATAACAGCCACACTCGGGTCCGGCAACTGCGGCGGCACTCTCTGAGTCAACCACCGAATGTTTGCCCCAGTCTGAATCTCTTGTAACACTAGATAGACAAGAGAACGTGTAAATCGAGCAATTCATGGATTGCCGAAAAGTTGCCGTCGAAGAGAAGCTCCTCCGAGAACGAAGCGACTCTGAGAGAGTTCTTAACCTTACTATCCACGCGAGTGGATGTAGCTAGGGCTGCGTCACGTCTAACTAACTCCAATCAGACACTGAAGGGCGGAGTTATACGTGAACAAACTACTGCCCTCAAAAGAAATTACATTGAGAATAATATCCCGTAAATCTTTTCTTGAAGACGTAATGATAACGCCTCAGTAAGGCGGATTACGTATAATAAAGCGTCTAAGTTAAGTCTACTATACATAATGTCGTTCCCAACATTGAAATTGGAAAAGACATAAACGGCGAAAAAGAATATATGCAGTTTTTAATCACACCGTCTAGACGCATATGAACTCTCGGTATGCCCTGCTCTGCCAAAATAAACTATTTGTATAAATGATAAAATGGCAGAAATGAGCGAAACTAAATTATCATGCTTAGTAGCAGGCTTGTATATATATATATATAGCGTCGAAAAATAAAACACATGTTGTAATGACAATATTGGACTACGTCGGTAAGTCAGGGACAATGTCCCCGAACCGATCGAAAAATCCGAGTCCAATGACGCTATAAGTCTCTTATCCAAGATCGCAGCAATGAAGTCCGAAATAATAATCACTGGAAGATAATGCCAAAAGATATGAAAGGCATCTTCCGATACTACTAAAGGGAAAACTCGAAATCTTTCGAATCCCTTTCGCCATCCTGTCGGACCCTATAAAGCGTTCGGTCGTCCGTACCTGATGCAACCGCGGACCGCACCGACCCAGCGCCGTCGGATAATTCCTGATTCGACCGAGAAACTGTCAATAGCTGGGATGCTGCGAAACAACTGTGCTAACTCGGATAGCACGTCCGTCACTGAGGCCTGAGGAGAAGCGGTCTTACGATGCATTGCCGCTGGAAGCTCCGTGATCGCTACCCCCGTGCATACTACCAATATGCGAGCGAACGGAGTGTATAGGCCTTGTGTCCCTTGGCTACCGGATGGCGCGACCTATTCGCCGTGGAATCACTGAATGCCGAAACTGATCGGATACTCGAGGTCACGTAGCCAATGTGCGGTCGTGTGCCCTGGTGTGAGGATGAGGAAGCATTAAAGACAGTCTCTCGGACTGTCAATATAACGGAGCGTCCCGACCAACGGACATATGCTCCGAATGTAAAATATCTGAACCACAACATGCGGTCCCCTATGTTGTTGGGCGAGAGAGGGACCTCTCTCGCTCACAGCCCGGACGGACCTGGACCAGCCAGGAACCGGACTAACAGGCTTCCTCCGATCTGTCCTCAATCTGCCGTCACTGGGTGAGTACTAAAGTAATTAAAGTGCTCGCATCACCCAAATCTCCTTCCTAGACCGCAACGGACGAACCCGGCAGCCGAACCATTCGATGAATGTACGCTACACCGGGTGAGCTAGCGAATGTCACTCCGTAGGCGATAGACATATTCCATGAGCACTTATTGCCGCTAACTCATCATTAACTATGACGACAGAGGCACACTTTTGAAAGCCATCTCCATAACTCTTCGAACAAGAAACCAGAAATGCTTGGTTAACAAGCATAAAATAATAATATATATAGCGTCGTTCAATAATTCAAAAGTTTGTGTGACATTATTGGACTATGTCGGAACTGAGGGACGATGTCCCTGAACCGAACCAAAAATTTCTAAGTTCACCGACGCTATCAGTTTCTTATCCGGCATCGCAGCATTCTGGTCCGACGAAAGAAGCTGGAGAAGACCAAGTCAGATGACATACACAACAGCATATGTTGTTCCGAAAGGGAAAGCTCGAAATCCTCCGAATCCCTTTCGGTATCCCGTCGGACCGGATGAAACTTTCGGACGTCCGTACCCGCTTCCGTGGAGCGTCCCGACCCAGCATCGTCGGATAAAATATATGCGACAGATTCAGTTGATGCTGGGATGCTGCGATAAACTGTGCTATTAAGGAAAGCACGTCCGTTCCCGAGGCCTGTGCAGTAGCGGTCTTACGATGCATTGCCGCCGGAAGCTCCGTGTACGTTGACTCCCGCACACTTCCTATGCGAACGTCCGGAGTCTGCAGGCCTCGTGTCCCTGGCTACCGGATGGTGTGACCTGGTCGCCGAAGAATCCTTGATCGGCGAAGCTGGTAATATATCGGCGGTCACGCAGCCAAGGTGCGGTCGTGTGCGCTGACGAGAAGAGGAAGCCTTAGCAGTCTCAGCGGACTGCCTATACAACGGAGCGTCCCGAGCGACGGACGTATGCTCCGCTTACGACACATTTTGTACCACAACATCTGGGGCCAGATGTTGTTGAACGAGAGAGGGGCCTCTCTCGCTTGCCGTCCGGATGGACCGGAACGAGCTATGAACCGGACTAAAAGGCTTCCTGCGTTCTCCCTCCGATCCGCCATCACTGGGTGTGCATTAGGTTAGTTTATAGTGCTCGCATCACCCCAAAATTCCTTCTAGACCGCAACGGACGAACCCGGCTGCCGAACCATTCGGTGAATGGACGCTACACCGGGCGAGCTAGCGGACGTCAAAGGCCGTCGAACCTACTAGGGTCCTCTTAGGCAATTGGCGTATTTACATGAGCACTTTTCCGCTAGCCCTTCATTAATTGTGACGACGGAGGCACACTGTTGGAAGACATCACAGATACATCACCCTAATCTTGATCGTCTGAAATAGAAATTGATAAAGTAGAGTGACCCTGCGGGGAAAGGACCGGAGTGTCCAAATCCCCAACAACATACCGTGACATACGCTTCCCATATTGTCATCGAAATCATACGATACAGAACAGGAGTTAATGCGAGTACACTGACCACATATAGAATGATAATAAAGTCAGAGGAAGACTTCCTCTTAAAACAATTGATCAGTATCCTTTCAATGTGAAAAGAAAACAAGTCCTGGTACTCGCACTAACCCCTGGCAATCAAAATACATAATAATAATATGATCCATTGATATAGAAAAAATAATTGAAATCAAAATATTTTGAAAAAATATTTTTTCAGAACAGCCCAAGTTTCTGAAAAGTAACGTTGAGCCCCAATGGATCCCAAGCCTAAGTGTGGACAAAAATTTTAAAAATATTTTAAACAATTTATTCAACACTTACGAACAATAATAATGTATCTAGTTATGATTAAAATAACATCAAGATATTATTTTTTAGAAATCCCCCCCTCACACAGAGGGCTGTTGAAAATGTAAACAATGAGTGTAAAAACACTAAAATAAGACTCCAGGCACCCAGGCCCGAAATCAGTTACCAAAAATACACTATCTGATGCAAAACAGAGACTTCCAGGGAAGAAACTGCAGAACATCAGATGGTAGATGCAGAACACAACGCCTAACCACCCCTAGGTGAAGACGTAAACATGGGGAAAGAACAGAATTCATTCTGTTATTCAGCTAAAACTCCCAAGAAAATTTAGTAATAATAATTACAAAAACTATGCCAAAAGCATGGGAGAATAGCAAGGGGGAACTTAAAGGACAGGGAGAGAGGAAAACACTTAAAAAAACAGTGTAACTAAATAATCAGAATGACAACAAAATGGCTGCTGCCTTGAAAATAGGTAACTTAACATAATTTCATTAAAAAAATTTAAGTTACAGCCCTGATAATATTCTGTCACACATTCTTTTCCTCTCCTCCTTCTCTATCCTCCTTAGAATCACCATTTCACTAATATTTATGTGTCTGGCATCATTTAAACTGAGATTTATAAGCACAAAGATCAGTCAGATGTTAACTGATGAAGGGCCAAACTTAGAATGATTAATGGCGCCAATTTCGGAACGTCCTTGACACTGCGCATGCGCAGTAGGGGCGAAGTGTGGAGGGCCTTTCAGGACATGTTTTCTTTAGTTTTAGATGCAAATTTTGGGGATTGGGGGGCAAAATTTGTGTTTGGCCCTATATTTTAAGAGTTAGCACCAGCTATGTCTGGGTCATTGGTACAGTATAAAAATATAAGGTTACATATTTCTCAGTACCCAACATCTCATCAATATACAGTGGAGCCCACTTAATTGGATACCTCCTAACTCAATAACCCTGTTAATTGAATATAATTTCCCAACACAAAACCATTTACCATACCTCCAATACAAATTTGACCTGTTAATTGATTTATAGGTAAAAGAGAAACTCCTGTAAATTGAATAAAAAATCTTGTGATCTGTTAAGAAATTACCCTGACTCTCCCCAGTTTTCCTTTGGTTATAGACCTATTTGGCCTCAGTACATCCAATACAGGCATTTAATCTAATATATGTTGTTTGACAGAGCTCATGGAGCTCTGTCAAATAAGATACAATAGAATAAATGCCAACTTTATCTCAAGAATATAGGACAGTGACACAATCCCTGTTAATTGAATACTCCTGTTAATTGAATAATTTTCATTAGCAAAATGGCTATTCAATTAATAAGGGTTCACTGTGCAACAAACAACCAAACATCCTCTGCTTAGCTTGATTTTAAAAGCAATGTAGGTGGAAACATCATATTATATTCCAGGCCCAACAAGATGTCCTAGCGGAGACCCAGCAAAGCACACATAAAGTTGCTTCATTTGTGTAAGAATATAACTCGGAACTTACCGCTCTGTATTTATGATCTTGTTCTTTGATTTGTGGACCTGATCTATCTCGCTGGAACATTAATAATTTACCAGCAACATTTAATAGAATACTTTCCACTTCTTTACTATTTGTTTGTGATTTTGATCCTGTGAATAAAACAAAAAAGAGCTCATCAGGCCTAAAAAAAATAAAAAAATCTGTTTCTCAGGCCCTCCCGCACGGTCCTTTTGGCTGCCGCATGCTCTCTTTTTATAACCAATTTAAACTTTAAAAAAATACAAATTAAATGGTTTATGTCTGATATTTTACTCAAGTTAAAAAAATTGATGAATTTGTCCCTTGAGTGCAAGAAGGCTTTGCAATGCAAAGCCTTCTTGCACTCAAGGGATGAAATACACCACCACCCATGCTATTCTGTAGATTATGAGGCCTAAAACTTGAACCAAGAACATGAACTTTTGATGGCAAAAAAGTAATTACTGAAATAAAAAATAAAATAAAAAACCGCTCGCCCGCATGCAATTTCACAAATAATGGCCTGAGAAACAGAAGATCTACTTTGTGTGGCCTTAACTCTCTATACATGGATATCGCAATAGATAAAAGGATATCGCAATATAAAAATTTTCACCTGTCAATTTTTCCTAACATGCAACTGGGAATTTAATCAATTAAATCATGCTTGACAGAGCTTTCAAACAAGATTAAATTGGTTACATTCCTAATTGCATCATGGGAACATTTTTCTGCTTGATATTTGAACATCGTGTTGAGAGGGTCATTTCTTTAGTGGTGTATAAGGTCACATATTTATGCACAATGGCTAATCATGACCGTGACAGCTTTACGGGTGGAAAAAGCCGGAGTACCTGGAGAGAACCACTGAGCATCGACGAGCAACTGTCAGCTCCTCAACATTCTAACCCTGTTCAAGCTCTGTTCAAGCAGGGTTACAGCGTGCAGTATGCTTTAGAACATGGCATCATCGTGCTCCCATGTAGGCAACCGGGATAAAGTGCCTTGCCCAAGGACACAATGCGAGTTGGCCCGGACGGGGATCAAACTCGGGACTGTTGATAGGGTTACACCTGTACCCCGTAACCTAACACGAAAGGCAGATGACACTTGCAAATATGATTCTTGAATAACTAAATTATTTCATTTTTGTGTCAAAAACATATCTTATGCCCTCTCATTGGAACGTACAAGCTCAATAAGCATGTTCCAATGAGGGGTCATAAGCTATGTTTTGGACGCAAAGAATGACAAGAGGCCCCATGGGGCCTGAGGCACTCACCTGACCAAAGTTGTTTAAAGAAGGATTTAATTACCAACTTTGGCTAGTTAACACAACAGAGGAATGAAGTTATTTAATTATTTATAACCCTGCTGTCCATGTCAAATGATTTTTTTCTAGTTTTGGGATGCTACCATAGAAATAATACACCATTTAGGAGCCCAAATATCAACCTAGGGACTTGACTGGAACAAACTTGAAGGATGTTGTAACCAAATATCAAAAGATTCTGGCTGGTGGTTCTGGAGAAGAAGATTTTGAGAAAATTACCAATTTTGCACTATGATAAAATTTGCTTGAATCTGAATCCTCAAAGGATACTGTATACCAAATATTGAAAGATTCTGGTTGAATCCCAAGAACAAGATTTTTAAAGGTTATTCCTCCTATTGGACTGGGTTAAAGTTCAGGCTCCAATAGGGAGCCCATATATTAACCCAGGGACTTGATTTGAACAAACTTATATCTGACCTTCCTAAGGATGCTGTATACCAAATACCAAAAGATTCTTATAGGTGGATCTGAAGAAGATTTTTAAAGATTATTCCTCATATTGCATTAAGTTAAAATTTGGGCTCCCTTAGCAAACCCAAATTGTAACCCAGGTAAGGCTTCCACGTTTACACGTGTAAATGTGAATGTTTCGTTTATGGGCATTACAGTTCTGGTAAACGTGTACACGGAATGAAGTTTTAATAGAGTAATTTCAAAACTGCAGATTAATGCAGAAAGTCAAAGAAACAAAAAAAAAATTTCCAACTTTGCAATGCAATATTTTGGTAATGCTTCAGAAAAACTGTGTACTGGTTCCGACAGGTGCCGTCGCCGTCACAGTAACCGAACGAAATCATCTTCAAATCATGTGATATCATATGTGACACAGTCACGTGAGCCACATGGCACGTGCTTATCTTTGGTGTTTCCTTCGAAACATGTGTGGGATGTTTTAGTTTATACGGATTTACATGTATATTCCCAAAGTGATACACAATTGTTCTCGATGATTTCGTTCACCTGACATGGATTATTAATTTATTATTCACACATGGGATGATCTTAGGATCAATTTATGGAGTTTGACAGACAGACTGGCACTTGCGGTGTTTGAAAATTTGGATTCCCCTGCATGGTTTGTAGACTTTGTTTATTTTTGCGACATTGCATTCCACTCACAAGTCCGGTATTGTCACTATTGTGTGCCATGGCAACTCGCTCCAACATTACTGTTTGAAAAAACACAAGGAATTTCACCCCCGAACCCACCAGAATGAACTCAGAGACCCCCATAAATTTCAAAATTTACCTGGGAGAGAATCCCCCCCCCCCCCCCCCCCCCCTATAGACCGAGCGACTTTGCCTTCGGCATCTGCATGCTGTGATCGTTCGTCTACGTCGTTTTTGGACGAACTGTAAATCGGCTGTCTCAACTAGAACTATCACTGAAGGTGATTAATACCCCCGCTTTGGGTTTTTAGAGGAATGCACTTCTGATCATGTAGACGAAGGCCATAAGGAAATGTATACATAAAGATCATTTTTTGTTGTTGAAATTTGTATTTGCATGTGGCCTTCCACAGAACAGCACTGAATACTTAAAGAGCCCACACATATATGGTTTACATTTGGAAAAACACATTTACAATGTGCAACATGTATTCAAAATCGGTTCATTAATGTAGGAGGAGTTGCACACACAAGAATCCCATTTGAAAACCCATAATAAATCCAAGTTAAAGGGAGATAACCTGGTTAAAATTGTCGCAGATCAAAAATTTGGGAATATGCGTATGTTCACTTAGTTGTGATAATGTTTGAAAGGTTTTGTCAAAATTGATTGATAAATGTAGGAGGAGTTGCACGCACAAGAATTTCATGTAGAAACCCATAATAAATCTAAGTTAAAGGGAGATAACCTAGTTAAAATTGCCACAGCTCAAAAATTTTGGAATATGCGCATGTTTACTTAGTAGTGATGATGTCTGTAAACTTTTGTCCAAATTGATTGATAAATGTAGGAGGAGTTGCGCACACAAGAATTTCATGCAGAAACCCATATTAAATCAAAGTTCAAGAGAGATAACCTGGTTAAAATTGTTGCAGATCAAAAAGTTTGGAATATGCACATGTTCACTTAGTAGAGATGATGTTTGAAAGGTTTCATCAAAATCGGTTCATTAATGTAGGAGGAGTTGCGCACACAAGAATTTGTTCGAACGGAAAGACATAATAAATCTAAGTCAAAGGGAGATAACCTGGTTAAAATTGTCGCAGATCAAAAATCTTGGAATATGCGCATGTTCACTTAGTAGTGATGATGTCTGAAAAGTTTTGTCCAAATTGATTGATAAATGTAGGAGGAGTTGCGCACACAAGAATTTCATGTAGAAACCCATATTAAATCAAAGTTCAAGAGAGATAACCTGGTTAAAATTGTCGCAGATTAAAAAGTTTGGAATATGCACATGTTCACTTAGTAGAGATGATGTTTGAAAGGTTTCATCAAAATCGGTTCATTAATGTAGGAGGAGTTGCACACACAAGAATTTGTTCGGATGGAAAGACACAATAAATCTAAGTCAAAGGGAGAAAACCTGGTTAAAATTGTCGCAGATCAAAAATCTTGGAATATGCGCATGTTCACTTAGTAGTGATGATGTCTGAAAAGTTTTGTCCAAATTGATTGATAAATGTAGGAGGAGTTGTGCACACAAGATTTTCATGTCCGGAAAGACGTACGGACGGACGTACGGACGGACGGACGGACGGACGGACGGACGTACGGACGTACGGACGTACAGGGCGATTCCTATATAGCCCCCACTTCTTCGAAGCGGGGGTATAATAACATAAATTGTATGCCCTGTACGCAAAGATATGATGAACTTACTGTGCATTATTACACACTTCTATCAAATATTGACTACTTGCATTGTTAGTACGTGTAAACGTTTCCGTTTCGTTTACAGACAGTCGTTTAAACGTTTACAATTTTGTCTAAACGTGGAAGCCTTAAACCCAGGCACTCGATTTGAACAAAACCTGAATCTTCCCCACCCCACCCCCTCTCCTCGAGATGTTGTATACCAAATACAAAAGCATTCAGACTAGTGGATTTGAAGAAGATTTTTAAAGAAATTCCCTCATATTGTACTAAGTTAAAATTCGGGCTACAAGTGGGGGGAGCGCAAATATTAACCCAGGGACCAGATTTGAACAAAATGGAATCCCCCCCCCCCCCCCTCCTCCACCCCGAGATGAGGTATACCAAATATCAAATGATTCTAATAGATGGTTCTGGAAAAGATTTTTATCCAGGCACTCGATTTGAAAAAACTTGAATTCCCCCCCCCTCCCTCCCCCCACCCCCCTGCCCCCCCCCCCCCCTCAAGAGATGTTGTATACCAAGCATGAAAGCATTCTGACTGGTGGGTCTGAAGAAAATTTTTAAAGAAATTTCCTCATATTGCACTTAGTTAAAATTCCAGTTCCCAGGAGCCCAAATATTAACCCAGGCACCTGATTTGAACAAACTTGAATCTGACTCCCCGAGAGATGTTGTAAACCAAATATGAAAGGATTACGACTGGTGAATCTGAAGAAGATTTTTAAAGAAATTCCCTCATATTGCACTAACTTAAAGTTTGGGTTCCCATAGGGAGCCCAAATATTAACCCAGGCACTCAAATTTAATAAAGTTGAATCTGACCCCTCTAGAGATGTTGTATACCAAATATGAAAACATTCTGATTGGTAGATCTGAAGAAAATTTTTGAAGAAATTTCCTCATATTGCACTAAGTTCAAATTTGGGCTACCATAGGGAGACCAAATATTAACCTACGGACCTGATTTGAACAAACTTGAATCTGACACCCCTTTCAACCCCCCACCCCAACCCCTCCATACAGATGTTGTATACCAAATATGAAAGGATTCTGACTGGTGGATCTGAAGAAGAAGATTTTTGAAGAAATTCCCTCATTGCACCAAGTTAAAATTCAGGTTCCAATAGGGAGCCCAAATATTAACCCAGGCATTCGATTTTAACACACCTGAATCTTGACGTCCCTAGAGATGGTGTATACCAAATATGAAAGGATTCTGACTGGTAGATCTGAAGAAGAAGATTTTTTAAAATTAACCTCATATTGCACTAAGTTAAAATTTGGGCTTCTCTGACCCTCAGGACAATTATGTATGCCAAACATTAAAAGATTCTGACTGGTGGTTCTGAAGAGGTTTTTTAAAGATTATTCCCTATACTGCCCCAAGTTAAAAATTTGGGCTCCTGTTTTTGAGCCCAAATATGAACCAAGGGGCTTGATTTTAACAAACTTGTATCTGACCCCCACCTCTCTCCCCCCCCCCCCCCCCCCCCCTTCCTGGATGTTGTATACCAAATATCAAAAGGTTCTGACCATAGGTTCTGGGGGAAACGTTTTTTTTAATTTTTGCAAATACCCTGGCTTCGTCAAGGTGAGCTAAAAATTGTTAAACCTGCACGTATAATTGCATAGACATTCTCTTGTTTTGCTTCCACTGGAAATTCGGATTATATCATCGTCCAACATATAATCTAATTTAGCTTTCCAAGATTCGTAATAAGTATCACCAATGAAGGTGAATCAGAACATATTTTGGAGGGTACCCTAAAACTTATTCCACCAGTACCTGAAGTTTGTAAGAGGCCAAGAAAAAAAAACTGAGTGTTCCGTGATAAAGAAAAAATGATATTCCATACAACAGATTATTTATTTATTTATTGGTGTTTAACCCTTTACCTAACATGAAAAGCAGATAACACACAAAAAAATTCTTGAATAACTAATTTTTTTTGTTTGTCTCAAAAACATAGGTCATGACCCATCATTGGAACGAGCTCGGTGAGCTCGTTCCAATGGGGGGTCATAACCTATGTTTTTCAGAGAAAAAAATGAAAAAAATAATGAAAATTAATCGGCGATATTTTTAGAATAGCGCTGGTCGGTTTTGGCCGTTACGTTGGGTAAAGGGTTAAGGTCACATATTTCTTTACAATCATGGCTAATCATGACTATGACAGTTTTACGGGTGGAGGAAGCCGGAGTACGCAGAGAGAACCATCGCACAACAGCGACTTTTTTTTTAGAATGATGAAAATTGGATGGTGATTTTTGTGAATAGCGCTGGCCGGTTTTGGCCGTTAGGTTGGATAAATGGTTAAGGCTATTTACTTGAAATGCTACTCCTCCTGAATGGCAGGACCTATCAAGTTCAGAGTTTTTCCATTACATATATTCAGTCCAAAAATGGTAAGGGTATGACTTCTGGTCTAGGAGATCGGTAAGGTCGAAAATCTGAAAATTCTTGTTATCACTATTCCTACAGAACATAATTTTTGCATTGTGCGCACCTATATGTGATGTTCACATATGGTCAGTTGCCTGGCCTTTCGATTAATTCATTACATACACATGGAAGCAAGCCTGAAAATAAGCAGACACAGACTGTCATTTGCAAAATGAGGTCCTCAGAGGGTGAATTTGGTGATGCTTCCCTGCACAGCAGGGTAGCATCACAAAATTTACCATCTGTGACTCTCAGTCTGAATTAAGGTCTCAAGCCAAAACAGAAAGATGTACCTAGAGGATAAATTGGCCCACTGTATCTGCAAATTCACCCTCTGGGGACCCCATTTTGCAAATAAAAGGTTGCTAATATTCAGGCTTGCATGGAAGTATTGAAATGGCCATGCAATTTCAAAATTCTAGTTGTTTTTATTGCTTTTTCCAAATTACCGAAAAATTCAACAAACCCATATCATTTTAGCCCTCAACGAATTCATTCCATTGAGGGGGTCACATGATATGGTTTTGTTGAATTTTTATTTTAACCGTTCAATTTGCAAATTGTGCGGCAGATTTGTTAGGTAAAATGTTAATCCTATAGACATCAGCAGCCTTCCTGAACAGTCATATGTTTATTGGCTTGACTGTCAGTTCGTTGTCAAATCTCAGTTGCATGCATAGGTAACAAAGATTCGGCTAGCATAGAAGTCCAACAGACTACCACTGAGCCACTGCACTTCCAACAATATTATATTTATGACGATTTTAATGTGGTCAAGACACATCTCAGATGGATCACGCAAACTCCATTTTCCAGAAGATTTTGGAAATTCAAGGAGTTTCAATTGCATTGGTGAGGTGTTTTTTTTTTTAAATTCAAGGACTTTCTAGTAATTCAAGGAGTGGTGGGACCCATATCATGGCTGCATAGCAAAGAACATATTTGGAGGTGGCAAAGTTCAACTTGGTGATTCACGGGCAGACACATATCAAAATGCCATCAATCAAATAAGAAATTTCCTTCACAATAAAAAGTGTAGTTTATTTATAACACAATACCTGCTTCGGTTCTGAGTGAAGTCAAAGCTAAGCCTGTCACTGATATTGGATGAGGAACAAAATCACTGAAAGATACTTCTTGTATTTTGGTTATATTTACAGTGGGATCTACAAAAAATTAAATGAACATGCATTAAATAACTTCCTTGACTCATACTTTCTTAATGTCTCAGCAGCCACATGCAGCTCACAATGATATGGATAATATATCATGCAAAACAGTCAACTCCCTTTACTCGAAAGACAAATTTCGGAACCCATTCTGCTTCACTCTTGGGCAACAGTTTCAACCCTTTGAACCCATAAGACCGATTTTTCGGTCCAAGGCATACTTCTGTCCCATTTTTGTCTTATTGTAAGAGGTCTATACATGGGACATTGATGATAAAATAATAACTGCAGTCTCCAGCCAGACAGTTGCAGACTGCAGTCATTATTTTATCCTCTCCTCTCTGTCTAGTGATTTTGGACTGGCCCATCTCACTGTAAGAGTACACGAAGGCGATACCATTCCAGGAAACGAGGGTTCAAGGGGTTAAACCATAAGTCACTTCTAAAAATATTAGAAACATAACCCGGGATAATTAAACAGCATTAACTTCCTTTATTCATAACATAAACCTCCGTAAAACATTAAAATATCTGTTAACTGTCAAAAATATAGGTATTTTAACCCATTAACTGGTTGAGTGCTAAAAGCCACTATCATGGCTCTATTGAAAAGTGCTGAAAGCCACTTTAATGGCATTAAGCTGTATGCACCATGGCTTGCTTTCTTATGTGCAGAATGAAGAATTCTCCACATGAAATTGTTTCATTATAATTTATTGGAAAGTACCTGCAGGCACTCTTCAATAAATTGTAACAAACCAATTATTAATGAACATTACTTTGCTTTATTAAGACTTCCCTTGTTGATAGCATGATATCTTTGGGGAAAATATACTCATGTTACAAACCACCTTTGAAAAATAGCACTTGACCATTAAGCTCAAATTACCTTTCTTCATCTTCTTAGAAAATGTGTTAACCTATCAGCAGCTTTGACTAGTTTCAGAAGTACAGTGGAACCATGTTAATTGAATATTCACTTTGCCAATGAAAATTATTCATTTAACAGGAGTATTCAATTAACAGGGACTGTGTCACTTTCCTGTATTCTGGAGATAAACTTTGCATTTATTCTATTATATCTTGTTTGACAGAGCTCCATGAGCTCTGTCAAACAAGATATAATAGATTAAATGTCTGTATTTGATGTACTGAGGCCAAATAGGTAAAAAAAACAAAGGAAAACTGCGGAGAGTCAGGGTAATTTCTCGACAGGTTACAAGATTTTTTATTTAATTAACAGGAGTTTACTCTATAACCTATATTCCATTAACAGGTCAAATTTGTACTGGAGGTATGGTAAATGGTTTTGTGTTGGGAAATTATATTCAATTAACATGGTTATTCACTTAAGAGATATCCAATTAACCCTCTGCACTCTGATGTCAAAGTACAGAAATTTCAAGCAGCAAATTTTTCCCATAATGCCATTCGGAATTAAACCAATTCAGTCTTGCTTGACAGAGCTCAATGAGCTCTGTCAAGCAAGACTGAAATGGTTGAGTTCACTGTTGCATTATGGGAAAAATGGACGGGTTGATATTCTGTATTTGGACATCAGTGTGTAGAGAGCTAAGTGGGCTCCACTGTATAAAAAAGATGACCCCTATTATTGTACTGCTCTTAATACAGGATACAAAAAGATTAAAATTAAACCAACACAGTCAATTAAAATCTAATGCTCAGGTTGTTACAAAGTGGATAATTGCCTGAGAAACTAGAGGATACCACCAAGAGTGGGTAAACACCTTTAAAAAATACTCCAATACAGTAACCGTGACAATATTTAAAGTCATGGAGCACAAAATAAATTGCAAGCAAAGATCACTGTGAACTGACCTTTGGAGCAATAACGCCAAAATAAAAAGGCTTCTTTCTCTCATCATGCCCAACCCCATGTATCAAGTTTTGATTTGATTGGTCAAGCAGAATTTTAATTAGAGATTGAAACCAACTCTGGAGAGGGCCCAAAATAAATAGGATTCTTCCTTTCATCATACCCAGCCCACGTCAAGTTTGGTTTCGAATAGCCAATTGGAACTTTAATTAGAGAGCAGAAACCAACTCTATGGACATACAGACAGATGGACAATGCCATGACTATTATTTATTTATTGGTGTTTAAGGTCACACTGTAAAAATGGCTAATCCTGACCTCAACATGGATATAAAGTCAATTTATATTTATTGGTGTTTAAGGTCACATATTTTTACACAATGGCTAATCATGACCACAACATGAGTATCAATTCAAGACCAGGGGTGAGTGTTAATAAGCCATGTTGCCTATTTTAGAGAGGGTTTGCACCTCCCAAGCATTGGTGACTGGGTCCTACTTTACCAGTAAAACAGAGCCTGTTTACCGCAGTGAACAAGCACAGCTTCACTTCCCAGGGTTCCCGCACGGAGGATATAAAGTCAAGTTTAGTCAATCGTTTATACCCATGTTGCCCATTTTAGAGGACTCAACACCAAGCACTGGTGACTGGGTCCTATTTTACCAGGAAAACAGAGCTTGTTTAACACAATAAACAATCACTGTTTCACTTCCCGGGGTAAAACATAGCTTGTTTACCACAGTAAACAAGCACTGCTTCACTTACCGGGGTTTACACAGGGAGTACCTTGGTAATACAGTAGAATCCTCTTAATTGAATATCCATTTTGCCAGTGAAAATTATTCAATTAACAGGAGTATACAATTAACAGGGATTTGGTCAGTTTCCTGTGTTCTGGAGGTAAACTGAGCATTTATTCTATTATATCTTGTTTGACAAAGCTCATAGAATAAATGCCTGTATAAATAAGGGGAATTTGGTGTGTGTCACAGTAATTTTTCCAACATATTACAAAAATTTATATACAATTAACTGGTAGAGTGCTAAATTTTATTTGGCCACCAAACTTTTTTCACGTGTCTTTGCCTTGTTACAATTTATAGGAGAGTGCCCACAGGCACTCTCCTATAAATTGTAACAAGGCAAATCTTAACAGACTAAATAATATCACTTCAAAGATAATATGATGCACATTAAGTGGGCTCCAGTGTATCACCCAAAGTTTTTGTGGGGGAGAGGAGGGGTTATAAAAAGTACATATTGAAAATCCCAAACTACTTGTCCAGAAGAACTTGCATTGTAACTTATGTTTCATACTACAGACCTATCAAGAGTTTTATTCGTCTTCAGAAGTATTAGGAATTTATATTATTATAATACAGTGGAACCCTGTTAACTGAATAGCCACTTTGTCAATGAAAATTATTCAATTAACAGGGATTGTGTCACTTCTTGTATTCTAGAGACAAACTTAGAATTTATTCTATTATATCTTGTTTGACAGAGCTCCATAAGCTCTGTCAAACAAGATATAATAGATTAAATGCCTGTACTGGATGTACTCAGGCCAAATAGGTCTATAAACAAAGAAAAACTGGGGAGAGTCAGGGTAATTTCTCGACATTTTACAAGCTTTTTTATTCAATTAACAGGAGTTTACTCTATAACCTATATTCAATTAACAGGTGAAATTTGTACTGGAGGTATGGTAAATGGTTTTGTGTTGGGAAATTATATTCAATTAACAGGGATATACAATTAAGAGATATCCAATTAAGTGGACTCCAATGTATTGTGCTATTATATTATTGTAATACAGGATAGGAAGCTACAAGAAAGAGCTAACATAATAAAATTAGGCCAACACTTAAATCGTGAAATCTTACACTGAGCTTGTTGCTGGTCATCAGCTGCCACTAAATGTAGTGAAAGTAATTCCCTATAGACTTGCATCTAACACAATTCAAAAATAACTGAATTTGGTTGAGGGCTAGATTATTTTTGCTGGTCTGAATTTGTTCATCAAAATTTGTTTTATTACAAATTACTGGAGTGTCTGTTGGTACTCTCCAAAAATTTGTAATGAAACAAATTCATATAAACAAAATATTTTTTCCATTCCTATGTCATGTTCCATATTCATGACTGAATATGGAACATAAGTGAGGAAATTGTTGACTTTTGCTCTGGTACCCTAATTTTTTGAAGGCCCTGATAGTGGCTTCTAGCACATAACCAGTTAACAATATACAGCATTTCACCTTCCAAAATAGAGCGAAAATGTTACTTCCTTCCAAAACAAATCCTACCACTCCTGTGTTATGAAAATATTCTCTTCAACTACACTAATGTCCAAGTACCGTAGTAGTATAAAATTTTCTTCCATTGCACTACACTATTCTCTTTTCAAAAAATTTTTTTTACACTTTTTACAAGCATTCTATAAAATTGGAGTATTTAGCCTATTATGGAATTCTCTTTCATTACAATAGTTTCTCTTCTACCATAATATTCTGTAGTGTTCAACCGATTACAAAAAATGGCAGCTGACCAATTACAGGTTATTTGAGCTCACAATCGGCCAATTCCGATGCCGATTACATATAGAATAAACGTATAGTGTTTTCAAGTAAAACATTTATTCTACAAGTAGGATTAAGAATGAAACCAACGAGCCTCTGGCGAGTCGGTTTTATTCTTAATTCTATGAGTAGAATAAATTTTTTACTTGAAAACACTATACGTTTATTTTGTTTATCCCATGAATCTTCTACAGGGCAGTCGCGGCAAAATCATGCTATAATTCGCAGCTATAATTCGCAACAAAACACAGCGAGAAGTGAGGAGCACATTGGTTCAATTCAATCGACCAGCAAAATTGGCAAAAATAAACAAGGCGCAGTAATACAGTTCTGTCTAAAAATAATTCCCCTACAAACCTGAGCGAAACTTGCAAGAATACTTTACTATATGAGCAGTGTGTGGTGTTTTCTACCGGCATTGTATAATACTTTCAAAAAGATTTAAAGAAATCAACAATCGAACTATTAATTATGCTAGACAAATGTGGTAGAGGCCAGAGGTCAACAAGTCCGTCATTACTAGGGGAATAAATTCTTTCAGAGTTAAACCTACGGGGAAAATTTTTATCACCCTTCTAGGTGCATAAAGCAAAAATTTATCCAAGGCCTTTATTGTTCAAATAAACGGCCATTTATGGGATAAAATTGTAATGCTGAGCACTACTAGAGAAGTCGAGGCTCGAAAGAACTACATTAAATTGAACTTATTTTACGGGTTTACATTCTGTTCACTACCAGATAAGTCAAGGCTCGAAAGAACTACATTTAAATTAAACTTATTTCACAGTGTTAAACTCTGTTGGCTCCGGGTCTGTAAAATTACCAGCCACGCACACTTGGGTGGTAAACGTGGCTCTTGGAGCCACGTTTACCACCCAAGTGCACGCAACTGGTAATTTTTACTGCGACCCGAGTCAGTAGATTCCAACCTTCACTTTTCTGGTATGAACTGGCGATTGCTGCACGTACGCCCAATTGCAAGCTTTACATGTTTAACTTGTATATCCCGTAGATGGGCATTTAGAGAGATTAAGAATACACACTGTGGTGGTTGTTCAACTGTATTGAATGGTATCATTGGCATCATTTTGTATTAACAATTGAACAATTGCAAAAGATAATAAAATGTGGTTTATGAATCATCACAAAATGCTTGGCAACAATCTGTTGAACCGATGTTCAAGGAGCCGTTGCCATTGTCATCCGATTGCCCACAATGGGCCGATTGTGGTGACCGGTTCCGATCATCGGTTGAACACTACTATTCTGTCAATGTAGAACAAAGAATTTAACAAATTACATTTTGTTTGACAGAGTTCAATGAGCTCAGCCAAAGAAGATGCAATTGATTTAATTTCACTTCTGGAAACATTGGTATTTCAACAACTGAGTGCATGGAGAGCAGAGAACTTAACAGGCTATTTCAAATGCAGATTGAACAAGCCATATTTTGAAAAAAAATATTTCAAGTTTTTTAAGTTGAAAAATAGTTTATGAGACCAATTTGTTCAATAAATGTTTGAGGAAATCTCTAAAATCCTGATTTTATATATGATTTTTATAATGCTTCAGGCCTAAACCCTTTACCCAATGTAATGGTCAAAACCAGACAGCCCTCTTCACAAAAATTGCCATCAATTTTCATTGTTTTTTCATTTTTTGGCATCAAAAACATAGCTTATGTCCCCTCATTGGAGCATTGGAACAATGACCCCTCATAGCTTATGTTCCCTCAAAGTTATTCAATAATTTTGCTTGCAAGTGTCGTCTGCTTTTCATGTAAAGGGTTAAATACTTACTGGCTTGAGTATTTTTTCTCTCCAGGCTAAACAGCATTACATGTGAATCAGCACAGAATACAATCAATATATCACCAAAGGCATTCAACAAGAGAACTTGGGAAGGCACTTTAGTGACTTGAGCAAATGTGTTGTCAAGTTTTGAACTTCTAGGATAAAAACGAATCTGAAAAGAGACACCAAATTATTTAAACTACAGTGGTCTTTAATGCGGTGATAAAATGTCTTCCTTCAATACACTCTTAGGACTATTTATTTATTGGGGTTTAACAACACTTTCAATCGTCAGGGTTACCTAACTCCACACAAGCAGGGTTAGAATTGGTTGAACACAAGTGCATGACCTTAGTACACACAGCCACCATGCCCCCATGAAGGCAATTGGGATGAAGTGCCTTGCCCAAGGACACAACACAGTTACTTCTGGCAGGGATCGAATCATGGCCCTTTCGGTTTGAACTCTTAGAATGAAAGACTAGTTATTTATTTAATTTATATTTTCTAAAATTATTTTTAATTAGAATTTGAGTGATGTCATGCATGCAGCCCGACTGTCCCAGCAATGGCAATGCTTAGACACAAAATAGTCTGGGCCATTACGTGAGTTTAAAAAAAAGTTCCGCATGAAGTGACTGTAAAGAGTTAAAAATGCATATTGGAGGAAAGAAAGAAAAAAAAATGCCTAATTGCCGGGGGCAGGGCAGGGCAATAACTTCAACAATTTTCACTGGATGATTGTGATCATCAAACTTGACCTAGAGGCATGTACTGAAAAGAATTTAAATCTGTTAACTTTTGTTTAAGTTATGGCATAAAGAAAGTTTGGACAGACAGATGGACTGATGAATGGACAGATGGACTGATGGATGGACTGACAGATAGACGGACAGAGCAAGGTCTGTGCTATATCACTCTCTTGTGGGAGGGGATAATGAAAGTGTCAATGACACTGTAGCTTAACTTGTGTATGTGTTGTGTTTGATGAAAAGGATAATGTTCAATGTTTATGAAAGGATTATGAAATAAGACAAGAATTGTGATAATTGGGAATATGTTAATTTTTGTTCCCTGTATGCTATGTTTTTAATAAAAATAATATGAGGTGTACACTGTACTAAAGAGCTGAGGGGTGGGTTAATACGACCTCACAGTTAATGTATGTGGCCCTCACAGTTAACGTATGTCAATGAAAGTTACCAAGTTACAGTAAAATTATTTCAAAATGAGTCATCCTATCAAGTTACACTGAAATCCCTTCATAAATATGGCCTGTAGACTGTGCTAAAGGTTTTCGGGCTTCAGGCCTGTATAGCCATGACGGTAGACTGATTGCAACTATAACTTGACATTATATCTAGTCATTCAACTAAGTTACAATGAAATCCCTTCACAAATATGACCTGTAATCTGTACTAAAGTTTTTTGGGTTTTGGGCTTGGGAAGCCATCATGGTTGAATGATCGCGACCAAAAGTAGGCGTTGTCATCTGGGCATAATCTGGAGTGATCCTACGAAGTTACAATGAAACCCCTTCATATATGACCTGTAGACTGTGCTCAAGGTTTTGGGGCTTCAAGCCCCTGAAGCAATCACAGTTGACCAAACACGACCAAAAGGGGATGTAATCATCTAGGCATTATATGGAATCAAACTAACAAGTTACAATGAAATCTTCCATAATCATGACCTATAGACTATGCTAAAGGTTTTTGGGTTTTGAGCCCGGGCAGCCATCAAGGCTAAATGATCGTGACCAAAAGGGGATGTTCTCATGTAGACATTATTTGGAGTCATCCTACCAAGTTACATTGAAATCCCTTCATAAATATGACCTCTGGACCGTGATTAAGGTTTTCAGGCTTCGGGCCCCTGTCGCCATCACAGTTGCCCAATTGCGTCCAAAAGGAGTCGTTTTCATCTAGACATTATATGAAGTCAACCTACCAAGTTACAATGAAATCCCTTCATAAATATGACCTGTAGACTGTGCTATAGGTTTTCGGGCTTTGGGCTCAGGCAGCCATCATGGTTGTTTGTTTGTTTGTTGGTGGTTAACGTCACATATTTATGCACCATGGCTAATCGTGACACAACATGGAGATGAAGTCAAGTTCAGTCAATCGTTGATCTACATGTTGCCCATTTTAGAGGACTTTCACCCCTAGCATTGGTGACTGGGTCCAATTTTACTAGTAAAGCGGAACGGGTTTACCACAGTAAACAAGTGCTGTTTACTTCCCGGGGTTCCCACAGGGAAGCCATCATGGTTGAATGAGCACAACCAAAAGGGGACATTCTCATCTGGGCATCATCTGGAGTGATCCTACGAAGTTACAATGAAATCCATTCATAAATATGACCTGTAGACTGTGCTCAAGGTTTTCAGGCTTCGGGCCCCTGTAGCAGTCATAGTTGACCAATCATGACCAAAAGGGGATGTCATGATCTAGGCATTATAGGGAGTCAACCTAACAAGTTACAATGAAATCCTTCCATAAATATGACTTATAGAGTATGCTAAATGTTTTTGGGCTCGGGCAGCCATCAAGGCTGAATGATCATGACCAAAAGGGGACCTTCTCATCTAGACATTATTTGGAGTCATCCTACCAAGGTACACTGAAATCCCTTCATAAATATGACTTGTAGACCGTGCTAAAGGTTTTTGGGCTTCGGGACCCAGTAGCCATCACACTTGCCCAATCGTGTCCAAACGGGGTTGTTCTCATCTAGACTGTGCTAAAGGTTTTCAGGCTTTGGGCTCGGGCAGCCATCATGGTTGAATGATCGCAACCAAAAGGGCACATTCTCATCTGGGCATCATGTGGAGTGATCCTACGAAGTTACAATGAAATCCCTTCATAAATATGACTATAGACTACGCTAAAGGTTTTCGGGCTTCGGGCCCCTGTAGCCATCACAGTTGCCCAATCAAGTCCAAAAGGGGACTTTCTCTAGACATTATATGAAGTCAACCTGTCAAGTTACAATGAAATCCCTCCATAAATATGACCTGTAGACTGTGCTAAAGGTTTTTGGGTTTTGGGCTCGGGCAGTCATCACGGTTGATAGATCACGCCCAAATGGAGAAATTCTCATCTAGACATCATACGGAGTCATCCTACCAAGTTACAATGAAATCCCTCCATATTAAACATGACCTGCAGACTGTGCTAAAAGTTTTTGGGTTTCGGGCTTGGGCAGCCATCACGGTTGATCATCATGACCAAAAGGGGACATTCTCATGTAGACATGACCTAAAACCTGCATATAAAATTTTGTGACGATCAGACAAGACCTACCGGGTGTTGCCTGTACTTGAAGGTTGAATAAAAAACTTTAACCACAAACTTTAACCAAAACTCCAAATGTCAATTAAAAAGGAAAAAAAACAAACAAAAAAACACTTGAACCTTCAGTAAAAAACTTTAACCACAAACTTTAACCAAAACTCTAAATGTTAACAGACGGACAGACGGACGGATGGACGGACGAATGGACAAAAGTCATTACTATAGCCCTCACTGTAAACAGTCGGGCTAATAAACAGACTTTGACTTGTGTGATCACTTTGAATGTAACTATCAAATACTCTATTTTAGCTCACTAATTGTTTATTTGGGTCACACTTGTTTACTTGAAATTAGACAGAATCATCAGAAAATTAATGAGATGACTTAATTCAACCAATTGAACCAAATGGCAGTTAATGGAACAACAGAACATTGGAGAAATTTCTCATTCTGGAACTTTCTATTTGAAGACTATATAAGTCACTGTCAATAGACTTCTGACATTCTTTCATCTCACACAGCATTGAAAGTGACTGACTATTGTTTATACATTCAGCACTGGAGATTATTAGTACAGCATGTGCATTATTCAACATAGCAGCTGAGTTTAATATACATTCTAAAGAATAATATTTCGTGATCTGAGTAGCTTTTGTACTGGAAAAATGTTTCTAAAATTTGAAGAGAATTCATTCTTCTTGTGTGAACCATGATTTATTCTTGTGAAAACCCAGGATTCAACTGAATAATTTTTAAAACTACCTGAGGGGCGAATATTTGCTGGATATTCATTCAATTTGAATTTTGCTGAGTGTTTTATTGGAATTTATTGGAAACTGCTGAATTTTGTGTGAACATTTCATTAAAATTTATTGGATACTGTTTCAGCAGGCACATTCTTGGACATTATAATACCAGCTGGAAAGTTTCCTCATCACTGGATTACTGTATTCTATTGAACTTTATTGTGGACTAATTGATAAGTATTTTGATTTTATCTGTAAACCATACAGTGTAGTACTCAAACGATTAGTCGACTAGTCGATGTTGACTCTGGGCAAACCAGTAGTCAACTCTCAATTGTGCAGTCGACTAGTCGGAGGAGTTCAAACTCTTAGGTAAATAGTCCCTTCTGTGCCACTGACAGACAGTTTGAACAGCAATATTGGGCAATCAATGTATACATCTACTGCCATCTAATAGTACTGACAGTAGTTTGTTTTAACTGGTACTGGTAGAGTGCTGAATTATTTTGGGCTATCAGGATATGTTATTAATTTGCCTTGTTGCAATTTATGGGAGAGTGCCTATAGGCACTCTCCCATAAATCGCAACAAGGTAAATTAAATAAGACTATATAATTTCACTCTTAGCATAATTAGAAGCACATTAACAGAATAATGTTCCAGTAAGTTGATGTATATGAATGCCCAAGTGAAGCCAAATTTGGACCTTCAGCACTCTACCGGAACACCAACACTGTTATAAGGAGACAAGTTATCACCAATGACTAGTCGAAGTCGACTTGACTTTTTGGTATTGACTAGTCGACTTTGGAATTCACAAGTCGTTTGAGCACTATTACAGTGTAAAGGATATCATATCATTTTCTTCTTTTTTTTTATTAGATTTCAGAATAGTTAAATTGGAGTTATTGTTGATTATCAGAATTCTTTCTATAACCTTATTAATTTATTACACACCATAACAGACACACCTGGCCGTGTTACATGTTGATAAACCCCAATGAACAAAAAAAAATTAACAAACATTAATTACCCTACGTTCATCCCCAATCTGCCACAGCCTAATCTCAAAGCATCCATAAACTGTATGTTTCCAATAGTAATGTTTCAGTGCAAAGGTAGTTTCAAGTAGAATCGGAATACAGTGGAACCCTGTTAACCCTTTACCCAATGTAACATCCAAAACCGCGCTATTCTCAATGAAAGTGTCAATGACACTGTAGCTCAACTTGTGTTAGACATGTACATGTAATGTATGTGACACAGCGATGACACACATCTAGGCAATGACCTGATAACAAAGGTACATGTAAAGTGTTGTAAAGGTCTGTACATAAATACTGACCATAGCCTGTAACAAATCTACAGGTAAAGTATGACTAAACTAAGTTCTAAGAACATTGGCAGCGTTTTTTGACGGAAATTGTAGAAAATCGATAGCTCCCATCTAGAGGTCTCCCCAAACAAGCACACCAGGTTTCAAAGCAATCCAATCATAAATGTGCCCTGTAGGGTGTGCCAAAGGAAAATAATGAGGTCTGACTAAACTAAGTTCTAAGAACGTTGGCTGTGGCAACATTTTTTTACGGAAATTGAAGAAAATCGACAGCTCCCATCTAGAGGTCACCCCAAACAAGCATACCAAGTTTCAAAGTGATCCTATCATAAATGCGATCTGTGAGGTGTGCCAAAGGAAATTGTGGACGTACGTACTAAAGTATTAACTAACTAATGTACGTACGTACGTACGTACGCCGACGGACGAGAAGTGATGGCAATAGCTCAGCTTGACTTTGTCAAGTTGAGCTAAAAATCACCAATTAATTTTCTTTATTTTTTCATCTCAAAAACATAGGTTATAATCCCCCAACGTAACTGCCAAAACCTGCCAGCGCTATTCTCAAAAATCACCAACTAATTTTCATTATTTTTTTCATTTTTGTCTCAAAAACATAGGTTATGACCCCTCTTTGGAACGAGCTCGTCGAGCTCGTTCCAATGAGGGGTCATAACCTATGTTTTTGAGACAAAAAATGAAAAAAATTAGTTATTCAACATTTTTTTTTGCAAGTGTCGTCTGCTTTTCATGTTAGGTAAATGGTTAATTGAATAGCTTTGCCATGAAGAATTATTCAGTTAACAGGAGTATTCAAATAATAAGGATTTGGTCACATTCCTATATTCTAAAGATAGACTCAGCATTTATTCTCTTATATTTTGTTTGAAAGATCTCATCAAGCTCTGTCAATAAAACTATAATAGATTAAATGCATGTTTTGGATGTACAGAGGCCAAATTGGTCTATAAACAAGAGGAATTTTGGTATTGTTTGGGTCACATTTCTCGACATTTAACAAGATTTGTTTATTCAATTAACAGGAGTTCACCCTATAACCTATTTATTTATTTATAATTTATTTATTTATTGGTGTTTAACCCTTTGCCCAACGCAGACGATTTCAAAAATTTTTTTTTTTAAATATCATTTTTTAAATTTTTTCCAAAAATTTCAACAAAACCATATCATGTGACCCCTCTTTGGAGCGAGCTCGACAAGCTCGTTCCAAAGAGGGGTTACATGATATGGTTTTGTTGAAATTTTTTGAAAAGTTAAAAAATTTATAGTAATTTATATATTTTTTATACTTACCAATGACCCAGACTTAGCTGGTGCTAACTCCAAAAAAACCAGGGCCAAACACAAATTTTGCCCCCCAATCCCCAAAATTTGCATCCAAAACAAAAAGAAATCATGTCCTAAAGGACCTCCATACTACGCCTCTACTGCGCATGCGCAGTGACGCAGTCGTCCCGAAATTGGCGCCAATTATCATTCTTACTGACAGTGCCTGGTCAGCGCTATGTACTCAGCGGGGAGGTACGAGTTCCCAACTCCAGGGAGGGCCATCCCCGTCTGGGTCATTGGTAAGTATAAAAAATATATAAATTACTATAAATTTTTTAACATTTTTATACTGTACCAATGACCCAGACTTAGCTGAATAGGAAACAGGCTGGAGGGCCTAGGACATAGAGGAAAATCCAATAAGCTCAACTATATAGTAAAGAGGTAACCCCTTAAGGAGAAAAGGAGTATTAGGCTTTACATGTATCTTTCTTATTTAATATTAAATTAGAAAGATACACTACCCTTAATAATTGAGCACAATAACATTCATGTTCTCTATTAACATCCAGTATAACCCTTATACTAATTATTTTTAAAGCAAGCCAATAAATAAAGTAGTCCAGAGAATTGAGACTCTTTATAATCATTTAAAAGTGTCCGAGTATTGTATATTAAAGCCCGTTTGACACTTGACATATACAAATGCTTCACACCGAGCTACCCTTTAAAAATAAGACATGAATGAATTTAAACATTAATATTACACTTTAAAACCATCCCGGAAGCGACTCAGAAATACTGACTTGGAGGAGGCATTCCCTTGCTTTTCACTATAAAGCAGGTGACCTAAGGGAACACCCGCCCCCCCCCCCCCTTCCCCTTGCCCTGGGTCAAATAGCCCAGAGCGAAGAGGGCAGCCGGACGGAGTCACTGCCAGAACAGAAAGCCTGCATAACTATAGTTGCAACTGTTTAGTGGACGACATTCTGAGCAACAGATAACGGACCTAAACAATGCAGGTCTCCAGAAATGGACTCAATTTTTCTGAGATAAAAATTCGTAAATGTGGATGGCTGAGACCAATAAGCAGCCTTCATTAAATCTGTAATAGCAACACTATTAGCATAAGCCCAGGAAGTAGAAAGAGCTCTTACTTCATGAGCAGAAATCTTAAGCACAGACTGCTGAGAAGAAGATAAATCTTCATAAGCAGTACGGATAGTTAACTGAATCCATCTAGCAATAGAATGGACTGAAATGTCCTTTCTATTAGGCATCAAAGACAGAAAGAAACGTTTCCGTCCCTTTCTGATAAACTGAGATCTCTGTTTATAGATACATAGTGCTCTAACAGGACAGAGTAAAGGCCTACGCCCGTCTGAAGACGGAAGAGCCTTAATAACAATAGGTTCCGGATATTTATTAGGAGCCTGATTCCTAGCTAAAAAACCCAAATTAGTAGTGAAGGTGATAGTGTTCCCAACACTACAATAATGAGAATCATCCACCGATAGTGCATGAAGCTCACTGACTCTTCTGGCAGAAGAGAAAGCTAAGAGAAAAGCTGTCTTATAAGATAAGAATTTGAAATCTACTGTCCCAAGAGGTTCAAATGGCTTTTCCTTCAATTTAAGGAGAACCCAAGCTAAATTCCACTTAGGAATTAATCTAAGAGTTCTGGGTCTATTTATCGAAAAGTTTCTAACCAACTTCGATAAAGAGACATTAGATCCAATTTGTAAACTATCATGATGTGCATAGGTATCAGATAACATAGATCTATAACCCTTTATAGTAACAGGCTGCAGTTTGATTTCGTCAAACAAGTATACTAGAAAGTTTGCAATGTCTGGTATAGAGGGATCAAATATATCTACAGAATACTCCCTACACCAACGACGAAAAACCTTCCACTTAGCCGCATAGTTTAGCGAAGAGGAGGTCCTCCTACAGTTAGAAATCGCGTCCACTGCTCGTCCTGTAAAGTGCTTGCCATGCAAGAAGGACCGCACACCGGAAAAACGTGAAGGTTGAGACCTTGCGGGTTGTGATGGAGTTGGCGCGATTTCCCCTGCGAAAGAAGATCCTCTCGCGGAGGAAGCTTCCGCGGTAGGTCCCACAACAGACACCTGAGTAGATTTATCCACGGTCTCTGTGGCGACAGAGATGCTACCAACAGAATCTTGCATTGAGATTGTTTTATCTTTAGCAATACTTGTTGAATTAACGGCGCTGGAGGATACGCATATCCTATCATTCCGTCCCAAGGGATTGACAGAGCGTCTACTGCAAACGCTCTTGGATCCGGACACGGAGACACATACGTCTGCAACTGATTGTTGAGATGTGTCGCAAATAAGTCTATCATTGGCCGTTCCCATTGGTAGCAAATCTGATTGAATACTTGTTTGTTGAGAGTCCACTCCGACGGCAACAAGCGACCCTTTCGTGAAAGGGAGTCTGCTAGCACATTCAGACGACCCGGTATGTGACGGACCGAAAGAAGAACGTGATGTTCTAACGCAAACAGAAGGATTCTTTCCGTTAGATTGAACAACGGAACTGAATGAGTGCCTCCCTGATTCCGTATATACGCCACTACTGTCGTATTGTCGGATAGGATTTGGACATGAGCATCGTGAATAATGTCCATCCAGTGACGTAACGCAAGCCAAATTGACATCATTTCCTTGATGTTTATGTGCTTGCACAGGAATTGCGGATCCCAAAGACCCTGGCATCTCGAATCCGTTGGGATTAATGATGCACCCCAACCTGTTTGACTGGCATCCGTCATAACGGTAAAACTCGGATCCGGCAACTGCAGCGGAACTCCTTGAGTTAACCACTGAATGTTTGCCCAAGTCTGAATCTCTTGTTTCACTTGATCTGACAAGAGAACGTCTACATCGAGCGAATGAATTTTCACACTCCAATTCTGAGTCAGGAAAATTTGAAGAGGACGTGTGCGTAGCCGCCCCATCGGAATGAGATCCGCGGCGGCTCCGCACAGACCTATCAGTCTCATAAATTCTCTCGCCGTGACTTTGTCTGCGTGCAGACAATAGCGAGCGTAACAACTGACTAATTTCGCTCTGGTTAACGGCAGACGAACGAGATTGTTGTGCGTCTCGAAGCTCATTCCCAGATGAGTGAATGACTTGGACGGCACCAGATCCGACTTCTCCTCGTTTACTATAAAACCGAGACGTCGGAGCAATAGAAGAAGATTCTGAACATCGTTCTGAAGCTTTAACTCGTTGCCGTACCTCTGAAGAATGTCGTCCAGGTAGGCCGACGTTACCGCAGACGAATGAGCTCGGAAGTAGATCATTACCGAGTTCATTACCCGAGTGAAAGCCCAGGGTGCTAGATTCAATCCGAAGCACATCGCCCGGAATTGATACACCACTCCTAGGACTGCGAAGCGTAGATACTTTCGGAATGTCGGATGTACCATGACGTGAAAGTACGCATCTTTGAGATCTATGCTCGTTGCATAATCGTTCACCCGAATACTCGCTCTGACCGATCGAATCGTCTCCATATAAAACTTCGGAGCGACGATCAGCTTGTTTATCCAGCTCAAATCTATGACTGGACGGAACGAGCCGTCTGGTTTCGGAACCAGAAACAGATGGCTGTAGAATCCCAGAGATTCCTGGTTTTCTACGACCTCTACCGCGTTCTTCATTAAAAGAGACTGCACCTCTGATAACAGAGCGTCTCTTTTCTGTGGATTTGACGGAAGATGAGTCCACTTTGGACTTCGAGTTAATGGAGGCTTTCGTTTGAAGGATATCTTTAGACCTTCCGAAGTCACTCCTCTCACCCAAGGGTCGTCCGTAATCGACGCCCACTCTTGTGAAAAACTTGACAACCTTCCGCCAACCGGAACGCGATAGAGGTTTAAGCCATCACCTCCTGGACCTGCGAGGCCTGCGGTAGGAGAAACCACGTCTTCCACGACCCGCACCTCGCCTTGTCGACCTCGGGGCGTCCGACCGATTGTCCCGGCCTGAAGGACGTCCCGAACGAGAGTCGCTATCCTGACGGTCTCTCGAATAAGACCAAGAGGACGCACCGGAACCTCTATAGGAACCTCTCTTGGGCGCATTAGACCCAGAAGTGCCTGTCTTATTCGTGTCTGCTGTATCCGACTTTTTAGGAGCCGATCTGAACAACAGAGAATCATTAGCTTTCTTTTTAATTTTATCATAAATAGCGGAAAGCTTGCCGTCAAAGAGAAGTTCTCCTGAGACCGAAGCGACTCTAAGAGAGTTCTTCACCTTAGAATCCACTAGTGTGGATGTAGCTAGGGCTGCGTCACGTCTAACCAACTCCAGATTTGCCACTGAAAGGGCGGAGTTACACGTGGAATAAGCTACTGCCCTTGAAAGAAGTCTTAAAGAGGATTGTATATCCTGAAACTCTTCCCCTTGAAGGCGCAGTGATAACGCCTTAGTAAGGTGATCTGCGTAAGATAAGGCATCTAAATTGGCTCTGTTAGACGCAATAGCTGTTTCCAACACCGCGGTTGGAATAGAAGCTGACGACGGTAATGATAGCTCTAAGTCTTCCGCCTCGTCGTCCATACGCAGAGGAACTCTCGGTATACCCTGTCCTGCCGTATCGAATTTATTCCTTGCATTAATGAAAGGCAGGTTGAGAGTATTAGCGGACAAGAAACCTGCTTTCCCCGTCCTGGAAGCAAGTTTAAATATAGCGTCGTTCAATAATTCAAATGTTCTTGCAACATTATTGGACTGCGACGGAAACTCGGGAGCGATGTCCCTGAACCGCTCAAAAAATTCAGAGTCCAATGACGCTATAATTTTCTTGTCCGGAAGCGCAGCAGTCTGGCCCGACGGAACAACTTGAGGGAGAAAGTGCCGGATGAAGTCCACGGCAGCTTTATGTTGTTCCGAAAGGGATAGCTCCAAGTCATCCGTATCCCTTTCACCATCCGGTCGGACCTCCCGATGTTCCCGGTCGTCCGCCCCCGATGCTTCGGCGGAGCGTACCGACCCAGCGCCGTCGGATAATTCTCGATCCGACACCGTTTCTGTCGGCTGCTGGGATGCTGCGATAAGCTGTGCTATCTGCACAAGAATGTCCGACGTCGAGACCTGCGGAGGCGCAGTCTTCCGCTGCTTCGCCGAGGGCAGCTCCGCATCAGATGGCTCCCGCATACTTTTCCTATGCGAAAGTCCGGAGTCCATCGGTCTCGAATCCCTGGCTGCCGGATGGTGTGACCTGGTCGCCGAAGAATCCTTCATCGGCGAAGCTGGTAAAATATCGGCGGCCACGCAGCCAAGGTGCGGTCGTGTGCGCTGACGAGAAGAGGAAGCCTTAACAGTCTCTGCGGACTGCTTATACAACGGAGCGTCCCGAGCGACGGACGTATGCTCCGCTAAAGACACATTTTGTACCACAACATCTGGTCCCAGATGTTGTTGTACGAGAGAGGGACCTCTCTCGCTCGCGGCCCGGCTGGACCTGGACGAGCTAGGAACCGGACTAAAAGGCTTCCTCCGTTCTCGCTTACTATCCGCCGTCACTGGGTGTGCATCTATTATGTTTATAGTGCTCGCATCACCCAAAATTTCCTCTTGGACCGCATCGGACGAACCCGGCTGCCGAACCATTCGGTGAATGGACGCTACACCGGGCGAGCTAGCGGACGACATTTGTCTAATCTCCATGAGCACTTTTGCTGCTAGCTCTGAATTCATTTGTGACGACGGACGCACACTTGAAGAAGATAACATGGAAACATCACCCTGTTCTGGTTCCTCTGAAATAGAAACTGAGAGAGTAGAGTGACCTTGTGGAGAAAGAGCCGGCATCGCTCTTTCTCCAGAAACAACATATCGTGACACACGTTTCCAATGTTTCTCATCCCAATGTTCACATATAGGACAGGGATTAATGCGAGAACACTGACTACAATTAATACAATGATCATGAAAGTCAGAGGAAGATTTCTTCCTATTACAATTTGAACAATGTCCCTTCATTGTGAAAGAACAACAATAAGTCCTAGTTACTCGCAAAAACCCCTGACAAAAAGATACATAATAACATGATCCATTAATAAATGAAAAAACAATTGCAAAACAAAATAATTTTGAAAAAATATTTTTTCAGAGAAGCCCAAGTTGCTGAAAAGTAACGTTGAGCCCCGATGGATCCGATGGCAAAGTGTGGTCAAAAATTTTAAATTTATATAAAATAATTAATGAGACACTTTCGGATAATATAAATGTATCTTATAATGAGATAAACTACCACAAAGGCAAACAGCCCCCCTCAAAAAAGGCTGTTGCCAATGAAAACAAACAGTGTAAACACACTAGAAAACATGACTCCAGGCACTGAAAAAACTGGCCCGGAATCAGTCATCAATTACACTCTATCTGATGCAAAACAAGAGACTCCCAGGGGAGAATCTGTAGAACATCAGATGGAAGATGCAGAACACAAACGTTATACACCCATGGGTGAAAACGTAACTATGGGGAAAATAACAGAAAACATTCTGTAACCAAGCAACTCTCCCAGGAAATTTTAGAAATGAAATTTCTCAAAAATATGCCAAAAGCATGGGAGAATTGCAGGGGGGACTTTAGAAGGCTAGGGGAGAGGAAACACTGAATAAGCAGTGCAACAATTAGCAAGAATGACAACAAGAGGCCCATGCCTTGAAAATAGGCAACTTAACATAATTTCATCAAAAAAATTTTAAGTACAGCCCTGATTATTTTTTGCCACTTCTTTTTCCTCTCCTCCTTCTATCCTCCTTAGAATCACATTTTCTCCAAAAATTACATGTCTGGCATCCTTTAAACTGAGATTTACAAGCACAAAGATCAGTGAGATGTTGACTGATGAAGGGCCAAACAGAGAATGATAATTGGCGCCAATTTCGGGACGACTGCGTCACTGCGCATGCGCAGTAGAGGCGTAGTATGGAGGTCCTTTAGGACATGATTTCTTTTTGTTTTGGATGCAAATTTTGGGGATTGGGGGGCAAAATTTGTGTTTGGCCCTGGTTTTGTTGGAGTTAGCACCAGCTAAGTCTGGGTCATTGGTACAGTATAAAAATATAATATTTTTTCAGCTGCTGAATTTGCATATTACATGGGTGGATGTGTTAAGGCCACAAACTTCTACACAATGGCTAAATCCTATAACCTACAATTATACTATTAACAGGTCAAAGTGGAACGGAATGTATAGTAAAAGGTTTTGCATTTGGAAGTAATATTTAGTTACGAGGGTTATTGAATAAAGAGATATCAAATTAAGTGGACTCCAAAGTACTACGACAATTGTTGGAGTTTCTTCCATAACTCTTTATCTTGCACAATGTGGATATGTGACACCTGAAAATATTTTCATCTGATACGCAAGTAGAATATTTTCATTTTTTGTTTCCAAGGATTCCTCAGAGGAACAAACTTGACAAACCGATTCCTATGATTGGTAATGAACTATTTCGATTGTGAAAACTGAAAAAAATAATTTTTTTTTAGGCCATCAAAAAAAGAACCTCTGTTTCTCAGGCCCGCGCGCATGGTCATTTTTGGTGCGCATGCAACCTTTTTATGACACAAAAAAAAATCTTCAAAAAATTTGAGATATTGTGCTCATTTCGGTAAATCGATATCGATGCGTTCGCAAATTTTAAATTAACACACTTCAAGCATTTTCTACATCATACCTTAATGAAGTGGGTGGGTTCTAGCAATATTCACGACAGAAAGTGTTTTATTCTGTAAAAGGTAAGTCATAATGACAGCAAGAAGGAAGGTGTCTTTCAGTCTGACAACAAACAGTCACAAAGGGGAATGGTCGATTCGCACCACGTTTGATTCGCACCAACCCTCAGAAAGTCTGCAAAGTCAGGTGCTATGTTGAATGGAACACAGTCTCCTGGCATTTATTTTTAGTAACATTTGTATTGTAAATGGCCGTCATTGGGAATTTGTGTACTGTTATTTGAAACCGTTACGAGTTTCCCAGTTAATTTAAATAAATGCATTTGAGATGCAGGATAATTGGATAACTAATAGTAACCGTTGCTTGATATAAAAGTAACAGTCATAGTTGAAAATAAATCGCATATAGGCAGGTATGTGCGGTCGAATTGGTTAATAAAAACATGCAAACATTCGTTTTGTATTTCATTTTCAGATTTCCAAAAAATATGATTTATGCTGGATGAACTGCCCGTTCAAATGGGTTGTGATAATTTTGAATATAATGGGGAAAAATTGCGATTCACGATTTCATTAGGCAGGTTGTGAAAGGATTTTTTTTTGGTCAAATCTCTGAAAGTTGGCACTTCGACATTTGATTTGTCCCAGAGACGTTTCAACCCGAGACGTTTCACCCACGAGGCGTTTCGTGACTTTCGTCCTGTGTTATAATTTTCATATTTCACTGAAAAAACAAACATTCAAACCCCACTTCATTTACGACCCAACACCCCTGTGGTGAATAACCAATATATTTGCGAAATTTTGCATCGTCCACCAGGCGTTTGGGTGGGGGTCAAATTACCACAAACAACCTCTCGGGGAGAAAATAAAAAGAAAAAAAAAAACCGCCCGCATGCTTTTTTGGAAAAAATGGCCTGAGAAACAGACAATCAACTTTGTATGGCCTTATGTTGATTTTTAACCTTTACCCAACGAATCGACCGCAACCGCCCACGTAATATGCAAATTCAACAGCTAAAAAAATATTATTTTTCGAAATATTTCAACAAACCCATATCGTCGAGCTTGTTCCAAAGAGGGGTCACATGATATGGTTCTGTTGAAATTTTTTGAAAAAATGTTAAAAAATTTATTTAAAATAATAAATTTTGATATCGTCTGCATTGGGTAAAGGGTTAAACATTTGGCTAATTTAGCCGACTCGTTTTCAAACCTACAGTTCACTTTGTGCTGCATGATATTCAGACTTGTATACTGGTGACAATATAAAAAAAAATATGTCGTGATATACCGGTATATCATCGAAAATTTATTCGAAGTTGAGAAGGAAGTCATTATTATACTACAGAAGATTGTCTTTTTTTCTATATTATTATAATAATAAATAGTGGATCCGATGCTGTTATGACAAGTCGCAGACATAGACGGAACGTGATGTGTGTTTGAATCGGTGGGTGTTTTACACAACGAGTTGGAATGGCGTAGTCATATTTTGCGAGGGTTTTTGACTCGAGCGAAATATGATTATGTCATTCCAACATTACGTTCTGTGTTTATTACACAACCCATGCATTAAAATTCATTTAAATAAACAAATTTTAATTCTGATGTTTAAACCCAAAGGTGAAGAGTCTGTTTGTTTTGACTGAAGCTGTACTGATCAAATGGATCGATAAAAAATCAAAACAACCTTTTCGGAACCAGTGTTTGTTGAAATTCGTATCGCTGTTTCTCTTGGGCTGGTGCCCATTCATGCCTTACCATTTGGTGGCTATTACTGTCAGTAACAAGAGCACCGCTGGGCATTGCATTATACGCCCGTGAACTGTTCAAATTGTACCATTTTAACACATTTGCAATTTTTTTAGAGTGCGAGAAATTTATACTGGCATATATATATATGTTACGGTCAGACTTTGAAATCAGTGATTTTGTGAAATGACTAAATTTTTCAGTCATTTGAGAAAAAGACTAACAAGTTTAAAGCCAATCGAAAAACAAATACTAAAGTTATCATCCGGAAACCAAATATTTGACGAAGAAGTCCAACAGGGGCCATAATTCAGGCAAAAATTGTTCAGACCGACCCCATATTCGAACTTGACCTGTATTTTGTTGTGATTAAACCACATACCAAGTTTGGAGCCGATCGGAAAACAAATACTAAAGTTATCATTAGGAAACCAAATATTTGACGAATTCTAAGTCCAACAGGGGCCATAATTCAGGCAAAAATTGTTCAGACCGACCCCATATTCGAACTTGACCTGTATTTTGTTGTGATTAAACCACATACCAAATTTGGAGCCAATCGGAAAACAAATACTAAAGTTATCATCCGGAAACCAAATATTTGACGAATTCTAAGTCCAACAGGGGCCATAATTCAGGCGAAAAATGTTCAGACCGACCCCATATTCGAACTTGACCTGTATTTTGTTGTGATTAAACCACATACCAAATTTGGAGCCGATCAGAAAACAAATACTAAAGTTTTCATCCGGAAACCAAATATTTGACGAATTCTAAGTCCAACTGTGGCCATAATTCAGGCGAAAAATGTTCGGACCGACCCCATATTCGAACTTGACCTGTATTTTGTTGTGATTAAACCACATACCACATTTGGAGCCGATCGGAAAACAAATACTAAAGTTATCATCCGGAAACCAAATATTTGACAAATTCTAAGTCCAACTGGGGCCATAATTCAGGCGAAAAATGTTCGGACCGACCCCATATTCGAACTTGACCTGTATTTTGTTGTTATTAAACCACATACCACATTTGGAGCCGATCGGAAAACAAATACTAAAGTTATTGTTCGGAAACCAAACGGACGGACGGATGGACGGACGGATGGACGGATGGACGGACGGATGGACGGACGGACGGATGGATGGACAGACAGATGGACAGACGGACGGACAACGCCATACTATAATACGTCCCGTTTTTCAAACGGGCGTATAAAAATGTAAGTACAAATTTGTGCAGATTTGCAAAACAGCTGGGAGAAACATTTTTAAAAGAAGTTCGAAGCATGTCAAGATGTACGAAGATTTACCGAAATGAAGTTGACCAATTTAGATATAATGGATCCACAAAATGAGACGTCCATGGGACTGGGTTAATGTTCTGGTTGGAAATGAATAGGTTTTTTTTTTAATTATTATCTCATTTTTGGTTAACTAATTTTTTGTGAACCGACTTTATTTTGCTTTGGACATTTTCATTTTCACACTATGCGACAGACTGTCGATAATTGTTTTACGAAATTTGGAAACTTTTCGAAGCATAACTAATGACTCGATGGGAAAGGAAGTAGTATGAACAGTGCTGGAAAAAAAGTTACGGCTTGTACATCACCCAATGAATACAGAATCATTTATGTCATAGAGGCTATTCCGTTAAATACAAGGGTTTAAAGTTGAATGGATGTGTAATAAAAAGGTTTTTTATTGTCTTGAATCCTTAATCTCATTAATCTGCACACATGCAACTCAAAAAGAGTAGTTATAACAGCAATAGCTTGGCTCAGTGATTGCTAAGTTACCCACATTGACAGACATTGTTTTACCAGCAGTTTAATGGACAATGGGGATTTACTTGGTATCAAACTTTCTGTATGATGAAAACTGGTAAAACAAATGCTTGGGAGAATATTGGCTAATAGGTTGAGAATATTTCATGTATTGTGTATGAAGTTTATAGATAAACTAGAGTGGGTATAAGTACCCCGTGGCTCACCAACAGGTGGCCAATGTAAAGGGGTGGCTGGAGTAAAAAAAAAAGTTTAAAACCTGCACACAAAAGTCCAAAATTAAAGAAAATAAGCAGCTAAAGGGTTAAATAATATAATAATAACCCCTAAGAAGTATGCTAACATAAAATAGGAACCATGGCAATATGCTACAAGGTAAGTCTCCACTTTGAAAAAAAGAAAGACAAACCTCAAAACCTGCAAATAAAAGTAAAAAAAAAAAAGTATCACATTTGTTTCAATGGGTTAAAATTGAGAAAAATACACTGATAATGTCACAGTAACCACTATGGCAATATGCCATTAAGGTGAAACCCTATCTGAAAAATATCCTCTTGGAAGAAAAGAAAGACAACCCTAAAACCTGCACATAAAAGTCAAAAAAGAATCACATTTGTTTTAAAGGGTTAAAATTTAGAAAAATTCTCTGAAAATGTTACAATAACCAGCATGGCAATATGCCAGTGAGGTAAAACTCCACTTAAAAAAAATATCAAAACCTGCACACAAAAGTACAAAACCTGCACACAAAAGACCAAAACCTGCACACAAAAGTACAAAACCTGCACACAAAAGTCCAAAATTAAAGTAAATAAGCAGCTAAAGGGTTAAATAATATAATAATAACCCCTAAGAAGCATGCTAACATAAAATAGGTACCATGGCAATATGCTACAAGGTAAGTTGCCATTTGGAAAAAAAGAAAGGCAAACCTCAAAACCTGCACATAAAAGTAAAAATAAGTATCACATTTGTTTCAAGGGGTTAAAATTGAGAAAAATACCCTGTCACAGTAACACAATGGCAATATGCCAGTAAGGTGAAAGTCTACTTGAAAAATATCCACTTGGAAGAAAAGAAAGACAAACCTCAAAACCTGCACATAAAAGTCAAAAAAGTATCACATTTGTTTCAAAGGGTTAAAATTTAGAAAAATACCCTGAAAATGTTACAGTAACCACTATGGCAATATGCCAGTGAGGTAAAACTCCACTTAAAAAAAAATATCAAAACCTGCACACAAAAGTCCAAAATTAAAGTAAATAAGCAGCTAAAGGGTTAAATAATATAATAATAGCCCCAAGAAGCATCCTAACATAAAATAGGAACCATGGCAATATGCTACAAGGTAAGTCGTCACTTGGAAGAGAAGAAAGACAAACCTCAAAACCTGCACATAAAAGTAAAAAAAACATCAAACATCAAAATAAGTCCAAAATTTGATTCAAAGGGTTAAAATTAAGACAAAATACCCTGGAAAAGAGTTAAATGTTATCGTGAACCCCCATAGCAATATGCAAAGAAGAAATTTTTTTTTTAAAAAGCACAAAAATCCAAACCTGTAAACAAAAGAAGTCCAAATTTGAAGTAATTAAGCAGGAAAAGGGTTAAAGAATACAACGTAGTCCTAAGATGTATGTTTACATACAATAGAAAGCATGGACATATGCTACAAGGTAAATCTACACTTGGAAGAAAGGAGAAATAAAAAACATGAAAACCTGCACACAAACGTCAAAATAAGTCTAAAAATCTATTTAAAGGGTTAAAAAAATTTTTTAAAATGCACTGGAAAGATATCAATGTTATAATAACCACCACTGCAATATGCAGTGAGGTCAACCTCAATTTAAATTTTTTTTTTTTTATCACAACCTGTACATAAAAGTAAAAAGCTGTAAGCCTAAGTCCAAAACCTGTACATAAAAGTCCAAAATTGAAGTAATTCAGCGGGAAAAGGATTAAATAATACAAACATAGCCCTAAGATGCATGTTTACATACAATAGAAAGCATGGCCATATGCTTCAAGGTAAATCTCCACTTGGAAGAAAGGAAAAAAAACAACATCAAAACCTATATGCAAACATCAAATTAAGTCTAAAATTTGATTCAAAGGGTTAAAATTAAGACAAAATACCCTGGAAAAGAGTTAAATGTTATAGTGAATCACCATAGCAATATGCAGAAACTAAACAAAATTTTAAAAAGCCAAAAAATCAAAACCTGTACACAAAAGTTCAAAATATTTGAGAGCGGACGCCGACGCCGACATGAGGGCTATGCCATAGGCTCACAAAACTAACGGTGGTGAGCCAAAAACAAACAAGGTAATCTCCCCCACAATTCTTAAAACGTTATTTCTGTTTGTTGATACATGGAATCGTTCGAAGGTCAGAAGCCAAAGTTGTGGAATATCTCGCTGTTCTTCGTTTGTTTGAGAAGTGAAGTGAAAAAAAAACTTCATGTTTCTCCAATAACCGTGTGTACTGAGTAATCATAGAAACTATTCCGTAGTATGTATACAAATGAACGTTGTTGTATACACACTACAAAATAGTTTCCGAGAATACTGCTTTCCAAATCCTATAGTTTTGATCCCATATTCGGTCAAATAACGGCCATGAATAACCAGATATTATCCGGTTATATCTCTCGGTTAGTCAACCATTTCAACCATAGTATCGGTCAACAGGTTCTATTATAGCATCACTCAATTAATTTGTAGAGAAATATTTTCAAACTGCAACCATATTAATTTATCACATGATTTCCACTTATTTTTAATTGTTATATTCCAGAATACAAAACATGTGTAATTTCACAATGAATTATTACGTCAAGGTATTCTTTATGAGATTTTAGAATGACCAAATAAAACATTGATTCTTTTGATGAAATATGAAATTTAGAAATTCTATTTCTGCTTGGGTAACTGAAGCTCAATGAGAATTTAGCTGAAGAAGTTTAATAACTTTGTTTAAAATCAGAACTCATTTGAGATCCTTAAAATCTCTTATCTACAATTAGACATAAACTCTGCCCTTACATGCCACTATACAATATGGAATATATCATTCTGTAATGCCAGGGATGAAAGATTAAACCCCTTACTCATCACAAAAGGAATAAGTATGGAACAACTAAATATTTTCATTTTTTGCCTTAAAAACATTGTTTATTACCCATAATTGGAATGAGGTCAACAAAATCAACAAGCTGAATCCAATGATGGTTCATAAGCAATGTTTTTAGGCCAAAATTGAAATATTAGGCCACACAAAGTAGATCTTCTGTTTCTCAGGTCATTATTTGTGAAATTGCATGCAGGCGAGCGTTTTTTTATTTTATTTTTTATTTTAGTAATTACTTTTTTGCCATCAAAAGTTCATGTTCTTGGTTCAAGTTTTAGGCCTCATAATCTACAGAATAGCATGGGTGGTGGTGTATTTCATCCCTTGAGTGCAAGAAGGCTTTGCAATGCTAAAGCATTGCAAAGCCTTCTTGCACTCAAGGGACAAATTTATCAATTTTTTCAACTTGGGTAAAATATCAGACATAAACCATTTAATTTTTATTTTTTTTTAAGTTTAAATTGGTTATAAAAAGAGAGCATGCGGCAGCCAAAAGGACCATGCGGGAGGGCCTGAGAAACAGATTTTTTATTTTTTTAGGCCTTAACACTTTTGCCTTAAAAACATAGCTTTTGAACCATCATTGGAAGGAGCTCCACAAGCACAAGCTCATTTCAATGACAGTTCATCAGCAAAGTTTTTAGGCCAAAACTAAAATAATTAACTCTTTGCACGTTGTTGGCAGATATAAGTCTTGCAACTAAAATAAGCAAAATTTTTACCATATTTAACCTGCCGAGTGCTATAAGACACTATCAGGGCTTTAAAAAAATGAGTGTACAAGACCAAAGGCCAACATTTTCTGTGCTCATGTTTCATATTCAGATACGAGCAAATAATATTTTGATTTATATATAAATTTATTTTATCACACACCTATTAATGTAAAAGGCAGGATTTCTACTGTTCTGCCTATACGATAAAAATAAAGTTGTATCGCACAAGTGGCGATACAAAACACGTTTGATTTTGTTTCCAGCGTAAACAGTGACAGAACCCGTCTAAAGAAATCATGCCAGTCATTGGTCAAATGCACCAGAGTCGAGATCGCTTGGAAATTCCAGGTTCCTTTTTTAGATTTGTTTATTGTCTTCTTGGCAACGAAGGAAACTCGGCAATTATCCAGTTGAACGGTGCTTTTAGTTAAATTTTTGGTTAGAGTGGTTGTTTCTCAGGAGGTGTGTGATATTTATTTATTTATTTATTGGTGTTTAAGGTCACATACTTATGCACAAATGGCTAATCGTGACCGTGACAGTTTTACGGGTGGAGGAAGCTGGAGTACCCGGAGAGAACCACCGAGCAATGACGAGCAGCTGTCAGCTCTCCAACATCGTAACTCTGAACTCTGCACCGCAGCACAGGCAGGGTTAGATTGGTTGAAGACATGCGCACCATCGATGTGCAGTACGCCTCAGTACACAGCGTCATCGTGCCCCCATGTAGGCAATCGGGGTGAAGTGTCTTGCCCAAGGACACAACGCAGTTGCCGCAGGTGGGATTCGAACCGAGGACCTCTCGGCTTGCAGCCTGCACCTCTACCAACTGAGCCACCGTGCCCCCGAGGTGTGTGATAAATACAGAACCACACATACGTTTGAATGGGTTAAGAATTATCGCATTCAATTGCTTTGGAACAGGATATCATTGCCTTCAGCTCTTGTGATATCCTGGATCAAAGCAATCTTGTGTGATAATTCTTAACCCATTCAAACATACGTGTGGTTCTGTATATTTATTACAAATTATTGGATAGTGCCCATGTGTGTTATTACGTACGAAATACTCTCCAATAATTTGTAATAAAATAGATTTTGATGAACAAATTCAGACCACCAAAAATAATCTAGCCCTCAAATTGCATTGAGTTTTTGACCAAGGATTTTTTCAGTCAAATTTTCTTGAATTTTTCATCAAATCTAGCCATGGCTGCTTCAAAGCAGCCATGGCTAGATTTGATGAAAAATATTTTATAAGGAGATAAACGTTGATTTTTGTGAATATGGCATTTTATTATTTGGTAAAGGGTTAAAACGATTTGCTGCCAAATGACAATTATGAAAAGTTATTGGTGATTCCAAATTTGTAATATATCATCCCATTAGCCAAGTCAAAGACAAGTAATCTTTTTTTTATTACAATATACTGTGGAACTTAATTACTGAAAGAATCATACCTCATCTTTCTGGTAAAGTATATTGTAACAGGCTGCACATATGAAGTCCTTCCACCAGGTCATTCCACCAGATACGACAAGATCTTTTTCCTGAAATTTAGGACAAATTATGAAAAAGCATTCTGAAGAAACAAGCCAGCGCCAGTGAGGTTTTGCCTGCATTCACAGGAAACCCTTTGTAAACTTGCTCTAAATGGTATGTTATATGTATTCAAACAAAATTAAATCAACAACAGAATTATGTTCGCTTGAAGTTGAATGGTGGAGGGGGGTGGGGGGGGGGGGGGGGGGAGAGCTTGAGATTGCTTTATTTTGGGAATATGGTTTTCAAGGTTTTAAATGTGCCTAAACTACAGAAAATTCTTAAACATTTCAAATCTGAAAGTAAATATACACAGCATATAAAAGACAGAAAAACACTGTGGCCAAAAAATTTGAAATAATTTTAATAGCGATAAATCAAAGATTTTATTTCAGCATCCTTCCCATTTTGAGCAAATCCTTTTTTTGAAGAGAATTACTCGTCAAAACTGTATACCAAATTTGGGATAATTCCTTTTAACATAAGGTGAATTAGAAAGTGTTGGTGTCCCCCTCCAGATGGTGGGGATCTCCCCCAAAAAGTTTTTTTCATATTTAGATGCCCTGGGAGCGATACCTGATGTGGCAAGTATTGTTGTGTGCCATTTGCGGGTGTGATATTGGGGGTGGCGGGGAGGGGGGGGGGGGGGGGGGGAACCATGATCAGATACCAATCTGAAGTTTTTTTTTGGGGGGGGGGGGGAGGGAGTGCCCCCCCCTCCCCCCTTGTGCCACCACCGGTTCAGGGAATCAGGTAGGTTCATATGTATCAAAGCACCCGCTAGTTTCCCACTTTGGTCCATCAATAATTTTGAAATTGCTTTGTTGTTTGCATTTCTTTGTGTTCACAGAGCAGAACATGAACTGGGAGGTGGTCGTGGTCCCTGGTCACCGGCAGAATCCTCAATACTACTGGAATTTTGCCTCACTGACACACAATGACGATTGTTGACCTAGATATTCTGACTCTGATTCACTATCAGAATCATTATCGGTCTCAGAATTTGAGTCCAAATCACAAATTACTTTTGCCATCGCTTCATGCACTGTCATACGCTTTTTAGAAGTTGTTTTGGACATTTCTGTACCTTCCGTTTCTGTAACCAACCAAACGTGAGAAGATCTTTCGAATGTAACACATGCAAGTTACTCTTCAATCGAGTGGAAACATAGGAAGTGTCATTGTATTTTGGAGTTCAAATAACAGTACGTGGAAATGGATACAATAAGTATGTCCGAATTTCGACTCTAGTCGACTAGCATGGGCTGTCGACTTCATTCGCCTCTCGAGCCAAAAGAGTTAATTTAACAACATGGTACCTCACCATTCAGTGAGATTAGATACAAAAGGTTTTGAATTGTGTGGTTATTAAACAAACCTGTGTTTCATTCCCAAATAACTTCCATTTTCTTGTGAACATAGCATAGTGAGCCAATCCTGTCTTTCCAGCAATGGCAATGCACTGTCCAGCTCTGTCAACTGAGGTATACTGAAAAAATACAATGACAGAATCAAATTAACAATAGTTTTGTTATTTATCTCTCTGACCAAAGTAATGCCCATATATGGCAAGTTCTATTTGCAATAATTGCTAATCAAATTTTATTAGGCTCTATCAAAGTAGATCTTCTGTTTCTCAGGCAATTTTTTGTAAAATTGCATTTGCACAGGCTTTTTTTTATTTTAGTTTTGTAATTATTTCTCTGCCATCAAAAGTTTATGTTCTTGGTTTGTGTTGTTTTATGCCTCATAATCTACAGAATAGCATAGGTGGTGGTGTATTTCATCCCTTAAGTGCAAGATGGCTTTGCAATGCTAAAGCATAGCAAAGCCTTGTTGCACTCAAGGGACAAATTTATCAATTTTGTTAACTTGGGTAAAATATCAGATGAACCATTTAATTTTTATTATTTTAAAATTTGCATTGGTTATAAAAAGAGCATGCGGTAGCCAAAAGGACCATGCAGGAGAGCCTGAGAAACAGATTTTCAACTTTTTACGGCCAAACTATACTCGCCCAAAAAAGAAAGTGTGCATTGCAGAAATTGATCAAACTCCAAAAAATAATTTTGTAAGTGTAAAGAGTGTTAACCTGTTCATGAATAAGTTATATTGAACACAAAAACAGCTTTCCACGTTAAAATTGCATTAACGTTAAATGACGTGCTGCATATTTGTGAAAAGGCATGTTTTGCACGTGGAGGGTCTGAAAATTCATGCAGCAGTGTGAATCCTTGAGTATTTAAACACTAAAGTAAGGCCTTCCTATCGTTCACATTCAAACTTGCGCTGCTGTTAAAACGACTCCATATTAGCATGCCAAGATTGACAATGAATCAACGTCTCCTTGCCCTGGGTATGATTAGAGCTGGCAGAACACACAGAGAGGTTGCCCAGCATTTGAACTGCCACCGTAACACTGTGGACAGGCTAGTCCATCGACATGCACAGCATGATGATGTTCGAGACCGACCCCGCTCCGGGAGACCCCGAGTTACCACCCCTGCACAAGAGCGGTATATCTGTGTCGTCCATCTCCGGAACCGGCAACAAATGGCAACGACGACAGCCAGGAACATCCCTAACCTGAGACGGATACATCCGCAAACAGTAATCAACCGGCTGAGAGAATACGGCTTACGTCCTCGAAGACCTGCAATTCGTCCGATTTTGATGTTACATCATCGTCGTGCTCGACTGCAGTGGTGTAGACAACATCTCAGGCATCCCTTACACTGGTGGCGACATGTTTTATTCACAGATGAATGTCGTTTCCATCTTTCATCATCAGATGGCCGCCAGAGAGTGTAAAGACATCGAAACAAACGCTACGCAGATCCATGTGTCGTGGAGCAAAACCGTTATGGGGGAGGGTCTCTCATGGTGTGGGGTGGCATCACTGCCCGTAACAGAACTGAGCTGGTCATTATTGATGGCAATCTCAATGCAGCCAGATATCGTGATGAAGTGCTTAAAGCTGTTCTGGTCCCATTTCTGCAACGTCACGGCCCGGCGTCATTCTACAGCAGGACAACGCCCGACCCCACGCAGCTCGTGTTGTTCAACAGTATCTGCAGCATCAACAATTGGATGTTCTTCCCTGGCTCGCAAATTCGCCCAATATCTCACCCATCTTATGGGACGAAATGAAATGTCAGCTACACCGGCTTCCCCATGCACCGTCAACGCTTCTGGAACTCCAAAGACAGCTTATCAGAATATGGAACAACATCCCACAACACTTCCATGCTAACTTGTTCGCTTCCATGAGGCGTAGATGCACAGCAGTAGTCCTTGCAGACGGAGGTCATACCAGATATTGAGTGTGTGACTTTTGTGTTTGACCCTTAGTGTCTTTGACTCTCCATGGCACCAAGAGTATTCGTCGTAGCGTAATGAAATTTCTCGTGTTGATCACAAATTGATTCATCTGTGATTGAATAAAATTTCCATGAATGAAAATGATATATATCTTTTTTTAGTGTTATTTTTTAGCATGCACACTTTCTTTTTTGGGAGAGTATATGTATTTTATTTTTTCTATTACATCTAGTTTGACAGAGCTCATGGAGCTCTGTCAAACAAGATATAACAGATTAAATGCCTGTATTGGATGTACTGAGGACAATAGGTAAAAAGAAGCGAGATAAATGTGACGATTGTCCGAGTAATTTCTTGACATATTACACAATTTTTTATTCAATTAACAGGAGTTTACTCTATAATCTAAAATCAATTAACAGGTCAAATTTGTACTGAACATGTGATAAATGGTTTGGTGTTTGGAAATTATATTCAATTAACAGGGTTATTCTATTAACTGGTAGAGTGCTAAGTTATTTTTGGTCATCAAAATTTGTTCATGTGTCTTTGCTTTGTTACAATTTATGGGAGAGTGCCAAGAGGCACTCCCCCATAAATTGTAACAAGGCAAACCCATATATACTAAGTAATTTCACTTCTAAGATAATATGAAGCACATCCACAGATGATGACACCTTTAGTTAGGCTGGGGTACCTCTCTTCATATTAAAGCCCTGATAGTGGCTTCTAGCACTCTACCAGTTAAGCAGTATTTAATTAAATGGGCTCCACTGTATTCAAGAATTGCCTAGCGAAACACATCATTACAAATCATCCAAACTATTACTTACTCTGATTGGCCAATTTGAGGCCAAGTAGCTGTGTGATATTGGTATGATGTGCCACTGTTTGTTACCAATGGTAAAATGTGATCCGAACATCACTTGATTACTTGCTTTATGAGGAGACTGACTTGATATGTTGTCTATAACACACATGTACAATTTATCCTCTCCTTGTAGAAATAAATGCTCGTGATTTGTCTGGAAATACAAAAAAAGAATTATTGTTTCTGCACTACACAAACCTTGGCTGTATATTAAATTGAAAATCTCCAATGCATCTCTACTTAGGCCATAAAAAAGAACCTCTGTTTCTAGGGCCTGCACGCATGGTCATTTTTGGTGCGCATGCAACCTTTTTATGACACCAAAAAATCTTTAAAAAAAAATTTGAGATATTGTGCTCATTTCGGTAAATCGATATCGATGCATTTGCAAATTTTAAATTAACACACTTCAAACTTTTTCTACATCATACTTTAATAAAGTGGGTGGGTTTTAGCAATATTCACAATAGAAAGTGTTTTATTCTGTAAAAGGTAAGTCATAATGACAGCAAGAAGGAAGGTGTCTTTCAGTCTGACAACAAACAGTCACAAAAGGGAATGGTCGATTCGCACCATGTTTGATTCGCACCAACCCTCAGAAAGTCTGCAAAGTCAGGTGCTATGTTGAATGGAACACAGTCTCCTGGCATTTATTTTTAGTAACATTTGTATTGTAAATGGCCGTCATTGAGAATTTGGGTACTGTTATTTGAAACCGTTACGAGTTTCCCAGTTAATTTAAATAAATGCATTTGAGATGCAGGATAATTGGATAACTAATAGTAACCGTTGCTTGATATAAAAGTAACAGTCATAGTTGAAAATAAATCGCATATAGGCAGGTATGTGCGGTCGAATTGGTTAATAAAAACACGCAAACATTTGTTTTGTATTTCATTTTCAGATTTCAAAAAAATATGATTTATGCTGGATGAACTGCCCGTTCAAATGGGTTGTGATAATTTTGAATATAATGGGGAAAAATTGCAATTCACGATTTTATTAGGCAGGTTGTGAAAGGATTTTTTTTTTGGTAAAATAAATCTCTGATAGTTGGCACTTCGACATTTGATTTGTCCTAGAGACGTTTCAACCCGAGACGTTTCACCCACGAGGCGTTTTGTGACTTTCGTCCTGTGTTATATTTTCACGTTTCACTGAAAAAGCAAACATTCAAACCCCACTTCATTTATGTCCCAACACCCCTATGGTGAATAACCGATATATTTGCGAAATTTTGTATGGTCCACCAGGCATTTGGGTGGGCGTCAAATTACCACAAACAACCTCTCGCGGAAAAAAGAAAAAGAAAAAAAAAAAACACCCGCCCGCATGCTTTTTTGGAAAAAATGGCCTGAGAAACAGACAATCAACTTTGTATGGCCTTATACTGACATTTATAAATTGAGTTCAGTAAATTAGGACCAGACCAAGCCTTTACGACCTCTAGACCTAATTTATTGGCAAGTTTCATAAGTAAACTAGAGCTCACAAAGTGATCCCCCCCCCCCCCCACTCCCGCGCCTGAAAGGTATAAGTTAGATTATCGCCCCCTGGGAATGTCAGAACGGAATTATATTGCTTCATGCATATCTTCATATGGAGTTCTTCCATTGTGTAAAGTTTCATGAAAATTCTTCAAACGGTTTAGGAGGAGTTGCGCTTATAAGGATGGACAGACGGACAGATGGATGGACAGACAGATGGACAGGGTGATTCCTATATACCCCCCCCCTCCCCAAACTTTGTTTGCGGGGGGTATAATTAGGTCTGCACCAAGATTCTAATTACCACTTTATTTATTTACTGGGGTTTAACAACACATTTGACAGCCAGGGTCACCTCGTGTCAGATAGTTTTATGGGTGGAGGAAGCTAGAGAACCAGTGAGCAATGGCAAGCAACTGCCAGACTCCCCAACATACTAACTCTGCACTAGCAGGGTTAGTATTGGCTGAAGACAAGGGCATCATTATTTTTTCAAAAAAGGTCAACAAAACCATGTCAAGTGACCCCTTATTGGAACAAGCTCAAGCTCCTTCGTTTCTCAGGCCATTTTTGGTAAAACTGATGTGGGCGGGTGGGTTTTCATTTTATTTTTTATTTTTGTAATTATTTCTTTGCCATCAAAAGTTCATGTTCTTGAATTGTTTTATGTTTTAGGCCTCATAATCTATAGAATAGCATGGGTGATGGTGTATTTTGTCTATTGAGTGCAAGAAGGTTTTTCAATGCTAAAGCATTGCAAAGCCTTGTTGCATTCAAGAGACAAATTTATCAATTTTATTGACTTGGGTAAAATATCAGACATAAACCATTTAATTTTAATTTATTTAAGTTTGCATTGGTAATAAAAAGAGAGCATGCCAAAAGGACCAGGTGGGAGGGTCTGAGAAACAGATTTTTAATTGTTTAGGCCTAACAGGAGCATTTAATTACCTAGACGTTAGTCAACACTGTCATGGCATATTGATTATTTACCAGAGTTCCTGCAAATGGTTGAAAATGAAAGTCTAAAATTTTTCTTCAACATTCCCAGATCAAATTTCAACCTTCGCTCGGCCATTTTGAGAGAACACTTTTATTCATAATATCTGAAACAAGGACTAATCATAGAACCCCTGTTTCCTGTTTGACAGTACATGGATTATGGATATTGAAACTCTAGATGTCTATTCGTTACACTGAGACCAACAAAGATGCAACAGGGTTCATACAAAAATTTGCTCACAAAGTTCAAGGGTTTTTAAAGGTTTTTTTTTTTTCAAGGGGTTTTTCAAGGGTTTCTTTTTTTTCAAGGGCTACATGTACTATCCAGCTTGTTGTTTGAGCTCTAAAAATTTAAGATTCATGTGACACGGATCTGACTTTGGAAGTCAAGAAGTACTGGTACCCCCAAAATGTGCTCTGTGTTACAGTAATCTTGGTAAAACATTGGGTTTTTTTAACTGAGCGACACGAGCGCAACAAACAAGTAAAAGGCGACTACACATATATTTACAATGCCCAGGAAATAGCTTGGTATTCAAGGTTTTTTCAAGAGATTTCTGGAAGTTCAAGGGTTTCTCATAAGCTAATTTCTAATTAGAATATTTTGTTTTGAGTGGTGTACACTTAAAAAAATTTGAAATAAGCCTTTGAGTTTTGGAAGAGTTTTCAAGGCTTGTTATAAATTTACATAAAATTCTGAACTGGAAAATCAATTTTCGTGAAAAATCTGGAATTCAGGAAAAAACATGAAAACTTACATCTCTGGACCAATGACAAAAGGTTAAAACTTGTATTTAAATATGGACCATGAATCAGAAATCAGGAACTTTAGGCCCCCACAAAGTTGATCATGTGTCTCAGGCCATATTTTGTACAATTGCATGTGGGCGGGTGGTTGTTTATTTTATTTTTTATTTTTGTAAATATTTGTTTGCCATCAAAAGTTCATGTTTATGGTTTGTTTTACGTTTTAGGCCTCATAATCAACAGAATAGCATGGTGGTGTATTTCATCCCTTAAGTGCAAGAAGGCTTCACAATGCTAAAGTATTGCAAAGCCTTGTTGCACTCAATGGACAAATTTATCAATTTTATTAACAGGTTGCATGGCTCTATTGAAAAAGTGCTGAAAGCCACTTTAGTGTCTTTACACTGACTGCATGCATTATCTTGAGGTTTGATCACCAGAAGAATTTTTTTTATATAAAATTGTTTGGTTGCAATTTATTGGAGACTGACAAGTGGCACTCTCTCAAAAATTGCAACAAATTATTTTTTATGAAGAAAATCTTGCTGAACTAAGGCGACTTGTGCTGGTAGCAAGGTATCTTTGAAAAAAAAATACCCATGTTTCAAATCACCTTTGGAAAATAATCTATTACTCAACTAAACCAGTTAACTTAGGTAAAATATCAGACATAAGGCCACGCAAAGTAGATCTTCTGTTTCTCTGGCCATCATTTGTAAAATTTCATGTGGGTGAGCATTTTTTTATTTTATTTTTTATTTCTGTAATTATTTCTTTGCCATCAAAAGTTCATGTTCTTGGTTTATGTTTTAGTTTTACCAATATTTATTCAAACTATTTCAAGATAATATAATTATGAGGCCCGATTTATGTTTTAGGCCTCATAATCTACAGAATAGCATGGGAGGTGGTGTATTTCATCCCTTGAGAGCAAAAAAGCCTTGTTGCACTCAAGGGACAAATTTACCAATTTTATTAACTTGGATAAAATATCAGACATAAACCATTTAATTTTTACTTTTAAGTTTACTTTGGTTATAAAAAGAGAGCACACGGCAGCCAAAAGGACCATGCGAGAGGGCCTGACAAACAGATTTTTAATTTTTTTAGGCATAAACCATTTGATTTTTATTTCTTAAGTTTGTATCGGTCATAAAACGAAAGCATGTGACAGTCAAAATGGAGGGCCTGAGAAACAGATTTTTAACTTCTTTAGGCCAAAAACACATAACATAGTCTGTCAGCCCAACAAAAAAACAGTCATAAAACTAAAATGAAAGCTACTATTTTATAATGTCAATGATGAAATAGTAACCCAGAGATTGAAAACTTACCATGCATGGATTAACTGATAGTGCACTCTTTACAAATTGTAACTGTACAAGAAATTTTGATTTGTTGGAATTATTATCATTGCCATCATCTTTTGGTGATGAGACCATCCATAAATGGTATCCTTCCAAGCCCCATTCCTGAAAAAAATAGACACTGTTTTACTTTCATTTAGTTCTTTCATTGCTGCAGCCGGGTTTTCAGTGTGGTACAAAATTGCTCTGGTGTGTCCCAAACTTAGAAGGTAAACATTTTTTTTTTTATTGCAGAAATATGGTGTTCCAATCTTCAGTGGAACTCAGTTAATTGCATAGCCATGTTACCCAAGGAAATGATCAATCATTCGGACAGTGGTGAAGGTAAATTTATTTCCATGTGAATTCATAAATTTTGTCACGCCGTTGCGTTTACTGCTGATCACTTTTGGGCACCTCTGTTTACAGACCTTTAGATCAGTGTAATTTGGGCACAACAGCAAATATGGATGTGGCCTGCATGGTAGGAGAAAAAGCACCGGTATTTCCTTCTTCTTGGCATCTGTTTTAGGTTTTACCTCCCAGTCTTAAAATGATAGTTTATAACCCCTTGTTATAGGTCTTCACCATTATCATTGGTTCCCACCACCCTTTCACGTAAGTTTACTCGACTAACTCAAGAAGGCTTCTTAGTTTCCGAGTGTTGAGCCAAACTCCTATTTGAATGTAAGCTAAATTACACATGGCGTTTACTGAGAAAAGCCACAAACATGAATATAATATATCTCAAGCTTTAAGTGCATGATCATACAGAATTTGCCACAGAAAAGCAAACGCCGCCGACAGTGTCGTATACGATTGCTTTTCTGTGGCAAACTCAGTGGCTTTTTTAAAAAGTTATTTATCTGTTGCATTGTTTGATTCGAAGGTAAGCTCTAAGTTATATTACAAGCATCAGGGGAACCTGGCCAAACTATATATTGCCAAAACACTGCAAAACTTTGGAAAAAGTTTCCAACTCCAAATAATTTAGGCGGGGAGCGCGGTGGCTCAGTAGGTGGAGGTGAAGGCTGCAAGCCGAGAGGTCCACGGTTTGAATCCCACCTGCGGCAACCGTGTTGTGTCCTTGGGCAAGACACTTCATCTCCATTGCCCGCGTGGGGTACGATGACGCCATGTACTAAGGCGTACTGCACATCGACGGTACGCATGTCTTCAACCAATCTAACCCTGCCTGTGCTGCAGTGCAGAGTTACGATGTTGGGGAGTTGGCAGCTGCTCGTCGTTGCTCGGTGGTTCTCTCCGGGTACTCCGGCATCCTCCACCCGTAAAACTGTCACGGTCATGATTAGCCATTGAGCATAAATATGTGACCTTAAACATCAATAAATAAATAATTTGGGCACAATTATCTTATTTGGGCAGAGCGTTTACCGTCGTTAGATGGGAAGAATTTAAAGGCCTGTCTGTTTATCTCTTCGCAATGTCATATATTCTGAAAATATGTCTGCATTAAAATTTTTCAATTATAGCTTTAAGTAATTTTGTATTACCGTATTTACTCTATGTATTGGGACAGCAAAAAATAATTATTTTCACAGGTGTCCCATTTCTTAGAAAATGGGGAAAGAACACAGCCTGCTCTTGATTTGATGCTGAATAAAGTTGTGTGTGATTAGTTTTCCATCACTATATACGAAAATCGCCATCCAATTTTTTTTTTTATTTTCATTTTTTGCTTCCAAAACATAGCTCGTTCCAATGAGGGATCATAAGGTATGTTTTGGAAGCAAAAAATTAAAATTTTTAGTTACTCAAGAATTTTTTTTATGAGTGTCGTCTGCTACTAGCAACGGGCCAACTGGAAACAAATCTCCTGAATGGTCCAAACTTTGGAGCATAAAAGAAATACAGTTTTCTGGAAAAAATGTATGTCCCAAATCATAGAGTGTCCCAATACATAGAGTAAATACGGTACTTTTGATCTCTGACAGAATGCCTACTGTTTTTTTTTTTTTTACATAATCTTTCATTTTCAAGCAAAATCTGAGTAGATATTGTTTTCCCAATTAGCAGCTTATTGTCTCGCTTACAAAATATACCCCTAGAAATAAAAGCAGACCTCTTCTCAATGATGTTTTTAACCCTTTACCTAACACTAAAAGCAGACGACACTTGCAAATAAAATTATTGAATAACTATTTTTTTTTACTTTATGCATCAAAACCATAGCTTATGACCCCTCATTGGAACGAGCTCAACGAGCTTGTTCCAATGAGGGGTCATAAGCTATGGTTTTGAAACAAAAAATGAAAAAAATAATGAAAATTGAATGATTTCTGTGAACAGCGCTGGCCGGTTTTGGCCGTTACGTTGGGTAAAGGGTTAACCAGACTCTGCATTACAGTAGTCATGAGTTGATTTGATGACAATACAGTGGAGTCCACTTTATTGGATATCTCTTCACTGGATAACCCTGTTAACTGAATGTAATTTCCCCAACACAAAGCCATTTACCATACCTCCAGTACAAATTTGACCTGTTAATTGAATATAGGTTATAGAGTAAACTCATGTTAATTGAATACATTGCGAGCGAGCGAGCGTTTTTTTATTTTATTTTTTATTTCTGTAATTATTTCTTTGCCATCAAAAGTTCATGTTCTTGGTTTTTGTTTTAGGCCTTATAATCTACGGAAAAGCATGGCTGGTGGTGTATTTCGTCCCTTGAGAGCTAAAGCATTGCAAAGCCTTCTTGCACTCAAGGGACAAATTTATCAATTTTTTTTAACTTGGGTAAAATAACAGACATAAACCATTTAATATTTATTTTTTTAAGTTCACATTGGTTGTAAAAAGAGAGCATGCAGAAGGGCCTAAAAAGTTAAAAAATTTATAGTAATTTATATATTTTTTATACTTACCAATGACCCAGACATAGCTGGTGCTAACTCTTAAAATATAGGGCCAAACACAAATTTTGCCCCCCAATCCCCAAAATTTGCATCTAAAACTAAAGAAAACATGTCCTGAAAGGCCCTCCACACCTCGCCCCCACTGCGCATGCGCAGTGTCCAGGACGTTCCGAAATTGGCGCCATTTATCATTCTAATAACCAGTGCCTGGTAAGCGCTATGTACTCAGCGGGGAGGCAAGAGTTCCCAACTCCTGGGAGGGCCATCCCCGTCTGGGTCATTGGTAAGTATAAAAAATATATAAATTACTATAAATTTTTTAACATTTTTATACTGTACCAATGACCCAGACATAGCTGAATAGTAAAAAGGCTGGAGGGCCAAGGACATAGAGCAAAATGGAATACGCTCAATAAAATAAAATAGAGTCATCCCCTGTAGGGAAAAGAAGTAATAGGCCTTACATGTATCTTTCTTATTTATGATAAATTAGAAAGATACAACACCTTCCAAAAATTGAGCTTCATACATCCATGTACTCTATTAATATCCAATAATCCTTATACTAATAATTTTTAAAGTAAGCCAATAATAAAGTAAGTCTAGAGAATAGAGACTCTTATACTCCTAAAAGTGTGTGAGAATTGCATAATCATGTCCGTTGACATATGCAATATTCAAAAGCTATACTTTAAAAACTAAGACTTGAATGAATTTTATAAACTTAAACTTCTCACTAAACAACCATCCCAATAACAGCTCAGAATTACTAACTCCGGAGGAGGTATCCCCTTGTTTTCATAGTAAAAACAGGTGACCCAAGGGAACACCCTCCCCCCCCCTTTTTCTTGCCCTGGGTCAAATAGCCCAGAGCGAAGAGGGCAGCCGAACGGAGACACTGCCGAAACAGACAGCCTACCTAGCTATAGTAGCAACTGTTAAGTGAATGACATTCTGAGCAGTAGATAATAGACCTAACAATAGAGGCCTCCAGAAATGGACTCGATATTTCTGAGATAAAATTCATGAATGGATGGCTGAGCGCAATGAGCAGCCTTCAAAAATCTATAATAGCAACACTATTAATGTAAGCCCAAGAAGTAGAAGAACTCTTACTTCAAGAGCCGAAATCTTAAGCACAACTGCTAAGCCAATGATATACCATAAGCAGTACGCTAGTTAATAGAATCGATTAACAATAAAATGGAGCGTAACGTCCTTCTACTAGACATCAAAGACAGAAGAAGCTTACGCCCTTGTAATAAACAGATATCTGTTTATAAATACATAAACTGTACCCGGAAAGAGTAAAGGCCTATGCCCATACGAAGACGGAAGGACCTTAAAATAATAGGTTCCGGATAATAGGAGCCTAACTCTTATGCAACAATCCAACCTAAATAGTAACGGAAGTATTGATTCCGAAACTATGAAAGTGAAAATCATCCATCGATAGTGCATGAAACTCACTGACTCTACAGTAAAAGAGAAACCAACAGAATTACTGTCTAAAAGGTCAGAATTTGAAAACTACTGTTTCCAGAGGCTCAAATGATTACTTAGCTAAATAAGAACCGAAGTTAAAATCCGTATAGGAATTTAATCTAAAGATTCTAAGTCTATTTATCAAAAAGTTACTAACTGACTTAGATAAAGAGACAAAAGACTCAATTGTAAACTATCGTAGAGTGCATAGGTATGAGGTAACATAAACCTATAACCTAAATAACAACAGGCTGCAGTAGATCTTGTGAAACAAGTATACTAAAAACTAGCAATGCGTAGTATGGAGGGATCAACCATATGAACATAATGATCCCTACACCACGACGGAAGAGCCTCCACTTTAGTCGCATAGAATAGCGAAGAAGAGGATCTCCTATAGTAAGAAATCGCGTCCAAAGCTCGTCCAGTACAGTGCTTACAATGCAATACGGACCACACAACGGAATACATGAAGGTTGCGACCTTGCTGGTTGTGATAAAGATGACACGATTTACCCAGTGAAAAAAGATCCTCACATAGAGGAAGATTTCACGTTAAGATCCACAGTAGACAAGAGAGTAAATTACTCATGATCTCTGTGAAGATAGAGATGCTATCAACAGAAATGTATTGTGGTTGTTTATCTTAGCAATACCTGCTAAAACAACAGCGCCGGAGGATACGCGTATCCTATCATTGCGTCCTATAGATCAATAGAGCGTTAACAGTATTAGCTCAGAGATCTGGACAAGCCAACACATACGTCTGCAATTGATTAGCAAGCTGTGTCATAATAAAACATCATTGGGCGCTCCCATAGATAGCAAATCTGATTAAATACTTGTTTGTTGAGAGTCCATTCTGACAGCAACAAGCGACCCGTAAGAGAACGGGAGTGCGATAAAACAATCAGACGACCCCGAATATGACGGACCAAAACTGAACTTGGTGTACTATAACCAACAGACGGATTCTTTCCATTAAATTGAATAACGGAAACGAAAGAGTGCCTCCCTGGTTCCAGAGATACGCCACTACTGTCAAATTAAAGGACAGGAATTTGGGCATGCATTTCTGAATAATGTTCATGCAATGACATAAAGCAAGCCTAAAAACATTATTCCGCGGAAGTTAAACTGATAGCTAAAAGACTGCGGAACCCAAAGACCCTGGCACTTCGAATCCGTAGGGATCAGTATATATCCCAATCTGTTTGACTGGCAACCGTCATAACAGCCACACTAGGGTCCGGCAACTGCGGCGGCACTCTCTGAGTCAACCACCGAATGTTTGCCCCAGTCTGAATCTCTTGTAACAGTAGATAGACAAGAGAATGTATAAACCAAGCAATTCATGGATTGCCGGAAAGTTGCCGTCGAAGAGAAGCTCCTCCGAGAACGAAGCGACTCTGAGAGAGTTCTTAACCTACTATCCACGCGTGGATGTAGCTAGGGCTGCATCACGTCTAAACACTCCAATCAGCCACTGAAGGGCGGAGTTATACGTGAACAAAATACTGCCCTCAAAAGAAATTACATTGAGAATAATATCCCGTAAATCTTTTCTTGAAGACGTAATGATAACGCCTCAGTAAGGCGGATAACGTATAATAAAGCGTCTAAGTTAAGTCTACTATACATAATGTCGTTCCCAATATTGAAATTGGAAAAGACATAAACGGCGAAAAAGAATATATGCAGTCTTTAATCACACCGTCTAGACGCATATGAACTCTCGGTTTGCCCTGCTCTGCCAAAATAAACTATATGTAAAAAAGATAAAATGGCAGAAATGAGCCACGCGGACAAGAAACTAAACTATCATGCTTAGTAGCAGGCTTGTATATATATATATAATATATAGCGTCGAAAAATAAAACACATGTTGTAATGACAATATTGGACTGCGTCGGTAAGTCAGGGACAAAGTCCCTGTACCGATCGAAAAATCCGAGTCCAATGACGCTATAAGTCTCTTATCCAAGATCGCAGCAATGAAGTCCGAAAAATAATCACTGGAAGAAATGCCAGAAGATATGAAAGGCAACTTCCGATACTACTAAAGGGAAAACTCGAAATCTTTCGAATCCCTTTCGCCATCCTGTCGGACCCTATAAAGCGTTCGGTCGTCCGTAGCTTGATGCAACCGCGGACCGCACCGACCCAGCGCCGTCGGATAATTCCTGATTCGACCGAGAAACCGTCAATTGCTGGGATGCTGCGAAACAACTGTGCTAACTCGGATAGCACGTCCGTCACCGAGGCCTGAGGAGCAGCGGTCTTACGATGCATTGCCGCAGGAAGCTCCGAGATCGTTACCCCGTGCATACTTCCAATATGCGAGCGAACGGAGTGTATAGGCCTCGTGTCCCTTGGCTACCGGATGGCGCGACCTATTCGCTGTGGAATCACTGAATGCCGAAACTGATCGGATACTCGAGGTCACGTAGCCAATGTGCGGTCGTGTGCCCTGCTGTGAGGATGAGGAAGCATTAAAGACAGTCTCTCGGACTGTCAATATAACGGAGCGTCCCGAGCAACGGACATATGCTCCGAATGTAAAATATCTGAACCACAACATGCGGTCCCCTATGTTGTTGGCTTCCTCCGATCTGTCCTCAATCTGCCGTCACTGGGTGAGTACTAAAGTAATTAAAGTGCTCGCATCACCCAAATCTCCTTCCTAGACCGCAACGGACGAACCCGGCAGCCGAACCATTCGATGAATGTATGCTACACCGGGTGAGCTAGCGAATGTCATTCCGTAAGCGATAGACATATTCCATGAGCACTTATTGCCGCTAACTCTTCATTAACTATGACGACAGAGGCACACTTTTGAAAGACATCTCCATAACTCTTCGAACAAGAAACCAGAAATGCTTGGATAGCAAGCATAAAATAATAATATATATAGCGTCGTTCAATAATTCGAAAGTTTGTGTGACATTATTGGATTATGTCGGAACTGAGGGACGATGTCCCTGAACCGAACCAAAAATTTCTAAGTCCACCGACGCTATCAGTTTCTTATCCGGCATCGCAGCATATGTTGTTCCGAAAGGGAAAGCTTGAAATCCACCGAATCCCTTTCGGTATCCCGTCGGACCGGATGAAACTTTCGGACGTCCGTACCCGCTTCCGCGGAGCGTCCCGACCCAGCATCGTCGGATAAAATATATGCGACAGATTCAGTTGATGCTGGGATGCTGCGATAAACTGTGCTATTAAGGAAAGCACGTCCGTTCCCGAGGCCTGTGCCGTAGCGGACTTACGATGCATTGCCGCTGGAAGCTCCGTGTACGTTGACTCCCGCACACTTCCTATGCGAACGTCCGGAGTCTGCAGGCCTCGAGTCCCCGGCTACCGACCCAGCGCTGTCGGATAATTCTCGATCCGACACCGTTTCTGTCGGCTGCTGGGATGCTGCGATAAGCTGTGCTATGTGCACAAGAATGTCCGGCGTCGAGACCTGCGGAGGCGCAGTCTATCGGTGCTTCGCCGAGGGCAGCTCCGCATCAGATGGCTCCCGCATACTTCCTATGCGAACGTCCGGAGTCCATCGGTCTCGAATCCCTGGCTGCCGGATGGTGTGACCTGGTCGCCGAAGAATCCTTGATCGGCGAAGCTGGTAATATATCGGCGGTCACGCAGCCAAGGTGCGGTCGTGTGCGCTGATGAGAAGAGGAAGCCTTAGCAGTCTCAGCGGACTGCCTATACAACGGAGCGTCCCGAGCGACGGACGTATGCTCCGCTAACAACACATTTGTACCACAACATCTGGGGCCAGATGTTGTTGAACGAGAGAGGGGCCTCTCTCGCTTGCCGTCCGGATGGACCGGAACGAGCTATGAACCGGACTAAAAGGCTTCCTCCGTTCTCCCTCCGATCCGCCGTCACTGGGTGTGCATTAAGTTAATTTTATAGTGCTCGCATCACCCCAAAATTCCTTCTAGACCGCAACGGACGAACCCGGCTGCCGAACCATTCGGTGAATGGACGCTACACCGGGCGAGCTAGCGGACGTCAAAGGCCGTCGAACCTACTAGGGTCCTCTTAGGCAATTGGCGTATTACATGAGCACTTTTCCGCTAGCCCTTCATTAATTGTGACGACGGAGGCACACTGTTGGAAGACATCACAGATACATCACCCTAATCTTGATCGTCTGAAATAGAAATTGATAAAGTAGAGTGACCCTGCGGGGAAAGGACCGGAGTGTCCAAATCCCCAACAACATACCGTGACATACGCTTCCCATATTGTCATCGAAATCATACGATACAGAACAGGAGTTAATGCGAGTACACTGACCACATATAGAATGATAATAAGGTCAGAGGAAGACTTCCTCCTAAAACAATTGATCAATATCCTTTCAATGAGAAAAGAAAACAAGTCCTGGTACTCGCACTAACCCCTGGCAATCAAATACATAATAATAATATGATCCATTAATATAGAAAAAATAATTGAAATCAAAATATTTTGAAAAAATATTTTTTCAGAACAGCCCAAGTTTCTGAAAAGTAACGTTGAGCCCCAATGGATCCCAAGCCTAAGTGTGGACAAAAATTTTAAAAATATTTTAAACAATTTATTCAACACTTACGAACAATAATAATGTATCTAGTTATGATTAAAATAACATAAAGATATTATTATTTAGAAATCCCCCCCTCACACAGAGGGCTGTTGTAAATGTAAACAATGAGTGTAAAGACACTAAAATAAGACTCCAGGCACCCAGGCCCGAAATCAGTTACCAAAAATACACCATCTGATGCAAAACAGAGACTTCCAGGGAAGAAACTGCAGAACATCAGATGGTAGATGCAGAACACAACGCCTAACCACCCGTAGGTGAAGACGTAAACATGGGGAAAGAACAGAATTCATTCTGTTATTAAGCTAAAACTCCCAAGAAATTTTAGTAATAATAATTACAGAAACTATGCCAAAAGCATGGGAGAATAGCAAGGGGGAACTTAAAGGACAGGGAGAGAGGAAAAACACTTGAAAAAACAGTGTAACTAAATAATCAGAATGACAACAAAATGGCTGCTGCCTTGAAAATAGGTAACTTAACATAATTTCATTAAAAAATTTTAAGTTACAGCCCTGATAATATTCTGTCACACATTCTTTTCCTCTCCTCCTTTTCTATCCTCCTTAGAATCACCATTTCACTAATATTTATGTGTCTGGCATCATTTAAACTGAGATTTAAAAGCACAAAGATCAGTCAGATGTTAACTGATGAAGGGCCAAACTTAGAATGATAAATGGCGCCAATTTCGGAACGTCCTGGACACTGCGCATGCGCAGTGGGGGCGAGGTGTGGAGGGCCTTTCAGGACATGTTTTCTTTAGTTTTAGATGCAAATTTTGGGGATTGGGGGGCAAAATTTGTGTTTGGCCCTATATTTTAAGAGTTAGCACCAGCTATGTCTGGGTCATTGGTACAGTATAAAAATACCAATTTTTTAGGCCTAATTTGGGTATTTTTAAATTGGTGTACTCAGGGTTTAGCTGACAAATCTTCATAAAGATGTCTGGCACTATATACAGTGCTGGAAATGAACAAAATTGGCGGGTGCAGTTTTAAGCTCCCATGAATTCAGAGACGGGAGTAAATTGCACCCGTAAAATGTTAGTATATGAATTTCCGAGGAAATACTGTCACCAAACACCAGAAAACGTAACCCTTTGAACTCTAGTGGTATCTTCCATGCCAGTTCAATGGCAGCAATTAGAAGAGTCAATATTCATTATTTGGGGTAGACCAATCAATATTTTCAACATGCAGCCTCGGGGCTTCACGTTGAAAATATTGATTGCTCTACCCCACACATTTACTGAAAGCCATCCTATTTAATGACATTATGGCGTATCATGTTCCTGGCCAGAAAAGCAGCCAATCGGGTCCAAGGGGCTAAATGTATAAGGAAATGCTGAATTATGACAGTAACGTGCCACTGGCTGCAGAGTGCAGTTTTCTCAAAACAACACACATTTTTTGCCCTAACAGTACATTAGTGCTCCACAATATTTTTCAACGAGTGCATTTTTTAGCTCCCGTAAAATAGAAAACACAGGTGCTGACGGGAGCAAATGCACTCGCACCCGTCTCATTTCCAGGACTGTATATAAAAATAGCAATCTTTAAATTTCATTTTTTCATTGAGCATTTGTTTTCCATTGAGAAGTCACAAACAAAGGTTTGAAAAAAATGAAATGTTTGAATTATTTCAGAAAAATATTGTTATGGTCATTAATGACTTTAGATATGAAGAGTGAATTTGCAAGGTGGAAACACACGATTTATTACTTTCCAAAGTGTGATTTACTGGGATTTCCGGATTTGATTATAAATGATAACTTCACAAGTGAATTATGCAATCAACAACTGGGTCGTGTATCCGTGCATGCAAACGATGTCGCTTTACTGTGGGTGTAATGGGGACTTCATTGTTTTTTTGTTTTTTTAACCCTTCACCAAACATGAAAAGCAGATGATGCTTGCAAAAAAAATTCTTGAATAACTATTATTTTCATTTTTTGTCTCAAAAACATAGGTTATGACCCCTCACTGGAACGAGCTCGTTCCAATGAGGGGTCATAACCTATGTTTTAGAGACAAATAATGAAAAAATAATGAAAATTATTAATTGCCGATTTTTTAGAATGGCGCTGGCCGTTTTTTGCTGTTACGTTAGGTAAAGGACTAAATAATATAATTATCTTTAATAATGAAAAGTAATAAACAGAGTAATCGCTTGACTGAACTGATTATGTGAAATAAATCATTCGAGGCAAGGGACTATATTGTAAAACACGCGCACTCGTGTTTGTACAATGTCCCTCACCTCTCATGAATTATTTCACGTAACCAGTCCAGTCAAGCGGTTACTCTCTATTTATTTTTGAAAGGACAAAACTGAAGAAGGCACATTAAAATATGACTTACCAGTGAGGTGATAGGATGTGGATACTGGGATGGTCCAGCATTGGAAAACCTATAAAATGAGAAAATTTATGAATACTTTTTGTAACAAAAAGGTGTAATGTCAAAGAAAAGAATTTCATCCATTATTGCTAAAACAAGCAAAAATCACCAAGCTGGTTACATAGTGACCATGTTGAATATGTCTGGGTGTTAATTAATCAAAGGAACCGTCCTATAGACAACAGTAATACACCAGGGCCTTATTTTAGATCCTTCAACTCAAAGCAAGGAACTGATCACATGATGGCGTTGGCAGTTTTATGATAGTATCTTCAGATCATTTTCTTTAATCCTTTACCTGACACAAATAAAGACAACACTTTGCAAAATCCTTTCTTGAGTTGCTAGAGAGAGGTGGCCACCAAAGGTGACTAATCCCCCCCCCCCCCCCCACACAAAAAAATAATGCCCCATTACAGCAACCTCACCAATATATAAAGTTATGGAGCAGGAACCAATTTCAAGTTAATGTTACTGTGATCTCAACCAGGCCTGAAAATAAGCAGTCCATCATTTGCAGAATGAGGTCCCCAAAGGGTCAATTTGATGATGCTATCCCATATATTGGGCCAATTTATCCTCTGGGTACCTCTTTCTGTTTAGTTGTGAGATCCTTATTCAGATTGAGGCTCACAGAGGGTAAATTTAGTGATGCTGCCCTGCTGTGCAGGGTAGCATCACTAAATTCACCCTCAGGGGACCTCATTTTGCAGATATTATTATTTATTATTTATTGGTGTTTAAGGTCATATATTTCTGCACAATGGCTAATTATGACGACAGTTTTACGGGTGGAGGAAGCCGGAGTACCCAGAGAGAACCACCGAGCAACGGCAAGCAACTGTCAGCTCCCCAACATACTAACTCCACACAAGCAGGGTTAGCATTGGTTGAAGACAGGTGCACTATCGACGTGCAGTACGCTTTTAGTACACAGCGTCACCGTGCCCCCACATGGGCAATGGGGGTGAAGTGTTTATTTTGCAGATGATCGTCTGCTTATTTTCTGGCTTGATCTCAACCTTCGACACAATGACCACAAAATATATAGAGGATATCTAGTGTTTTTGAGCGGATACTGAAAATTATCTCATGAGTGACCGAGACAAAATGTTTATTTTTCGCGAGAGCTTGCGCGAGTGAAAATAACCATTTGTCTCGGTTACAAGTGAGATAATTTTCAACATCCACTCAAAAGTTGAAAACCACTGGATTTTGTTTTTTACACGTTTTAAAAGAATCTGATAATTCCAGTCACTTCACCCTTGAATTGATGCATGAAAGTAAACAGCGCATTGAATCATTGAAACACGAAAGTGATTTGATCGATACTCGGAAGAGATAGAGTCTTGCAGTCTGATTCACCTAGTGGGTTTTCTAGTCCAAACATGGCCTGAAAGTCTGTAACATAAGTTTTTGGTTTGGTAGTCCTTTGAAAGGATGTACCAAACCAAAAACTTATTTTACAGACCTTCAGGCCATGTTTGGACTAGCGGGTTTCATGCATCAATTCAAGGTGAATATGTGTTGAAATATTGTTGGAAATGATCGGTATCCACTCAAAAATACTAGATTAGGCCACACAAAGTAGATCTTCTGTTTCTCAGGCCATCATTTGTAAAATTACATGCGGGCGAGCGGTTTTTTATTTTATTTTTTATTTCAGTAATTACTTCTTATTATCTTTGCCATCAAAAGTTCATGTTCTTGGTTCAAGTTTTAGGCCTCATAATCTACAGAATAGCATGGGTGGTGGTGTATTTCATCCCTTGAGTGCAAGAAGGCTTTGCAATGCTAAAGCATTGCAAAGCCTTCTTGCACTCAAGGGACAAATTTATCAGTTTTTTTAACTTTGGTAAAATATCAGACATAAACCATTTAATTTTTATTTTTTCAAAGTTTAAATTGGTTATAAAAAAGGGAGCATGAGGCAGCCAAAAGGACCATGCGGGAGGGCCTGAGAAACAGATTTTTTATTTTTTTAGGCCTTATCTTTTCATTATACATTTTTAGAACAAACTGATAATTTCCAGTGATAATTTGACTCCTATTCACGTTGAAGTGATGCTTTGAAAGCTGCCATTTTGATTGATACACTTTTGAAAAGCATTCAAGAGAGACTGTGTACGTTTTTATACTGGATGTTGGAATGGAGAAAAAACTCTTCTCAAAAACATAATTAATCAGTTATGAACTCTTAACCCGCTGAGTACTTTTAAGATATTTTTCATCAGATCTTGTTATGGCTGCCGCCTAACCATTTGGTGGCTATTACTATTAGTAAAAATATAAGTACAAATTTGGGCAGATTTGCAAAACAGCTGGGAGAAACTTTTTTAAAACAAGTTCGAGGCATGTCAGGCTGTCCAAAGATTTACCGAAATGAAGTTGACCAATTTAGATATAACGGGACCCACAGACGAGACAGACACAGAACTGGGTTAATGTGGTGGTTGAAACTGATTGTTCTATGTTTTTTTAATATTATCTCATTTTTGGTCAACTAATTTTTTGTGAACTGACTTTATTTTGCTTCGGATGTCTTCATTTTCACACTACACAACAGGTGATCGATAACTGAATAACAAAATTTGGAAACTTTTCGAAGCATAACTAATGACTCGGCGACAAAGGAACTAGTATAAACAGTGCTGGGAAAAAAGTTCTGGCTTGTACATCACCAGTTGAAAAGAGAAACTTTTATGTGATAGCGGCTATTCCGTTAAATACAAGGGTTTAAAGTTTAATGGATACGTAATAAAAAAAAAAGTGGCATCAGAGTCTCATTCATATTTCTAAGGCCATATCTTGACTCATCTAGATAATGTCTGAAACAAGAGCTTGTACATAAACATAATGGTGGTAAGATCTATCACCAATGTCCAGGGTCCGAGCCCTAAATGCTCTGCCACCATACCAACTGTGTAGGAGTTGTCATGAGCTCAGTTAGTATGGTGGCAGAGCATTTATGGCTAGGCGATAGGGTGCCATAGACTTGGAATCGACTCCTATCAGGGCCAACTTAAAATATAAGTTATGGGGCTTTCAGAGGGCTGATATGGTGTGATATAAGGCTCAGCTAGATCAATATTAGGCGAGGCCAAAGGCCTCGCCTAATATTGATCTAGCTGAGCCTTATATCACACCATATCGGCCCACTGAAAGCCCCATAACGTATTTATTATGCCAGTCCTTTGAAAGAGACACAACCATAAGTGTACCCAGATTCCTAGCGCAAATGTTCTGTTATCACTATCAGGGAATTTCCCGGTTTTACGTCATGTGAAGGTCACGCTAGTAGCAGGCGCTGAAACAATGGAGTTTTCTTCTCAATAAACAGGAATTTATATTAACAATTCAGTGTTAAGAACTGGAAAAATAAAACAACTGGAGCAAATGGATTAACAATTCTTTCAAGAAGGTAAGTGGAAACAGTTTCATTCATTATTTGTTGTTAATGGTGATATTAATGCTTCTATACATGTCGTTTTAGTGGTTTATTTATTGTATTTATTTACATTTGTTTATTAAAATTTCTCAAAGACTGGAAGAAACGTATTATAGTTGTACATTGCTCAACAGATACACACCCAAAATTATCTGTTGTTTGTTGAACACACGAAATTAGGAAAAACATCGAAGCGAGCGTTGGATGTCAAAAACAAAATGTCGGAACTGACCATATATAAGCTCTGTATACGGTAAGCTCGATGATACACAGTCTCGTATACGGTCACTAGATATTGAAGCTGATTGGTCAATAACAATTACTGGCATAATAAAACAAGAGGCCCCACGGGGCCTGAAGCGCTCATCTTGTACAGAACACAATTTAAACAGAGTCCAAGAATGAGTCTACATTAAGCAAGCCATCTCCATAGGCTACACTGTCAATCCTTAAGTCCCTCAGGAGTGACAAAAATAATCTGGGCATCATGCCATTTATTCAGTTGATCATAAGTAAAATGTAGAGCTCCCCTATGAAGCCCCTTGATACAACCTATGTGGATTAATCTTAGTACCTCTAGAGAGTACTGAATACAAAATTTTTAATTCTTCAGCAAAATGGCCAATTCCGGCTCCCATAGAGAGCCCAAATATTAACCCAGGCTCTTGATTTGAACACAGTTAAATCTGACTTCCCTAGAGATGTTGTGTACCGAATATGAAAGCATTCTGACCGTTGGATCTGAAGAAGAGAAATTGTAAAGAAATTTCTTCGAATTGCACTAAGTTCAAATTTGGGCTACCATAGCGAGCCCAAATATTGACCTGTGGATCCGATTTGAACAAACTTGAATCTGACCCCCCTAGAGATGTTGTATACCAAATGTGAAAGCATTCTGACAAGTGAATCTGAAGAAGAAGATTTTTGAAGAAATTCCCTCATATTGTACTATGTTAAATTTCATGTTCCCATATGGAGCCCAATTATTAACCTAGGCACTCGAATTGAACAACCTGGAATCTGACCCCCCTAGAGATGTTGTATACCAAATATAAAAGCATTCCGACTGGTGGATCTGAAGAAGAAGATTTTTAAAGAAATTTTCTCATATTGCACTAAGTAAAAATTTGGGCTACCATAGTGAGCCCAAATATATACCTAGGGATCTGATTTGAACAAACTTGAATCTGACCCCCATACAGATGTTCCATACCAAATATCAAAGCATTCTGACTGATGGATCTGAATAAGAAGATTTTTTTAAATTACCCTCCATATTGAACAAAGATAAAATTTGGGCTTCCATGGGAAGCCCAAATATTAACCTAGAGACTTGGTTTGAACAATCTAGAATCTGACCCTCATAACAATGATGTATACCAAATATTAAAAGATTCTGACTGGTGGTTCTGAAGAAGAAGATTTTTAAAGAATATTCCCCATATTACCCTATGTTAAAACTTCGGGCTCCTGTAGAGAGCCCAAATATGAACCAATGAGCTTTATTTCAACAAACTTTTATCTGCCCCCCCCCCCCCTATGAATGCTGTATACCAAATATCAAAAGATTCTGATGATTGGTTCTGGAGAAAAGATTTTTTTAAATTTTTGCAAATATGCTGACTCAGCATTTTTTCGATGCCCATTACAGAACACCCTAACATAACCGATGGCAATTTTTTTTTACCATTCAATTCTACTGGTCATAAGGATACTTTATACCAAATAAAAGCTCTCTGTTCCGTGGGGTTTGGGAAATATGGGCGTTTGAAAATATTTCTATTTTTAGCTCCCAGGGTTCCCATGGGGATGTGGGAAATTTTTTTTTTGCATGGGTCAAGTACTTATGACCCAATACTACCACAAACCAAATTTGGTTCATACCGGACCATCGGTTCAGAAAATAGAAATTTTGGGCAGGGCCAAAAATCTTACCCCTCCTATTACAAAGCCAAATATTACTTCACGAACTTCGTTTGAACAAACTTGATTCTACACCTCATATGGAAGCTCCATAGCAAATATCAAGTCATTGTACACACTGGTTCTTGAGAAGAAGATTTTTAAAATATTTTGGAGCATTTTCCCCCACTCCCTCCCTATGGGGCTGGGCATGCTGAGTTGAACAAAAATGAAATGCCCCTTTGGGACCATCACTCACACAAACTTTTACTTGAATTGGCCCAGTGGCTTTGGAGGAGAAGACCAAAACATGGTGTTGACGGACGGCAAGCGATGAGATTAGCTCAGCTTGACTTTGTCAAGATGAGCTAAAAACTTTATAGAGTTTTCAGTTCAGTGGCACAGACATAGGACTATGCCTGGTGGAATTCCATATAAAATTAAATTCAAGCAGTTGTATCTTCACAGATCTTCCATTATTTGAAATTCCTGTATTTAACCCTTGAGGGCCTGGAGATTTTTATACATTTTTGCTATACTTTGAAAGTCTACCTCCAGTGGCTTTACAGTTGTTTCTAGTCAAGTCTTGGCTGCCTATAGAGGCAGCCAAGACTTGCCTAGAAACAACTGACAAAGTACTTAGAAAATAAGTTTTGAGTTTGCCCAAACAATGCATGTTGGGATGCCTGTTCCTTTGCATTAAAAAGTTATCCGTCGGAATTAGACCCTTAAGAGTTAAAAGCTGGGATCATAGTCCTATATGATGAATATATAACTTCATCAATTTGCCGTCATGCTCGGAAGACTTCCTTCTAAGCGGCTTTCATTTTTGACTAATACTTCTTCCGTTATGTTAAATGCCGTGCCAATGTGTATCGCATCATGGGAATGTAAAATTTAGCGTCATGCTTATCCTCATTGTTAAATGGGAATTATAGAATTGATCGAGATACGCATACGTCTTACAGGTCGATTTATTATTACGTCATGGAAACGTAAAAATTCCAGATATTCATGACGCGATACACATTGGTATGGCACTTAACGGAACAAGTATTAGTAAATGAAAGTGTCTCTCAACTTGTCAAGACATGTACATGTATAGTATGTGACACAGCAATGACAAACATCTAGGTGATGACCTGATAACAAAGGTACATATAAAGTATTGTAACGGTCTGTACATAAATACTGGCCGTAGCCTGTAACAAATGTATAGGTAAAGTATTGTAAAGGTGGGTGACAGTCAGATGCTAAACTAGAAAAGAAATCTTTGAGTCCCAGAGTGGGTCTGACTGAACCTCAAAATATTTGTTCTCATAGCACAGTGATAACAAAAGCACCCCAAAACACACTCATTCCTGTCCCAAGGTGAAAACAAAGGTACCAAAGAAGTTTCGTGAAGATCAGTTCATAAATACGAGCTGTATAGAAGTTGTGACAAAAAACTGATTGGACCTAATTTCGGTACAAAATGGCCACTGGCAGCCATCTTGAATTTTGGACCGCACTCAGAAACACTCGTTCTCGTCCCAATGTGATAACAAAGGTACCCAAGAAGTTTCGTGAAGATCGGTTGATAAATATGGCCTCTAGCCCGAGCCGTATTGACATGTGCACTTACAGTGTACAAGTAGCACTAAATAAATAAAAATTCATCTAATTTGCATAATTTTTGCACGAGAAAAAAACCTGTACTATATGTGATGTATTCCATGTTACTAAACATTCATACAAAAATTTATTCAAATCAGAACTTTCATACAGAAGTTCTGTACAAAAGACTGATTGCACTAATTTTGGTACAAAATGGCTGCTGGTGGCCATCTTGAATTTCGGACCACACACAAAAACACTCGTAAAGATCGGTTCATAAATACGGCCTCTAGCCTGAGCTGTATAGAAGTTCAAAAAACTGATTAGACCTAATTTTGGTACAAAATGGCCACTGGCAGCCATCTTGAATTTTGGACCGCATTCAGAATATTTATTTATTTATTTAATGATGTTTAAGGTCACATATTTATGCACAATGGCTAATCATGACCGTGACAGTTTTACGAGTGGAGGAAGCCGGAGTACCCAGAGAGAACCACCGAGCAACGACGAGCAGCTGCCAGCTCCCCAACATCGTAACTCCGCACTGCAGCACAGGCAGGGTTAGATTGGTTGAAGACATGCGTACCATCGACGTGCAGTACGCCTTAGTACATCATCGTGCCCCCACAACCGCATTCAGAAACACTCGTTCTCGTCCCAAGGTGATAACAGAGGTACCCAAGAAGTTACGTGAAGATCGGTTGATAAATACAGCCTCTAGCCCGAGCCGTATTGACATGTGTACTTACTGTGTGTAAGTAGCACTGAAAAAATCAAAGTTCATCTAATTTGCATAATTTCTGCACAAGAAAAAAACCGGTATTATATGTGATGTATCCCATGGTACTAAACATTTGTACAAAAAATTATTCAAATCAGAGCTTTCATGTGGAAGTTCTGCGCAAAAATCTGATTGCCCCTAATTTTGAACAATATCGCTGCAAGTGGCCATCTTGAATTTCGGACCGGACCCGAAAACACTCGTTCTCGTCCCACGGTGATAACAAAGGTACCCAAGAAGTTTCGTAAAGATCGGTTCATAAATACGGCCTCTAGCCCGAGCCGTATCCAATTATTGACGTATGGACAGGCGGACAACCGGCCATGACAAAAGCTCAAATTTGGCTTCAGCAAAGTTGAACTAAAAATGAAAGCCGCTTAGAAGGAAGTAATCTTCCGAGCATGACGGCAAATTGACGAAGTTATATAAAATATTTGATGAAGTGATGAATATATATATATATATCAAGATTTTCTAGGTATTTGCCAATCTCCTTATTTTCAAATCAAGTGGTCCACAGAAGAAGGTGATGTGAGTGATTGCTCACCTCAAAATGACAGACCTGTGAAAAGTCTATTTTTCTGTCAAAATAATAAATCTTACCAATTTTCTCCCCCAAGTGTACAAAGCAACAAGGAACCAAACACACTCCACAGAGAAAAGCCACCATTTTCCCAGCATAAACTCAATGCAGACCCATCAGGGGTCCACTTCAAGCATTTTACACTACCTGCAATCTGCGCAGCATCTGCAAAAAAAGGCAATACAGATTTTCAAGTTATAATTAATGCATTATTTACAAGATTTATGAGAATTTTCTTTTGCTTTCAACACCTTGAAAAACATTCTCTGTAAATGATTGTTGCCATTTAACAAATCTGAAATTTATATTTTACCGGCGTGGCTCCCCACAAAGTGGATCTGTTTCTTGGGCCATTTTATGTATGTGGGCGAGCATTTTTTTATTTTATTTTTTATTTTTGTAATTATTTCTTTGCCAACAAGAGTTTATATTCCTGGTTTGTTTTATGTTTTAGGCCTCATAATCTACAGAATAGCATGGGTGGTGGTGTATTTTGGCCCTTGAGAGCAAGAAGGCTTTGCAATACTAAAGAATTGCAAAGCCTTTTTGCACTCAAGGGACAAATTTATCAATTTTATTAACTTGGGCAAAATATCAGACATAAACCTTTAATTTTTATTTTAATAAAAAGAGAACATGTGGCAGCCAAAAGGACCATGTAGGAGGGCCTGAGAAACAGATTTTGATATTTTTGTAGGCCTAATCTTACACTTTTTTGTGATATTGTCGAGTGCTTCAAAATACTTGGATGTCCTTTCTTGGCTCTGCAATCACTCATCAAATATGAAAAAGAGATCTTCTTGCCAATTTCCAGAGAATTGAAAAGTACACATTCAAGTTATGCTATTGTTGTCAAAATAATAACACTCATAATTTTGTGAGTTCAGCCATCTTGAAACCGAGCAGGAAAAAAAAACTATGTCACGCACTTCCCTTCATCATGTTGATCGTTTTTGTGAAGTTTCATGAAAATACGACTAAAACTGTCGAAGCAGTTCGCTCCACAAGTTCACATAAAAAAAATCCAATATGGCCACCAGTCGGCCATCTTGAATCCGAACAGGATAAAAATTATGTCACACACTGCTCCTCATCATGTTGATCATTTTTGTGAAGTTTCATGAAAATGTGGCTAAAAAACTGTAAAGTAGTTCGTTCCTCAAGTTTACATGTGCAACAGACGGATAACGACCGACCGACCGACCGACGGACAAGTGGACTCCCATATACCCCCCATAAACTTTGTTTTGTGGGGTATAATAAATAGAGGATATCTACGCTGTTTTAGTGAATATCTGGAATTACTGCATGAGTGTGGACTTATGAGATAAAAATGAGATAATTCCAGATATTCACTAAAATAGCATAGATTTTCTTTTTAATATATACTATGTGACATTTTACTGTGCAGTATTCAGCCCAATTTGACTGCAAGCAGTTTTAAGACAAGAACAAAAAGCTTGAAAAAAATTGACATCATGCGTTGAAGCATAACGTCATTTAGGAAGCGACTGAAAAAATTCATCGTGTGGACCTGAAAATATTAATTTTCACTCGCGCAAACACTCCTGAAAAATAAAACTTTCAGCTCCACACTTGTGAGATAATTCCAGATACTGACTAAACTAGAGTTGATTTTCTTTTTTATTATATGTTACAAGACATTGTATTTCACAATATTTAGCCCGATTTGACCCCAAATGCATATATTTCGAAACAATAACAAAGAGTAGCTGATTTTTCCTTCAAGGCGACGTGATGCAACGTAGTGTGACATCATTTAGGAAGCTACGAGGAATATTTCTCGATATCTATCGAGTTGATAGATATTGAGAAAAATCTTTTAGATAATTTGTGATAATTCACAGGCTAGCATATAATAATATAAAAATTACATTTTTTGCCATAAACAGCTTACAATCCCTCACTGAAAAATTTTCCAATGAGAGGTCATAAGCAATGTTTTTGAGGTAAAACCTGAAAAAAATATCTAAAAAATTCTGGACTGATTACTGCATACTGTGATGAAATCGAGAATCTTGGGGGTTTTTTTTATCTAATTTTAACATTAGGCAATATTGCATAGCACTATAAGAAAATACAAAAAAGTTACGAATTACCTGGATAATCCTTACATGAAACTATCAGTTTATGTGAAATTTCAAGCGCACCAGTCACTTCATCAATCATATAAACCACACCTTCTCCACTGAAATCAAGATGAAAAAGTTCTGAAGAATATTGCTGAGCCTTAACCCTTTACCCAATGCAGACGATATCAAAATTTATAATTTTAAATATCATTTTTTTTTAATTTTTCAAAACATTTCAACAAAACTATATCATGTGACCCCTCATTGGAATGAGTTCAATGCGCTCGTTCCAAAGAGGGGTCACATGATATGATTTTGTTGAAATGTTTTGAAAAGTTAAAAAATTTATAGTAATTTATATATTTTTTATACTTACCAATGACCCAGACATAGCTGGTGCTAACTCTTAAAATATAGGGCCAAACACAAATTTTGCCCCCCAATCCCCAAAATTTGCATCTAAAACCAAAGAAAACATGTCCTGAATGGCCCTCCACACTTCACCTCTACTGCGCATGCGCAGTGTCAAGGACGTCCCGAAATTGGCGCCAATAATCATTCTTATAACCAGTGCCTGGTAAGCGCTATGTACTCAGCGGGGAGGTATGAGTTCCTAACTCCTGGGAGGGCCATCCCCGTCTGGGTCATTGGTAAGTATAAAAAATATATAAATTACTATAAATTTTTTAACATTTTTATACTGTACCAATGACCCAGACATAGCTGAATAGTAAAAAGGCTGGAGGGCCTAGGACATAGAGCAAGTTGGAATATGCTCAATTACATAAAATAGAGTCATCCCCTCTAGGGAAAAAGGAGTATTAGGCCTTACATGTATCTTTCTTATTTATGATAAATTAGAAAGATACAACACCTTCCAAAATTGAGCATCATAACATCCATGTACTCTATTAATATCAAGTATAATCCTTATACTAATAATTTTTAAAGTAAGCCAATAAATAAAGTAAGTCTAGAGAATAGAGACTCTTTATACTCCTTAAAAGTGTCTGAGGATTGTATAATAACGTCCGTTTGACACGTGATATATTCAAAAGCTATACTTTAAAAACTATGACCTGAATGAATTTTTAAAACATAAACTTCTCACTAAAAAGCCATCCCAGTAACAGCTCAGAATTACTAACTCCGGAGGAGGTATCCCCTTGTTTTCATAGTAAAACAGGTGACCCCAAGGGAACACCCTCCCCCCCCCCCCCTTTTCTTGCCCTGGGTCAAATAGCCCTGAGCGAAGAGGGCAGCAGAACGGAGTCACTGCCGGAACAGAAAGCCTACCTAGCAATAGTAGCAACTGTTAAGAGAATGACATTCTGAGCAGTAGATAATAGACCTAACAATAGAGGCCTCCAGAAATGGACTCAATATTTCTGAGATAAAAATTCATGAATGTGGATGGCTGAGCGCAATGAGCAGCCTTCAAAAATCTATAATAGCGACACTATTAATGTAAGCCCAAGATGTAGAAAGAGCTCTTACTTCATGAGCCGAAATCTCAAGCACAAATTGCTGAGTCAATGATATACCATAAAAAGTACCGATAGTTAATTGAATCCATAGCAATAGAATGGAGCGTACTGTCCTTCTATTAGGCATCAAAGACAGAAGAAGCTTACGTCCGTAGTAATAAACAGATATCTGTTTATAAATACGTAAACTCTAACCGGTCAGAGTAAAGGCCTATGCCCGTACGAAGACGGAAGGACCTTAATAACAATAGGTTCCGGATATTTATTAGGAGCCTGACTCTTAACCAAAAATCCAACCTAAATAGTAAAGGAAGTAGTGATTCCGAAACTACGAAAGTGAGAATCGTCCACCGATAGTGCATGAAGCTCACTGACTCCTCAGTAAAAGAGAAGACTAACAGAATTACTGTCTAAAAGGTCAGAATTTGAAAACTACTGTTGCCAGAGGCTCAAATGATTACTTAGCTAAATAAGAACCGAAGTTAAATTCCATATAGGAATTTAATCTAATGATTCTAGGTCTATTTATCGAAAAGTTACTAACTGACTTAGATAAAGAGACATAAGACTCAATTGTAAACTATCATAGAGTGCATAGGTATGAGATAACATAGACATATAACCTTAATAGTAACAGGCTGCAGTAGATCTTGCCAAACAAGTATACTAGAAAGTTGCAATGACTAGTATGGAGGGATCAACAATATCAACATAGTGATCCCTACACCAATGACGGAAGAGCCTCCACTTTAGCCGCATAGTATAGCAAAGAAGAGGTTCTCCTACAGAAAGAAATCGCGTCCAAAGCTCGTCCTGTACAATGCTTGCCATGCAAGAAGGACCACACAACGGAATACGTGAAGCTTGAGACCTTGCGGGTTGTGATGAAGATGACACAATTTTCCCCAGCGAAAGAAGATCCTCTCATGGAGGAAGTTTTCGCGTTAAGTCCCACAGTAGACATCTGAGTAAATTTACCCACGGTCTCTGTGAAGACAGAGATGCTATCAACAGAATTGTATTGTGGATGTTTATCTTAGCAATACTTGCTGAAACAACAGCGCAGGAGGATACACATATCCTATCATTCCGTCCTATTAGATCAATAGAGCGTTAACAACATAAGCTCAGAGATCCGAACATGCAAACACATACGTCTGCAATTGATTAGTAAGTTGTGTCGCAAATAAATTATCATTGGGCGCTCCCATTGATAGCAAATCTGATTGAATACTTGTTTGTTGAGAGTCCATTCTGACGGCAACAAGCGATCCTTACGTGAAAGGGAGTCTGCTAATACAATCAGACGACCCGGAATATGACGGACCGAAGCAGAACTTGGTGTACTATAACAAACAGAAGGATTCTTTCCGTTAAATTGAATAACGGAATCGAATGAGTGCCTCCCTGGTTCCGGAGATACGCAACTACTGTCGTATTATCGGACAGGATTTGGACATGCGTTTCTGAATAATGGTCATCCAATGACATAAAGCAAGCCTAAATAACATTATTCCGTGGAAGATAAGTGCTTGCCTAGAGACTGCGGAACCCAAAGACCCTGGCACTTCGAATTCGTTGGGATCAATATTGTACCCCAACCCGTTTGACTGGCAACCGTCATAATCATAAAACTCGGATCCGGCAACTGCAGTGACACTCTCTGAGTCAACCACCAAATGTTTGCCCCAGTCAGAATCTCTTGCTACACTTGATAGACAAGAGAACGTGTAAATCGAGCAATTCCTGGATTGCTGAAAAGTTGCCGTCGAAGAGAAGCTTCTCCGAGACCGAAGCGACTCTGAGAGAGTTCTTCACCTTACTATCCACGCGCGTGGATGTAGCTAGGGCTGCGTCACGTCTAACCAACTCCAGGTTGCCACTGAAGGGCGGAGTTATACGTGGAAAAACTACTGCCCTTGAAAGAAATCACATTGAGGATCATATCCTGGAATTCTTTCTCTTGAAGACGTAATGATAACGCCTCAGTAAGGTGGACTACGTATGATAAAGCGTCTAAGTTAAGTCAATTAGACATCATTGTCGTTTCCAACATCGTGATTGGAAAAGACATAGACGGCGAAAAAGATAATTTCCAGTCTTTAACCCCGCCGTCTAGACGCATATGAACTCTCGTTATGCCCTGTTCTGCCAAAATAAATATATTCCTAGAAATGATAAAAGGCAGAATAGAGCATTGCGGACAAGAAACTAAACTATCATGCTTGGTAGCAAGCTTATATATATATATAGCGTCGATAAATAATTCAAATGTTCTAATGACATTATTGGACTGTGTCGGTAAGTCAGGAACAATGTCCCTGAACCGATCCAAAATTCCGTGTCCAATGACGCTATTAGTCTCTTATCCAACATCGCAGCAATGTAGTCCGAAGGAACAACCTCTGGAAGATAATGCCGAAAGAAATGTATGGCAGCTTCCGTTGTCCCGAAAGGGAAAGCTCGAAATCGTCCGAATCCCTTTCGCCATCCTGTCGGACCCTATAAAGCGTTCGGTCGTCCGAACCTGATGCAACAGCGGAGCGCACCGACCCAGCGCCGTCGGATAAATCCTGATCCGACGGAGAATCTGTCGATTGCTGGGATGCTGCGATAAACTGTGCTAACTTGGATAGCACGTCCGTCACTGAGGCCTGTGGAGAAGCGGTCTTACGATGCATTGCCGCTGGAAGCTCCGTGATCGTTACCCCGTGCATACTTCTATTATGCGAGCGAACGGAGTGTATAGGCCTCGTGTCCCTTGGCTACTGGATGGCGTGACCTGTTCGCCGTGGAATCACTGAATGACGAAACTGGCCGGATAATCGAGGTCACATAGCCAATGTGCAGTCGTGTGCGCTGCTGTGAGGATGCGGAAGCATTATCGACAGTCTCTCGGACTGTCAATATAACGGAGCGTCCCGAGCGGCGGACATATGCTCCGAATGCGAAATATCTGAACCACAACATCCGTTCCCCTATGTTGTTGTACGAGAGAGGGACCTCTCTCGCTCGCAGCCCGGACGGACCTGGACGAGCCAGGAACCGGACTAACAGGCTTCCTCTGATCTGTCCTCAATCCGTCGTCACTGGGTGAGTACTAAAGTTATTATAATGCTCGCATCACCCAAATCTCCTTCCTAGACCGCAACGGACGAACCCGGCTGCCGAACCATTCGATAAATGGATGCTACACCGGGTGAGTTAGCGAATGTCACTCCATCGATCCTACTAGGGACCTCTTAGGCGATAGACATATTCCATGAGCACTTATTGCCGCTAGCTCTTCATTAACTGTGACGACAGAGGCACACTTTGAAAGACATCTCCGTAACTTTGCGAACAAGAAACCAGAAATGCTTGGTAATAGCAAGCATATAATAATATATATAGCGTCGTTCAATAATTTGAAAGTTTGTGTGACATTATTGGACTATGTCGGAACTGAGGGACGATGTCCCTGAACCGAATCAAAAATTTCTAAGTCCACCGACGCTATCAGTTTCTTATCCGGCATCGCAGCATTCTGGTCCGACGAAGAACCTGTAGAAGATAAAGTCAGATGACATACACAACAGCATATGTTGTTCCGAAAGGGAAAGCTCGAAATCCTCCGAATCCCTTTCGGCATCCCGTCGGACCGGATGAAATATTCGGACGTCCGTACCTGCTTCCGCGGAGCATCCCGACCCAGCATCGTCGGATAATACATAATGCGACAGATTCTGTCCTTGCTGGGATGCTGTGATAAGCTGTGCTATTTGGGATAGCACGTCCGTCACCGAGGCCTGTGCAGTAGCGGTCTTACGATGCATTGCCGCCGGAAGCTCCGTGTACGTTGACTCCCGCACACTTTCTTATGCGAACGTCCGGAGTCTGAAGGCCTCGTGTCCCTGGCTACCGGATGGTGTGACCTGGTCACCGATGATTCTCTGATTGGCGAAGCTGACTGGATATCCGAGGTCACGTAGCCAAGAGCAGTCGTGTGCGCTACCATGAGAATGAGGAAGCCTTATTGACAGTCTCTCCGGACTGACTATATATCGGAGCGTCCCGAGCGGCGGACGTATGCTCCGAATGCAAACATTTTGTACCACAACATCTGGGGCCAGATGTTGTTATACGAGAGAGGGGCCTCTCTCACTCGCCGTCCGGATGGACCTGGACGAGCTAGGAACTGGACTAAAAGGCTTCCTCCGTTCTCTCCTCTAATCCGCCATCACTGGGTGTGCATTTGGTTGATTTATAGTGCCCGCATCACCCCAAAACTCCTAGACCGCAACGGACGAACCCGGCTGCCGAACCATTCGATGAATGGACGCTACACCGGGCGAGCTAGCGGACGTCAAAGGACGTCGAACCTACTAGGGTCCTCTTAGGCAATTGACGTATTTACATGAGCACTTTTCCGCTAGCTCTTCATTCATTGTGATGACGGAGGCACACTTTTGGAAGACATCATGGATACATCACCCTAATCTTGATCGTCTGAAATAGAGATTGATAAAGTAGAGTGACCCTGCGGGGAAAGGACCAGAATGTCCAATTCCCCACTAACATACCGTGACACACGCTTCCCATGTTGTCATCGAAATTATCACATACAGAACAGGAGTTAGTGCCAGTACACTGACTACATATACAATGATTATGAAAGTCAGAGGAAGATTTCCTCTTATTACAATTGACTAATATCCTTTCAATGTGAAAAGAAAACAAAGTCCTAGTACTCGCACCAACCCCTGACAATCAAAATACATAATAATATGATCCATTAACATAGAAAAAATAATTGAAATCAAAAAATTTTGAAAAAATATTTTTTCAGAACAGCCCAAGTTTCTGAAAAGTAACGTTGAGCCCCAATGGATCCCAAGCCTAAGTGTGGACAAAAATTCTAAAAATATTTTAAACAATTTATGCAACACTTACGAACAATAATAATGTATCTAGTTATGATTAAATTAACATCAAGATATTATTTTCAAGAAATCCCCCCTCACACAGAGGGCTGTTGTAAATGTAAACAATAAGTGTAAAAACACTAGAACAAGACTCCAGGCACCCTGGCCCGAAATCAGTTACCAATAATACACTATCTGATGCAAAACAGAGACTTCCAGGGAAGAAACTGCAGAACATCAGATGGTAGATGCAGAACACTACGCCTAACCACCCATAGGTGAAGACGTAAACATGGGGAAAAGAACAGAATTCATTCTGTTATCCAGCTAAAACTCCTAAGAAATTTTAGTAATAAAATTACAGAAAATATGCCAAAAGCATGGGAGAATAGCAAGAGGGGACTTAAAAGAAAGGGAGAGAGGAAAACACTGAACAAACAGTGTAACTTGATAACAAGAATGACCACAACAGGCTGTTGCCTCGAAAATAGGTAACTTAACATAATTTCATTAAAAAATTTTAAGTTACTGCCCTGATAATTTTCTGTCACTCATTTTTCCTCTCCTCCTTCTATATCCTCCTTAGAATCACCATTTCTCTTATATTTATCTGTCTGGCATCATTTAAACTGAGATTTACAAGCACAAAGATCAGTCAGATGTTAACTGATGAAGGGCCAAACTAAGAATGATTATTGGTGCCAATTTTGGGACGTCCTTGACACTGCACATGCGCAGTAGAGGTGAAGTGTGGAGGGCCATTCAGGACATGTTTTCTTTGGTTTTAGATGCAAATTTTGGGGATTGGGGGGCAAAATTTGTGTTTGGCCCTATATTTAAAGAGTTAGCACCAGCTATGTCTGGGTCATTGGTACAGTATAAAAATATAGTATTTTTTCAGGTGCTGAATTTGCATAATACGTGGGCGGATGTGGCTGATTCGTTGGGTAAAGGTTTAAGCTAACACATGTTTCAAAGGCTAGATCAAACATTTGCTTCATGATAGCTTGAATTTTTGTTTTTCAAAATATAGTATGAGTAGGATCACTAATTACAGGGACCCAATAACAAGTGATGAACCCATAATCGGGATCGGCAATCAGAACCGGCCGGTTATGACAACCGGCAGTTTCTGGTTATTCTATATTTAACACTGACAATTAAAATCTCTTTGATATCTGGCCTTTTCAATAAAGTTTCCACATTAAAAACATGGAGTGCATATTAGGGATTAGCAAAGCCGAGATATTACGGAATTTACCATCTGCAACTGGTACGAGATCGCCACTCTTCCCAGCAGATTGAAGTCACTGGTCTTCAATCATGGTGCTGTACAATGTTGCTTTGGGTACATGTATAAATAAAATGTGTTCAGTCAGTTGTCTCATGGGATCTGGTCGTTTCGTACTTTGGACGTTTCGTACTCAGTTGGACATTTCATACCCAGATTTCCAGACGTTTCGTACCCTAGGAATTTTCAGTTCCATCCCCCAATTTTTGACTGTCACAAACACGTTGTCAGTTTGTCAAGTTCGTTTTATAGCATGTCAACACTGAAGAAACACATCAAAGGAGGTAACAAGTTGAACAATGAACATTAAATAATACATTCTGACGCCGCATGCGTTTTTGTAAACAATGCACCAAACAACTTCACAACACACATAAACATCAAAGTTATTATTCAATTAAGACACAAAGTATGTGTGCACAGTATCTTCCTGGTTAATACAGTTAAGTGTAATGTGTTCTTACACAAAACCGTATTAACACTATTTACCAGAATAAACCACAATCTTCACAAGAGAACAATATCATGTGATTGCATCGTTTATATAACGATCTTCCCCCACCCCAACTCCCAAAATGAAAATATTATTTTGGCTAATATTGCCCAGCACTAAGCATGCATACTCCGAGAACTTATGTGGTATAATGCTTTCGTAATTGGTGATTTATCAACAAAATTCTGCAGAATAACAGACACTAACAGATTTTTTCTCGGTCCTATTTCAACAATCAGAATCGGCATCGAAATAGACACAATCGGCAGAGAAATAATCAGTAATTGGTTCATAGCAAGCAGGCCTGCAAATAAGCAGTCTGACATTTGCAGAATGAGGTGCCCAGAGGGTGAATTTGATGATGCTATCCCATACAGTGGGCCAATTTATCCTCTGGGTACCTCTTTCTATTTATTCTTGAGACCCTGATTCAGATTGAGGTTCACAGAGGGTAAATTTAGTGATGCTACCCTGCTATAGCAGGGTAGCATCACTAAATTCACCCTCCGGGGACCTCATTTTGCAGATGTCAGTCTGCTTATTTTCTGGCTTGATAGCAAGTTTTGAAAATCGGTGAACCACTACCAATAACCTCATTCTAATGTTTTGAAGACAGATAATAAAATTATTTATCATATAACTACGAAAATCTTTTCCAATACAAGTAAAAACATCTCAAGTAAGGCCATGGTTAGTTAATATTCAGTTTAGCATTATTCCAGGTTATCAGAACAAAATGTGGAATGAGGTTATTATAATATTAGAACATTTCTTTCCATGTTCTATCTGTCGATAGAACCTGAGTTTGTGTGATTTCTGAAATATTTATATTTAATTGTGTTTAGGGTCACATATTTATGCACAATGGCTAATCATGACCGCGACAGTTTTACGGGTGGAGGAAGCCGGAGTACCCGGAGAGAACCACCGAGCAATGGCGAGCAACTGTCAGCTCCACAACATACTAACTCCACACAAGCAGAGTTAGCATTGGTTGAAACCAAGTGCACCATCGAAGTGCAGTACGCCTTAGTACACAACGTCACCATGCCCCCACGTGGGCAATGGGGGTGAAGTGTCTTGCCCAAGGACACAACGTGATTGCCGCAGGTGGAATACGAACCGAGGACCTCTCGGCTTGCAGCCTGCACCTCTACCTACTGAGCCAACATGCCCCCCCCCCCCCCCTTCAGGTTTTATTTCAGAAATCACACAAACTCAGGTACTATCGACCAATAGAAAATGAAAAGAAACGTTCTAATTATTTTATTATGCCGAATAAAAAATAGCTTCCATTGTTAAGCGTTAACTGCAACATGCCATCAATCATATAACAATGCAGTCGAATCCAGAAACATGTTTTTAGTGACGTCTTTCGAACAAATTATGTCGCTTTTGACATTTCCAGTTCATCAAATTCAAAAATGACTTGTTACAAGTACCGTCGCTTTGGGAGTCTCTATATTACCAAATGCCAGTGTTTACAACTGCATCATGTTGTTCATGTTATAATTCATTGTTAATGATGAAACTATACTCGGAAGGAGTAGGACCTAAAGTTGGAAAGTTTATGAACGTATGTGTGTGATAAGTGGAATAATGGAATATTAATTAATGTTTCTTGGACGACAGTTGTTAGAATTAAGCGGAGTGAAACAATTTATTTTGAACTTGAGGAGGAAACTCAATGAGGTAGAGGAGTACTAATACAGTGCAGCCCACTTAATTGGATATCTCTTAATTGTATATCCCTGTTAATTGAATATAATTTTCAAACTCAAAACCATTTACCATATCTTCAGTACAAATTTGATCTGTTAATTGCAGATGGGTTGTAGAGTAAACTCCTGTTAATTGTATATAAATTTTTGTAATGTGTCAAAAAATTCCTGTGACATGCACCAAATTCCCCTTATTTATCAACCTTTTTGGCGTCACTACATCCAATACAGGCATTTATTCTATTATATCTTGTTTGACAGAGCTCTATGAGCTCTGTCAAACAAGATATAATAGAATAAATGCTCAGTTTACCTCCAGAACACAGGAAACTGAACAAATCCCTGTTAATTGTATACTCCTGTTAATTGAATAATTTTCACTGGCAAAATGGATATTCAATTAAGACGATTCTAGTGTACTAAATTAGTGGAAATATAATTGATATGAAGTCACACTCACTAGAAGTGGTGAACAATACAAGAGTTTTTAATATTTCTGATTCTTTTGAATTCATTGTTTGCAGTTCAAATTGAAAACATACCCACTGAAGATGATATATTTGTAGGTAAGTTTATGTCTATCAGTGATGAAAAAAGTTAAACAGCAATGGCGCCAGCATTTGGTGTTGAGAAATTCCAATCAGTGCAGGCATAATCGACACTGATCAATGGAAGTGGAGCTTACATTTTCTTTGTTCTCATGTCTCCAGGGAAGAACGATCTGATACCCGTGTTTTGTCCAAAAACTTCAGTACTATGACTTTTAGAAGGTGTCAAATTAACCAATCACGGCTGATATCACAGACGTGAGGCATAATAATAATAATAATTATTAATTGTATCTCTGTGAGTAAATGACGTAATATGTCCCTTTTTAACAAAAAGTACCATTAGTCAACATTTTACTGTTAATAACACCAGACTATTGCAAAAGCAATCTGGCAAAAATGAGGCAATAATCCTGTATAATCTGGAATTTCAATGGATGAGGAAGAAATATGAAATGGTGTATTCTCATGGCCCTATAAAGGAGGTGACCCATTTGCAGAGCCAATAATAAAGAAAATGCATTATTATTTTGGGAAAATGACAAACAAAATGAGGTGAATAACGCTAAACTGAAAATTAACCACGGCCAACACACAAGTCTGTATTCAGGCCTTCAATGCACCACATGTTGAAACTTTAGAAGAGAGTGTACAGAAGCTGCATTCGAACAAAAAAGTAAACAAATACTTCCATTTGTACGCATTTTAAGTGAATTGTTTTTGGTAAAACTAGTATTTAAGTCAATGAAGCTGAATGATTTAATATGCATAACATCAAGCGAACTCAGAAGTCACCTGTTTTACTCATAAATGAAACATAAGCTCAACTGACAGAGATATTGTTTTTAATCCAGCAAATATCTCATAAGGTCCCACAAAATAGATTTTCTGTTTCTCAGGTCATTTTTTGTAAAATTGCATGTGGGCAGGCAGTTTTTTATTTCATTTTTTTATTTTTGTAATTCTTTGCCATCAAAAGTTTGTGTTCTTGGTTTGTTTTATGTTTTAGGCCTCATAATCTACAGAATAGCATCGGTGGTGGTGTATATCATCCCTTGAGTGCAAGAAGGCTTTGCAATGTGAAAGCATTGCAAAGCCTTGTTGTCCTCAAGGGACAAATTTATCAATTTTATCAACTTGGGTAAAATATCAGACATAAGGCCACACAAAGTAGATCTTCTGTTTCTCAGGCCATTATTTGTAAATTTGCATACGGGCGATCGTTTTTTTATTTAATGTTTTATTTCTGTAATTATTTCTTTTCCATCAAAAGTTCATGCATGTTCTTGGTTCAAGTTTTAGGCCTCATAATAATCTACAGAATAGGACGAGTGGTAGTGTACTTCGTCCTTTGAGTGCAAGAAGGCTTTGCAATGCTAAAGCATTGCAAAGCCTTCTTGCACTCAAGGGACTAATTTATCAATTTTTTTAACTTGGGTAAAATATCAGACATAAACTATTTAATTTTTATTTTTTTTAAGTTTACATTGGTTATAAAAAGAGAGGAGCATGCGAAGATCAAAAGGACTATGCAGGAGGGCCTGAGAAACAGATTTTTTACTTTTTTAGGCCTAAGAACAGTGTTTTGTTTTGGTTAGAGTACAATAAAGTAGTGCCTTTTTCAAATGAAGAGTTGGTAAATATTTAAGGGATATTGTAAGATTAATTGCTTATTACCACCATCTCAGAAACTCACATAAAACAATCATTTGAAATTAAAACAATCATTTGAAACATACTGATTTACATCTATCAGTGTTCACATTTTCAGGTGGCAATGCTGCCAATGACACTAAAACAAATTTGGTTTAGCACCAAAAATACAGCATTTGGCACCAAAATTTGGCACCCAAAATATACTTGTGGTTGCTTTCGAAGGCTTTGTGGTTTATTATTTCAGTGAGTAATTTCTGATAAAATTCCTGTCAGACAACACAAGTGAGACATAATTCGTGTCTGGCAAGTTATTTATAGGTAATGATGTAACCATGACTCTTTGTTATGGGTCAACTGAATTAACAGTTTATCAATTTAATCTGATTCTTATCAAAACATTTCTTTGTTACATAACATACATGGTATATAGAGATTCAATACCTGAATGTTGCTTTTTAAACACCGAGATGCAGGAGAGGTGTTTAAATGAGACATCCAGATATTAAATCTCCATATGCCATATAGGTTGACGGAGATAACGTTTTTGTCCCGTTTGAAACACAATAGCAACACAGTGGAAATACATTTGCAGACGTCTTTCTCACGCTCCACACAGGCCTGAAAAGAAGCAGCCAGACATTTGCAAAATGAGGTCCCCAGAGGGTGAATTTGATGATGCTATCCCCTACAGTGGGCCAATTTATCCTCTGGGTACCTCTTTCTGTTTAGTTTTGAGACCCTGATTCAGATTGAGGTTCAAAGAGGGTAAATTTAGTGATGCTACCCTGCTCTGCAGGGTAGCATCACTAAATTCACCCTCTGGGGACCTCATTTTGCACAGTCTGCTTATTTTCTGGCTTGGCTCCGCAATTGTTTTGTTTTTACAAACGCAGAAGACAACAGATAGAGTTACATCCCTTGGATCATTAAGGAAACGAGTAAACAGTAGTTTGTTGACATATTATCCCCTGAGTTCTAATGTGTATTGTGTGCCTACTAGCAATTAGAACACATTGGTACTCAGGGGACAAATTATTTGCTCTTATTTTATTTTTCTCAAGTTGTTTCATTTTAATTATTCGACTATTTAATTTATACCGACAAAATATGATCGAATTGTCGGAAATTTTATTTTATTTGTGACCATTTTCAGGTTTTTTGGTTTGATTTTTATACCGAGGTGAGTGAATGCGAAAAGCTTTCATTTAAACCATATACCCCCAATGTTTCGAGTGCCCATATACCCTGGATGTTGCACGCTCTCATATACCTTGGATGTTGGGTACACCCATTGCCATGGCTATTTGTCCAAGGCATTCTGACCAATCAAAAGACAGAATTTATCGGGATATAGGGACAATCTTCTTTATCTTGCTTAAAAGTTTTTATATTCCTTCTGGATAATTTTTTGCTACTAAATGCAGGAGTGAAAAAACAGCGAAATTATTCTAGAAACAATAATAACAGCCTTTTGCTTTTTTAATATCTATATTTTTATCATCACATTGAAAGAATAGGAAAAGTCACTCAAAAATGCTTCAGAGTCCTCTCGAACTTTCGAGTGACTTTTCCTATACTTATCAATTAGACTCTACAAGATGGACATGGCTTCAGATGTACTGGCCGGAAGCTTCTTCAGTGACCTTAGCTTGGGTTCCAGCACAAGCAACACCACCATTCTAATGGCGGAAACGACAGACAGCCCAAACAAGTACCAGAAACTCATTGAAGAACAGTATGTTGGAGAAACCAAAAGAAATTTTTATACAGGTACTTAACTCTGACCCGGAAGCGCCTAATACTGTGAAACAAAGGCATAAACGCAAAATAGAATGGATATACACACTGAAAATGCTCATACCACTCGGCTTGAACAGAAAGGACTTCTAGTCACTTTTTAATGATCACAATGAAAGTACTCAAAGGGAAGTTGAATTATTCAGAAAAAAGTCACTCAATGAGAATCCACAAATTTTGGACTGGAAGAAAGTTTAAATGGTCACTACTATGTTAAATCCATCTTGTCACCATATACAGTGGAACCCTGTCTACCGTGACATTGGTTCAGCATTCATTATCTGACTTGAGTGAGATTTGCTGATACAGTGGAACCCGTTAATTGAATAGACACATTGCCAATGAAAATTATTCAATTAACAGGAGTACAGTAGAATCCTATTAATTGAATATCCATTTTGCCAGTGAAAATTATTCAATTAACAGGAGTATACAATTAACAGGGATTTGGTCAGTTTCCTGTGTTCTGGAGGTAAACTGAGCATTTATTCTATTATATCTTGTTTGACAGAGCTCAAATGCCTGTATTGGATGTAGTGAGGCCACAAAGGTTGATAAATAAGGGGAATTTGGTGCGTGTCACAGTAACTTTTTCGACATATTACAAAAATTTATATACAATTAACAGGAGTTTACTCTACAACCAATATGCATTTAACAGATCAAATTTGTACTGAAGGTATGGTAAATGGTTTTGTGTTTGAAAATTCTATTCAATTAACAGTGATATACAATTAAGAGATATCCAATTACTTGGGCTCCACTGTATTCAATCAACAGGGATTGTGTCACTTTCCTGTATTCTGGAGATAAACTTAGCATTTAATCTTTTATATCTTGTTTGACAGAGCTCCATGAGCTCTGTCAAACAAGATATAATAGATTAAATGCTTGTATTGGATGTACTGGGGACAAATAGGTCTATAAACAAAGGAAAACTGGGGAGAGTCAGGGCAATTTCTCGACAGGTTACAAGATATTTGATTCAATTAACAGGGGTTTACTCTTTAACCTATATTCAATTAACAGGTCAAATTTGTACTGGAGGTATGGTAAATGGTTTTGTGTTGAGAAATTATATTCCATTAACAGGGTTATTCAGTTAAAGAGATATCCAATAAAGTGGGCTCTGCTGTACTTTCACCATTATAACTTTCTGCCACTTGATAAAGTCCTTGGGGCCAAATATTTGTGGATTCTAATTGAGTGACATTGTTCTGAATATATCTTTATCATCTGTGGGGTTTTAATGCAACAAAAAATACTTGAAAGAGCCAGATAAACTTAACTCTTTGAACCCCAGCGGCCTTTTTTCCGGCCAGGAACACGATACGTCATTAAATATTATGGCTGTTCAATAAATGTGTGGGGTAGACCAATCAATAGTTTCAACGTGCAGCCATGAGGCTGCACATTGAAACTATTGATTGGTCTACCCCAAATACTGAATATGGACTCTTCTAATTGCTGCCAATGAACTGGCATGGAAGATACCATTAAAGTTCAAAGTGGGTAAATTAAAGTATTGTAATTTGAGTTCAGCAACATTGTAGATCCCGCCTTATTGTACTCAAAAGGACAAAACATGGCTAACCCTTGAGGGACTAATTCTGACTTTAATTACACTTTTCTACAACAAAACAGGTGCCTCAACATGCAGTCATTGGGTGAACTTGCAAGAAAAAAGTGCCTTTACAGTTGTGTCTAGGTAAGACTTGGCTGCCTATATAGGCAGCCAAGACTTGCCTCGAAACAACTGCAAAGTCACAGGATATGAATTATCAAAGTATAACAAAGATGTATATTTATTTATTAAGGTTTAACAACACTTTAACAGTCAAGGTCATATCGTGTCGGTGAGTTTTTTGGGTGGAGGAAGCCGGAGTACCTGGAGAGAACCTCCGAGCAGCTGCCAGCTCCCCAACATCATAACTCCACACTGCAGCACAGGCTGGGTTACACTGGTTGAAGACATGCGCACCATCAACGTGCAGTACGCCTTAGTACACGGAGCCATCGTGCCCCCATGTGGACAACCGGGGTTAAGTGCCTTGCCCAAGAACACAAATGCAGAATCTGAATCAATTGCTCAGATGGTCACCCATCCAAGGGCTAACCAGGCTCGACAGTGCTTTACTTTGCTGATCCACTGAGAACCAGTTACTGCAATGCCAACGCACCCCCAACAAAAATGTATAAAAAAAATCTGCAGTTCCTTAAGGGTTAATTTGTTCTCAATTACAATCAGATTCCATTTGGCACTAAAATCTTTCAATTGGCACCAAAAAAAATTTCAAGCCAGTATGAATACTGACATCTGTATTAAAATTGTGCTGAAAGAGGAAGTTTGAACAATTCACTGGACAGCACCAGCGAGCACCTTCTGTTCCTTTCTTAAGTAATTACCTTTTGCACCCAAATGCCATTAATCTGTATCTGTGATTGACTGCAATGCAGGTTGCATCCACTAACTCTCTTGCCCATACACCTTGAATCTAGAATAAAAATTATGATTCTTTGTAATACTTAAAACAAGTGGTGCTAATCCATCCCCCCCCTCCCCCACACCCCAAATTGGGGAGAGGTGTATAGGTGGGTTTTTCCCCACATAAAATCACTCTAAATCTGGCCAAATCCATCTTGGAATCCCCCCCAAAAATTTTTGGAGGCCAAAAATCACTCTAAATCCTTCAAAATGCATTTCTGATAAAAAAAAATAAAATGCCTAATTGACATGGAATGGGGATGGGAATGGGGGGGGGGGGGGGGGGGGGGGGGGGGGGGGGGGGGAGGGGGGGGGGGGGTCATAGGAGTTGGGGTTTTTTTTACGCATATACGCACTGTAAATCCTTGAAATTGCATTTGCAATAACTCTGACAATTTTCATTGGGTAATGGTGGTCATCGAACTTGGGCAGACATTGTTCCCAAAGAGTTATATACCAAAAAAATTTGATATTTTGTTACTAATGTTTAAGTTATTCCATAAACCAGCATTACATGATATTTTTTAACAAAGGGCAATAACTCTCATAATTTTCATCGAATATCGCTGGTCAACGAACTTGACATAGACATTGTTGACATACACTGAAAAGAAATGAAATCCGTTTTTTATTGTTAAAGTTATGCCATAAACAAGCATTACACCATAATTTTTTATTAAACAAAGGGCAATAACTCCAATAATTTTCATCAGATATCGCTGGTCTTCGAAATTGACATAGACATTGTTGTTATAGAGACATACACAAAAAGGAATTGAAATTTGTTAACTATTGTTCAAGTTATCCTGTAAACAAGATCAACAGAATATTTTTATAACAAAGTGCAATAACTCCCATAATTTTCAAGAGATCTCCGTGGTCAGGAACTTGACGTAGACATTGTTGCTATAGAGACATATACCAACAAGAATTGAAATCTGTTAACTTTTGTTCAAGTTATGCCATAAACAAAGTTTGGATGGATGGATGGATGGACAGATGGACAGATGGACAGACTGATGGACGGAGGTCTACGCTATATCCCTCCCTTGCGGGAGGATAATAAATATATCATAATCAGAGATTATCATTCATGGAAGATAGGCGTCAACCAGAATTCTGATGTTTTCTCTTCAGGGCTTTAGACTGGTCCAAATTCAAGGGGCACTTAAAAATATCCCCAAAATACCCAAATTAAGCCAAAAAAATGTGATTCTCATGCAATCCCTCACTGAAATTGTCTTCCAATATTTCTACAATATTACTACAAAATCAGGAGACACAAAAATTATGACCTTTTTTGATTGATGTATGTCACTGAAATCTGAAGAGCATAACAAAAGACAGTCTACATCTGTGACTTTGCAGTTGTTTCTAGGCAAGTCTTGGATACCTACGAAGGCAGCCAAGACACGCCTAGAAACGACTGCCAAGGCACTATACGCTGTGTTTTTGAAACAAAACATGGAAAAAAAATCTGAATGGAGATATTGGTAAATGGCACGAGCTGGTTTTGGTTATGTTTGATAAAAGGGTTCATCACCGCATTCAAATACAGTGATGCCCACTTAATTGGATATCTCTTAACTGAATAACCCTGTTAATTGAATATAATTTACTATACCTCCAGTACAAATTTGACCTGTTAATTGAATATAGGTTATAGAGTAAACTCCTGTTAATTGAATAAAAAAATGCAACCTGTTAAGAAATTACCCTGACTCTCCCCAGTTTTCCTTTGTTTATAGACCTATTTGGCCTCAGTACATCCAATACCGGCATTTAATATATTATATCTTGTTTGACAGAGCTCATGGAGCTCTATCAAACAGGATATAATAGAATAAATGCTTAGTTTATCTCTAGAATACAGGAAAGTGACACTATCCCTGTTAATTGAATACTCATGTTAATTGAATAATTTTCATTGGCAAAGTGGCTATTCAATTAACAGGGTTCCACTGTATGTAAATGAACTTTGAATCAACATATCAATTGGTTACATTGTCGATATGCATGAAAACATCAACTGTTTATGCTCACAGAGCCCTGTCAAACAAGGTAAATTTGGTTACATATCAAACTGCATTATGGGAAATATTTGCTGCTGAAAACACTTTGCCATTTTGGCATCAGCATTAAGGTTTAAAACTGGGAACAGGAATTTCACGGCTCTGCGACTCCAAGTTCTGAAAGTCAAATTAATAAACCCAGAAAATTCAGATCACGGTATCAATGATTGCATATCACAGCTTAAGAGACTACCGTGATGAATATCAACTTCTTCGGAGAGCAGCATCGCCATTGGAGCTATGGTTTAATCCACAAATGCAAATTTCCCAGTTACCGGTTCTGAAAACCAGTGCTAATACCCGGAAAATTCATAGACTAGAATTGGGAATCAAAGGTTGCGGAATGCAACCTCGCATTCCTGGTTCTGTCCAATGAATTTCCAAGGTATCAGGATTGATATTCATGAACGAGTTCCCAGTTTCAAGAGTGACTTTCACAAAAAAGAACCATAAAATTTCTGTTCCCGGGATTAAAACCCTAATCAGCATACAGATGGTTAAAAGCTGTGTGATCAAAAAACACTTTAGCTTTATAACTGGTCAGATGTGGATATCCAATTGGGTAAATGGGATGAGATAAGAGTTAGCTTTAAAAGAATTTGGTTCCTGTCAATATACTTACACCTTCATCTGACCTGGATGATGGGGGTATCACAAACAAGGATTTGCCACTCGAGAGAACAAAGATATAGCCACCCAGCACTGGACTGTAATCCAAATGTGTAATGTATCCATCTGTTTCTGTCAATTTGGTTGCTGAAAATAATGACCAATGGATAAGAAGTTATTTATTTATTTACTTATTTATTCTAGGGCTGAAACGGTTGGCTCATTTTCGTAACCGACTAACGGAGAGCTGTAACCGGATAATATCTGGTTATCCGAGGCCATTATTTCACCAAATATCAGATCAAAACTATAGGAATTGGAAAGCAGTACTCTCAAACTATTCCGTAGTGTGTATATAAACGAACATTGTCGAGAACGCGACAACTTTCGTTTGTATACACACTACGGAATAGTTTCTGCGATTACTCATTACTCACGGAAACTGCCGATCATTAATGAAGTGTTGAATGCCAAAGAAGTCGATTATTTCTCAATATACACAACGCAGCTTCGATGTGTAATGTTTCACAAAGTAGAAGCGGCAGATTTACTACATTTTAAATGTGGAATGATGATCACTATCGATATTTCGGATAACCGTTCGGCATTTTTTTCTAATCGGTTAGGTAGCTAACTGGTTTTAAACCGATTATCCGGTTAACCATTTCAGTACTAATTTATTCAGCGCAATGGCTAATTGTTACTTCAACATGTATATAGAGTTTAATTGTTTATACCCATGTTGCCAGTTTTAGAGGACTTACATCCTGGCATTGGTTACCGTGTCCTATTTTGCCAGTAAAACAGAGCTTGTTTACTACAGTATACAAGCATTGCTTCACTTGCCAGGGTTCCCACAGGGAAGAAAAAAAAGTTAAAAAAACTAAATGTTCCAGACCACCCTTGTCTGAAATCCCCCAAATAAAGTTTTTATGAATCATGGTCAATAACAATGGCTTAATACATGGATAAATCTCGAAGGTTTCAAGAGGAAATCTCAAAACTAAAAAGTTCTTCCACAATCAAGGACAATGACTAACAATTTATTTGAGTGAAAAATTCTGAAAATTATACCTGGCCTTCCTTTTGTAATCACGAGGGAAACAAATAAGTGGAATTAACTCTCTACCTAACATAGACTGTATCAAAATTTATTATTTTAGGCCTAACAAAAATAAAAATCTGTTTCTCAGGCCCTCCCACATGGTCCTTTTGGCTGCCGCATGCACTCTTTTTATAACCTATCCAAACTTTAAAAAATCAAAATCGAATGGATTATGTCTGATATTTTACCCAAGTTAATAAAATTGTCCCTTGAGTGCAAGAAGGCTTTGCAATGCTTTAGCATTGCAAAGCCTTCTTGCACTCAAGGGACATAATACACTACCGCCCATGCTGTTATGTAGATTATGAGGCCTAAAACATAAAACAAACCAAGAGCATGAACTTTTCAATGGCAAAGAAATAATTACAAAAATAAAATAAAAAACCGCCCGCATGCATGCAATTTTACAAAAAATGGCCTGAGAAACAGAGGATCTACTTTGTGAGCCCTTAAACATTATTTTTTTAAATTTTTCAAATATCTTAAAAAAAAACCTATCATGTGACCCCTCATTGGAACGAGCTCGATGGCTATATGATGACCTCAACTCAAATGTTTAAAATTGTGTCTGAGGCATGGTTAATGGACTTGTGTCACTTGAGTTCAGTTGTGAAATCTGTTATACAGTGAGTGAAGCAAAGTCTCATAGGCATGTCAATATGTCAATCAGAGTAGCATCATCAACTAGAGATGTGCGGTATTGAAATTTCAGGTTTGGTATCAGTATTTTTCGGGTAAATACCTCAGTTTCAGTGCGGTCTTCGGTATATGCACAGAACACTGAAAACAGTCGCAAACTGGCTCAATTTCCCAAAATTCAACCATATAGTAACTTAACAGGTTCAGCGCCGACATCTCATGAACTTGACAAGTTACTGTGAAAACTGATTAGTCTAGCAAGTTATTTAATGAATCACTCAATTCATTGTGAATCATCACACTACATCGAGTGATTCATTAAATAACTTGCCAAGCTAATCAGTTGGCCTCTCTGTCCTTCGTACATGTACCATGCCCCTCCCCCATTGAATCAGATAAAAGAAAGATAAATGTTATTCAACTTAAGGGCTTTTCAGTTAGTTTTCACTGGTAGTAACACTCTTGGTCAGGCTCTGCCCCCTCCCTTATCTTTCAAAGTTGCAACAAGATTAATGTCCAATATCCAGTATTTCAACTGTAATTAATCTCTCTCTAATGATCCCAGTTTTGAAAACATTGTGCAATCATTGTCAATCATGCAATGCATCAATGACATGGTGTCATCCACCTTTCATTGTTTGGGTTCATCCTTGATAAACATGTAAAATAACATGTTTTATGACATTCACATAGTTGCTGTTATAGGGGGATTTTGAGTGGAATCACTCTATCAGTGTTTACTAACTTCGCTTCTGGTTCTTGGCCTCATAATGTTTCTGAAAATTCCAGAGAATCCACGATTTTCCATGACAAATTAGGGTAAATTTTCATTTTTCATGAGAAAAACTGTACAAATTGATTATTTACTAATAAAAGGCAAAGCATTTTCAAAGCATTTGCTCCACCTTGATCGACCAAATGAACTTCGACAATGCTAAATCTGATGTCGCCTGTTGCAGTCCTTCGTGTGAGTAAATTTTACGGGTGCAAAAAAGTGCACTCGCAAATTGTGTTGCGAGTGCGATCGCACTCGCAAATTTCCCCAAAGTTTCACAACTGTGCATGTTTGAGACAGATGTGTTTAAACACAGCTACCGTACTCACCCATGTCGAAGCCCATATTCGTGATTAGACCCACCCTCGCTTTTTCAGATATGAACCGGAGTGCTCTACTCGAGTCAACCCCCCCCCCCCCCCCCCCACCCCTAAGTTTCAAATTGGACGAAAGTTGTTTGAGACGTCAAATTTAATACAGGCATCAAATGGAAAAACAGGTGACTTGTTGCAACACTGTACTTACCCCGGTATCAAATAGAACTGTAATACTGTATTATGTATATTTTTGGGAGTTGGTTTTTTTTGTGTTGTTAAATTCGTCTTTTGTGTAATACATTATGTCTGTGTTCAGTGTAATAAGTCTTTATTAAAAAATTATATATCCCAAGCAAAATTGACTTGTTTATTTTTTTGTCCACCGCGTTTTGGAAGCTGTGACTTGTTTCAAATAAGTGTGCAGACTGCTGTCAATAGTTGTCTGAAACACGCCCATAACATATAGTTTTCACAGTGGTCGAACATCATCACAAAGATACTGATTGAACACTGCCACTTTCGAGCGGTGCACCACTCATTGTGAAAGAACACTGCCACTTTCGAGCGTGCACAACTCACTGTGAAAACGGGTGTTCAGAAATTAATGAGAAAGTGGTAATAAAAAATAAAAAATAATTACAACTCTGGTATTTGAGAATTATATAACAATTTAACCAGCGATATGATGTATGACTTATTGGTTTAAAAAAACATGCTTATTTATCATTCCATCATGCTCTGCAACATGTGAAATTATGACTTTCAGTGTAAAATCAATTTTTTGAATTTTGCCAAGGGAGGCAACTATTTTGTTATTCATATTCCGCTGTGTAAATTTTATCTGGTCTTCATATTATGATTTTATTTTTATTTATTTTGTGTGAAGCTATATTTTGTTTATTCGTAATAAATGTACATATTTAAAAAAAACAGCTATTTTTAAACAGACTATGTTTGTCTGTTTTCAAGGGGGTGGTTTGCAGTGTTGATTGACATACTAACTTACGTCCATTTCTAGCTTCTAGAGTAACCTGCACAAAAAAATGAAAACAACACTGCATGGTATTCTGTTTGTTTTATTCATTAAATTGAGAATTAAAACCCGAAATCTGAAAATGAAACGTATGTACAAGATAATTATGAGAATTTTTAAAGCAAATTCTGATTAAATTAGCGCTGTACTTTCGGTTTCGTTTACTGGATGAATGGGGATGTATAATGACATGCGCAGTGAACAAAGGAAACTGGAAATGTTTCAGTTTTCACTGACAATATCGATTCCGACCTCTTGCGGAGCGGATGGTGATATGAAGGGGGGGGGGGAGGGGTGGAGAGGGGGTGGGGGGGGCATATAACAGCAGTTTTAATTTTGTTTTTGTTTTACCATTTACCAATGGACAATAACAAAATAGATGTCCATTCTGACTTGAAGCGTGGCAATGCTTGTGAGTTGAGTGCAATTTAAGTGAAGTTGAACTGTTCGATGACGGGTGCGATTTTTTGCACTCGTCTTTTTTAAATTACGGGCGCTTGCGAGCGCGAGTGCAATAGCGCCCGTCTCACGCGAAGGACTGCTGTTGGCTTCCATACATTGTTTTTTGATGTGTCTTAAACTTAAGGTCAAAAACGTCTTTCCCGAACGAGCTGGTGTGCACTGGAACCAGGACATATTTCTTCAGAAACAGAAGTACCAAGTTAACAACTTGCCATTTTTCGTTTTTCTGCTGTCACTTTTTTATTTCTTTCTCCGTATTCGCAGCATCTGGTGCCTACCTTTTGCTTACAAAATTCAAATTTCTTATCAATTCGATCAAGATTCCACCCAAACAATAATTGCAAATTTGTTGCAAAGCATGAAAATCACAAGAGAAGTTCCAGCCTGTGGACCTCTGGGTTAAACCCGGAGGTCCATTGGCTGAAACATTGCTTGAGTTTTCTGTCCACATGTACAGAATTTGAAAGTGATATACTTTGGGCGGCAATTCCACTCCATGGGAGATTTAGTTACAATTCACTCTCCACGTACTATACGTTTTCTTTATGTGATAAAATCAATTCATGATATTTCATCAGGAAATCAGCAAGTTAACTTACAGGTTATATTCCATTTTCTGATGTTATCGTGCCCCCCCCCCCGCCCCCCCCACCACCTATGTTGGTTTGGACTGTTCCATTGAGTAAAGGGTTAAACATATTTTCTAGGTGCTAACAGTTATGCCACCCACCCCCCCCTCCCCCAGCCCCCTGTGGGCCTGGACACTTTACTCGAACAAACTTGAATTGACATATCATAAGGGAAATGCATATCAAATTTGGTCCAATCTGGTCCAGTAGTTCTTGAGAAGTCGAAAATGTAAAGTTTACATTGAATGTACAAATGGATGGGCAGAAAGTGATCAATAAAGCTCCCTTTGAGATTCGCTCAGATTAAAATTTTTAAATCTTTAATAATAATTTTCCTTTATTCTTTTATCTTATTCACCACGTGGTAACTCGTGAAAACTTACCTATTTCTGTTGCATCCCAAACTGCCCCAAATTGGCAAAAAGTAACTTGCAACTAATTCTTTTTTGACTGCATATATTTGAAAATGGGGGTGCGACTTATACATGGGCTTTAGGCAAAAGGGAGGAATTCCAAGTGTGAGCTGGGGGTGCAACTTATACATGGGGGCGACTTATACACGGACATATACGGTAATTGCATATAGAGTAAACTTCTGTGAATTGAACAAATACTGTTGTAATATGTCGAGAACGTACTTAGACAATTACTGAATTCACCTTCTTTATAGATCTTTTAGGCCTCAGTACACCCAATACTGGTATTTATTCTATTATATAATGCTTGACAGAGCTGAAAGGGCTCCGTCAAACAAGATATAATGGAATAAATGCCCAATTTATCTCTAAACTACTGAAAGTGATAGAGATGGGCAGTATATCATAAATATCATTCTGTATCAGTATCGCATCAATACCGATTTACCGAACTGAGGGAATCTTAAAATACTGAAGTTTTGGTACTGAAAAATATCCCCAACATTAGCTGGCTGATACGAGGAGCCCATGGTCTATGTCTTTCACTGATGCTCAACACCGTCCATTTGATGTCACAGGGGGCGTGGTGGCTTGCAGTAACCAGTTCTCGTCAGATCACCGAAGTTAAGCAACGTCGAGCCCGGTTAGTCCTAGGATGGGTGACCATCTGAGCTATCGATTCGGACTCCCACGTTGTGTCATTGGGCAAAGCACTTAACCCTGATTGTCCACATGTGGGTACGATCGATTCAGACTTCCACGTTGTGTCCCTGGGCAAGGCTCTTAACCCTGATTGTCCACATGGGGGAGTACTGCATGTCATTGGTGCGCATTTCTTCAACCAATCTAACCCTGCCTGTGCTGCAGTCAGTGCAGTGCGGAGTTACAATATTGGAGAGCTGGCCGCTGCTCATCGTGGTTCTCTCTGGGTACTCCGGCTTCCTCCACCTGTAAAACTGTCACCGACACGAAATGACCTTGGCAGTTAAAGTGTCATTAAACCTTAATAAATAAATAAATAATAAATAAATTTGACGTCACAAATATCCAGCGAGGTATTTTCTCTCAGCTTTATTGTTACATCAAATGACCTGTGGTGAGTGCCTGTTTGATCTCCACCCTTTTGACAAATAATACAATTCTTATTTGTTAATCACAAGACTATAAGTTGAATATGGGCAATCTCAGTCTCTGGCAGAAAGGGTGCATGCAGCTGGACAGTATACAAAAAGTACCAATCGATATTGGCATTTCGTGTTGGTATGTTATGGACACTGATGTACTGTACGATACAAAAAAAAATCATTGTAAAAATACCGATACCAATACCGCACTTGAGGTTTCCATATCACCCATCTCTAGAAAGTTACCAAATTCCTGTTAATTGAATACTCCTGTTAAATGAATAATTTTCAATGGCAAAGTGTCTATTTCATTATATTAGAATTATAAAATTTCTACCAACCAGTGTTTGTCATGACCATATTGTGATCTGATCGATAAAGAGATCACTTTTGTGATCCCAGTACTGTAATTGGGATGTAAGGAATCAGGGGGGGGGGGCCAAATTTCAACAACAGAAAAATTGGCATTGAATTAAAATGTCACAATGCCCATTCTATTCTACTGTTCAGAAATAAATATGAGACAATCATCAGGCCATGGTTAGTTAATTTTAGCATTATTCCATGTTATCAGAACAAAATGCAGAATAAGGTTATTATTAATTATATCCTCGTGGGGAAATGACGTGATATATCCCTTTCCACAAGATGCATATTTTATCATTTTGCACATACACACTGCTTCCTTGCATGTGAAGGCTGTCTCAGACAGCAGAACGTTCAATGGCCAGGATTATATACACAAAAGCCAACAAGAACAAAATGTACCATTGGTAAACATTTTAACCTTAATAACACCCGACTATTACCTCATTATTGCCAGATTGCTATAGCAAAAATGATGCAATAATCCGGCATTTCAATGGATAAGGAAGAAACATGAAATGTATTCTCCTGGCCCAATAAAGGTGACCCATTTGCAGAGACAATAATAAAGAAAATACGTTACTATTTTTGGCAAAAACCAAAATGAGGCGAATAATGCCAAATCGAAAATTAATTAACCATGGTCTTACAAAAGTTAAATTCTCTGATTCTCATGAAATTCTACCCCTGTGGGGTCAAGACAGAAAATAAGCAGACTCTCATCTGTAAAATGAGGTCCCCAGCAGGTGAATTTAGTGATGCTACCCTGCACAGCAGGGTACCATCACTAAATTTACCCTCTGGAACCTCATTTTGAATCAGGGTCTCAAAACTGAACAGAAAGAGGTACAGAAATTGGCCCACTGTATGGAATAGCATCATCAAATTCACCCTCTTGGGACATCATTTTGCAAATGTCAGACTGCTTATTTTCAGGCATGTGTGGGGTAAACATTTACCTGCCAACACAAACATACATCTATTACTTACCCCTAGAATGTTGTAGATCAGCTGACACGGGTATGTCATGAAGATGCCATGTTCCCTTAACAACTTTAGAACCATTCCACTTCAATCTGCTCAACACAAATTCTTTTGAACTGATAAGCAGCTCTTCTCTGACAGACAAAATGCTGAAGAAAATATCAAATTCATAAAACATGAGTGCGGCTGCCAGACTCGGCAATAAATTTCACCCAAAATCAACCCATATCAGTCCAGTTTCCAAAAAAAGGAACTGTCTTATCAACAAACAGAGTCATGCACAAATTTACATTACATGATATTTTCAGCTCCTGCCAGGTTCAAAATGCTTGTAAATTAACATGTAATTCTTAATTTAACCCTTACCTAATATGACTAGACGACAGCACCTGTAAAAATATTTCAGGCCTGGCATTCTTAAAAATACAGGATGACTCTGCGAGTGATTAGCTCTCCTCTCTTAGCTGAAAGGGTAAAATGAAATTTTACTATTAATGAATTCTGCCTAGTGGGCTTTGTACATTTTATTTGGTGCTGCTAACCAGGTAGACTTTGTGAGACAGCAATACTGCCCCTCCCACACCTCTGGGCCTTTGAAAGGCCTGGAGATCTGGGAGGGGCAGTGTGACCATTTTACAGAGACCACTAACATAGCAGAGATCTGAACAGATGTAGGTTTTAGGAATAGGTTGTTATGCTAACAATTATTTTCTAAGTCCAGGAGGGTTAGTTTTTGCCCTCCTCAATTTCTTTAAGGCAAGCAGTTGGCCAGCGAATAAATCGCTCTCCTGAGAATGCCAGGCCTGATATTTCATGAATAACATTCTTAGCTTGTTCTAAGAGGCATCCTAAGCTATGTTTTGGAGGCAACACTTTAGAAATAGGAAAATATGAATGGCAATTTTTGTGATTAGTGTTGGTTATTACTCTAAATAAAAGGTAAAAGTTTACTCTCTACACGGACACTGGAGGAAATTTTGGTCTGTGGGGGATTAGATACAATACATAAAAGAGTGATTTTAATATTTTATTCCAGACCAGAAGAGTGCCTAACAAGTTATGCACAAAGTCACCTTACAAATTGGGTTTATTTTTATTCCAAAGAGCCCATTCAAATAATGGGCTGTAACTCTTTATCTAATATAACTGAAACAAGAGCAGTGCAAAGTCTGGCATATGCCCAGACTGTGCATAGATAGAGATGCTTTCTGCGGTCTTTTCACTCAAAGGAAATAGAGTAATTCATAATTATTTAGGCTGTCACAATTAATCGATTGTCGATTGGTCACACCAAAATCGATTAGTATTTTTCGCTGTCAAAGAATCGGTAAATTTTACCCCATTTTAGACGTTTTATAATTTTAAAAAAAATTGATGAAAAAACTATTGTTTCTAAAGGTAAAAGGTCAAGAAAGTCGACATTAATCCTCAAGAAGCTGTTAGCAGCATTTGTCTTTTAGGTACATTCAAAGCTTTGATGTTCTGAACTTTTGAACCGTCAGTGTAATAATCAAGACCGGTCGTCAGTTGTCGTTTTTCTTCGGCACCAAGAAAAGTCTCGAGTAAAACCCCGGTGAAAGGGTGTTTCTGACCACCTCGATCGCCCCTTTGGAGAGGAAATTGTCGATCTCCTGCACCAGAAGGTCCCGACGCAGAGAATCGGAAGGACCTGAGTCGGGAGGGGCACCCCAGATAAACAGGGGTGCCGACGGAAGGACAGTCGCAGACCGGATTGGATGACGTCAAGGACCCAAGGGTCCGACGTTATCTCTGTCCAACGGTTGAAAAACAGCGACAGCTTTCCCCCAACTGGAGGCGAATTGAGGTGAGAACCTTCATTTGCAGCCTGCCTGAGGCACCCCGAGAGGAGAAACCACCCCTTCGGGAAGCAACAGAGTCCTGAGACTTTCCTCCCTGAGGCTGCCAGCAAGCCAGGCCGCGTCAGCACTTCTTCAGAGCAGAAGGAGCAGACGGAGCCGAAGGCGTGCCCAACGTCACCGACACAGTGCGGCACTTGGCAGGCCTGGAACGACCACCACCCGCAGCAGCAGGTTGGTCCAGCTGTCGTAACAAAAGCTGGTCCTTCGAATAACGAAGAACCTCACCACGGACAGTTCCATGGAACCGTGGAACAGCTGAGATCCAACCAAAGAAGCAGACCTCAGAAGAGCACGCTGCTCAGGAAGAGATGGAAAAGAATCCAACACTGCATCCCGGCGTGTAAGCTCCAAATTAGCCATGTTACAGGTATGAGCATGTGTCAGGTTCATAAGAGCCTGCGACAAAATACGCAAAGGCACCTGAGCATCATCAAACTCCCCTGGCAGAAAATATGCGGCCAGGGCAGCGACAACATGGTTCGCGAGAGATAACATGCCCTGCATCTCTCAGGACAGGCCCACCATAGATTCAACAACCGACATCGGGAGAACTGCCGACTTAGGCTTAGTCAACCGGAGAGAAGAAGAATCTTCGTCCACAGTAGTCATCCCTTGGAAGACTGGTGGATAGACAGAATCGTAGACACGAAACCGCGATGGAGGCAGAAAAGCATCAGATCATGAAAAGAAAGAACCCTTCAGGGCCTTGGAATGCATTTTGGCATCCAAGCCCTGGAAGGACTCAACAACCTGAGCCGATTGCAGAGGATGCAAAACCCCAGAGCTAGAAGGCTCAACAGGGTTACGGCGCTCCACAGAGGACCGCGGCCGGATGGTCACTGATGGCTGGTCTGAAGGCTGAATGTCTGGCAATAAGCCAAAGACAAAATCTAAAGCCTGTCCCAAGACTGACGAGGGGTGCCAGTCGCCTTCTAGAAAATCGTCATCCTCTGTAGCAGGAAAAATGTAGCCCAACTCGGGCTGACCAGCGGGAATCACCAGTGAATACTGAATAGCATCCAAAGGGCCAGGCGAGGAATCTCTGTGACTGACCAAAGGAGGTTGTGCCTCAGGAGGCAGGGGAAGCCAACTTGAGGGTTGCTAGAAAGCAACCGGGTGAGCGGCATAACAGCCTGCCGTAGCTTACCCGGAGAATCCGTCGTAGCAACCACGCCTGACGGAGTGTTTTCCCAGTGGACCCTTCTAAAAGAAGAACCCAAATCCTCAGAAGGGACCAATGACGAACGTCGATCAGCAGGCAGAGTAGGGATAGGTGAGAAGACACCGGAGGATAGTCCCAAGAGTGACGCCCAGGGGCAATCACTAACCTCTGCGAAACAGAAGGCCCTGCCTGCAAGTCCTCTGGAGAGACCGACAGTGTACGTCGATCGGTAGCTGGACCTGGGACACGATGAGAAGACACCGGAGAATTGTCCCAAGAATGACAGGAACCTGCCATTGGCCTCTGTGTGACAGAAGGCCCCAACTGCCCATCCTCTGAGACCGACGACAAGCATCGATCGACAGCGAGACTTGGAACACAGTGAGAAATCACTGGAGGAAGGTTCCAAGAGTGACAGCTAACAGGAGCTGTCACTGGCCTCTGCCAAACAGCAGGCCCTGGATGCCAATGTCCCAGCCCCATCCTGCTAGTCGGCTCCCCAGCAGGGGAAGGCGGAACAAGCGATTCGCCCGAGGGGCGAGGAATTGCTACCGAACGGCCCAACTGACCAGGAACAAACCTAGCCAGATGAGACGGAGCAGCCAGCAAACCCGAACAGCTTCGCTGAGAAGCCAGGAAAGGCTGAGAGCCCAGAGACACACCAGCAGATACAGCGTCGGACTCCCGAGGCTGTACACCATCCCTGGAAGAGATGGCAGAGCCACTATCATACAAGATAGAAACAGCAGGAACAACTTCCCCAGCAACTGTCGACGGCGCAGACGGCAAATCGGAGAGAGTCACCAAGCTGACCTCGGAGAAACTTTCAACAAAAACAGCTGCCTCAAGGGTGCCATCAGAAGCCAAAGGAAAAGAGACCACAGTCTCCACTTCAGGCATCACAGCACCAGCACCGTCAACAGTTGCAGAGGAACTTGCTACTGAAAAAGGCTGACCAACATCCTGCGTGACAGAGTCGCCATGTGCACTCTCAGAAATCTCCACTTGCACATTAATTGACAATAAGAGCAGACAAAATCAAGTTGTTCGCGAAGGAAAAACAAATTAGCAGCACCAGTCACAAAATTTCCGACCATGTTACAATGGCGGAAATAAAAGGAATTGACGTCACGGTTGTTGCGCATGTGCTTGGTAAACACAAGAGGTGTGCAGCGAGAGTACCTGTAATGTCGAGCGCCGGTCTCACTCGACCCTTTCTCGATCTTTTTCGTGCTTTTGCACTCTTCCACTCTTCCAACTCGTTTGGAAAAGTTTCTTAGTTTGAGTTAGTTCTGAAGTAGGGCTTGCACTTATGTTACAGCCAATTGTAAACAATTGTGAGTAGGTTGAGAAGAAATAAAATTTGTATGGCCAATTTCGTGTCTAGTGCTGGTCAGTTTGGGCTGTCGTCATAGGTAAGGGATTAAAATCACTCTCCTGAATTTTTCACTCTCACAAAATCAAAATGAGGAGAGTGATTATTCACTCGCCTGATTTTTATTCCCGGCAGTCACTGCATAAGAATCCCAAATATGAAACCAGAGACTTCAATTGAACAATGTTGAATCTGATCCCCAAAAGGATGCTGTATACCAAATATGAAATGATTCTGAGAGGTAGAGTAAAGAAGAAAACTTTTAAACAATATTCCCCCATATTGCACTAAAATTTGGGCTCTCACAGGTGGGGATGGCAACTTTGAACTAATTTGAAATGACGTTTAATGTGGAACATGTATACCACATTTGGTTCAATTTGGTTCTGTACATGTAGTTTGTGAAAAGAAGTCAACAGACCTTCAGATTCGTCTAATTTGGGAACAACGGCAAATATGGATGTGGCCTGCATGGTTGGAGAAAAAGCACCAGAATTTTCTTCTTCTTGGCATCTGTTTTAGATTCCCATCTTAAAATGATAGTTTACAATCCCTTGTTATAGGTCTTCACCATTATCACTGGTTCCCTCCCACCACCCTTTGATGTAAGTTTACTTGACTAACTCGAGAAGCCCTCTTAGTTTCCCAGTGTCGACCCAAAGACCTATTTGAATGTAAGCTAAATTATGCATGGCGTTTACTGAGAAATGCCACAAAACAGGAATATAATAGATCTCAATCTATAAGTGCATGGTCATATAGAATTTGCAACAAAAAAGCAATCGCCGTCAACAGTGTCGTATGCCGATTGCTTTTCTGCGGTGAACTCTGTGGGTTTTTTAAAAATTTATTTATCTGTTGCATTGTTTGATTCTAAGGTAAGCTCTAAGCTATATTATAAGCATCAAGGAAACTTGGCCAAATTTATTTATCTATTGCATTGTTTGATTCTAAGGTAAGCTCTAAGCTATATTATAAGCATCAAGGAAACTTGGCCAAATTTATTTATCTATTGCATTGTTTGATTCTAAGGTAAGCACTAAGCTATATTATAAGCATCAAGGAAACTTGGCCAAATTTATTTATCTATTGCATTGTTTGATTCTAAGGTAAGCGCTAAGCTATATTATAAGCATCAAGGAAACTTGGCCAAATTTATTTATCTATTGCATTGTTTGATTCTAAGGTAAGCGCTAAGCTATATTATAAGCATCAAGGAAACTTGGCCAAATTTATTTATCTATTGCATTGTTTGATTCTAAGGTAAGTGCTAAGCTATATTATAAGCATCAAGGAAACTTGGCCAAATTTATTTATCTATTGCATTGTTTGATTCTAAGGTAAGCGCTAAGCTATATTATAAGCATCAAGGAAACTTGGCCAAATTTATTTATCTATTGCATTGTTTGATTCTAAGGTAAGCGCTAAGCTATATTATAAGCATCAAGGAAACTTGGCCAAACTTTTTATTGCTGAAACACTGTAAAACTTTGAAAACAGTCTCTCAAAAATTTGGGCGCAATTATCTTATTTGGGCACAGCATTTACTGTCGTTTGTTGGGGAAGAATTTAAAGACCTGGAAGACAATAATGTAAAGTTCACACAGGACAGACAGATGGCAATGAACGGAAAGTGATCAATAAAGCTCCCCTTGAGTCAAAAGTTATCGAACTGAACCAGCACAACAACATACTTGGAAAACTATTTATATTATAGGTTATGGAATGAGTGTTTTTCTCATATAATATTTATGAAACGAGTCTAAGAATTTTCCGTTTTGGCAAGCCTCTGGCGAACCCAAACGGAAAATTCGGACAAGTTTCATAAAAATTATATGAGAAAAACACTCATTTCATATTCTATTTATCATATGACACACACACGCACAAATTAGCCACTTAGTATGACTTTTTAACCCATCACCTAACTTGAGTTGCAGACAGCACTTGGAAAAAACATCCTCGTATAACTACTAAAAATTTTCATTTTTTGCTTCCAAAACATAGGTTATGACTCCTCATTGGAACGAGCTCGTCGAGCTCGTTCCAATGAGGGGTCATAACCTATGTTTTGGTAACAAAAAGTGAAAATATAAAAAAAAAATTAATGACATTTTTCTTTTAGGTAAAATATTAATACAATATAACTCACCCTAAATAGGACAGATAACATAAATTCTCACTACTGAAATTATGCAAATGTGACCCAGTTGTATTTTGTTTAGCCAATCGAATTGTCCAGTTTTAAAATTGACCAATGAAAGCTCCCAACTCTAATTATGCAAATTATGAAAATGTGGCCCAGTTGTATTTTGTTCAGCCAATAAATTGCCTAGTTTTGAAATTGACCAATGAAATTGACGGAAGGCTTTATTTATCACTGATTAATAATATGAAAACAAAATATCAAATGTTTTAAAGTGAACAAAACGGACGAGTCATATGATAAAGAAGAGTATGAAAACACATCAAGCTTACCAAGATATTTCTTCTGTGTATTTTACATTGTTGAGGACAGTTAACTTAATTGCTGGAACACTTTCTGCATCAGGAGTGCCATTTGATTCCTGAACTTTTTGCCGAGATCTATAACAAGAAAAGCACACAGTGTAGACAATATTGAAGATAAAGAACAGGAATTAAAATTCATGCACGAATCCGAATCGATTCGCGCAAATGATTCTCGCAAGGGAAACAATGAGAATCAACTTAGATTCGAGTAAAATGTTCATTTGATTCTTGTCGTATATTCTAAAGGTGGCTTGAACAAGCCAAGAGAATGTTCTGTCTTTGCCCCCACATAATAAGGTAAAAAAAATACACTTAGCAGTGGTGTATAGTGAAGTCTTGGCTGCCTATATAGGCAGCCAAGACTTCAATAGACACCACTGCCACGATACTGTAATTTCCATCAGCCAGACCACCAACAGCCTGTATGTTGGAACATGTGTTCCACGTGTACGTGTGTGAGAAACTCGACAAAATGGAAACTGGGCCCATAAAGGGAAAATTCTCTGAAAAAAAACTATGACGTTTGCCTTTTACTATGGCACATGTAAATGTTGCACTCACATAACAGTACTCTCAAATTCAAAATATTTAAGAACTGAAAATTGAGTCTTGCAACAGGAGCTCGCGAGAATCGAAACTGATTCTCGTGAATCGAGGCAAACTTTAAGGCCTGAAGAGAAAACAAATAACTGAGTTTGCTTGCATGTCTAAAAAACTTTTTCTGTAAATGTTTAACAAATATTGATGAAATCTCTAAAGACTTTATTCCTGTCACAGACTTGTTGAATTGCAAAGGTACTTAAATGTGTTATATTCTTTTTGACTGAATATTAGTCATTATACAGTGCAGTCGCCATGGATTGGTCTTTATCCATGCGTGGGCAGTGATGTCGACGCATGCGTTTACCAGGCAATACAAATCATCGGCAGCAAAATTTTAATTAATGAAGCACCGGGCTGTACCCAGTGCTTCATTAATTAAATTTTTGATTATTATTCCCATAATTAGTGTTTGAAATTTAATAATGTTGTGTCCGTGGAAATATTGCCCACCCATGAAAAGTGACCAATCCACAGAGGCCATACTGTACAGACCTGTAAAGAGTGGACAAAAATTTGTTCCCATGTCTGTCACTTGTCTCAGAAGTAATAGGCAGACCTTATATTTTATTGGGGCTGATGCTTAACGTCCCCAAAGACCAGCACCTGAAAATGTTTTTTCTGAGGCCTAAAGGAGGCCCTGAGAATATATTTTACCATTAATTTTAATTAAACTGGATTACAATCTCCAGGGGGGTGGGGTGGGGGTGGGGTGGGGGTGGGGGGTTAGGGGGTTGGGGTGGCATCGAGCTAACTGGTTCTCATCAGATCACCAAAGTTAAGCAACGTTGAGCGTGGTTTGTAGTTGGATGGGTGACCATTTCAGCGACTGATTCGGGCCCCCGCGTTGTGTCCTTGGGCAAGGCATTTCACCCCAATTGCCTACATGGGGGGCGCTGTCTACTAAGGCGTACTGTATGTCGATGCGGTGCGCATGTCTTCAACCAATCTAAACCTGCCTGTGCCGCGGTTCAGAGTTACGATGTTGGAGAACTGCCAGCTGCTCGTCATTGCTCGGTGGTTCTCTCCGGGTACTCCAGCTTTCTCCACCCACAAAACTGTCACCGACATGATATGAGCCTGGGTGTTAATGTGTCGTTAAACCCTAAAAAAAAAAAAAAAAAATACGGCTGTATTTGGGCATCGGAATATCTTTAACCTGACAGTACCTAATACCAACTGTAATCAGTTTTTACTGTAACAGAACAGGCGCCCTAATATTCAGTCGCTGTATAAACTCGAAGTTACATTATAAGTACCCTAGCAGTTGTTTCTAGGCAAGTCTTGGCTGCCTATATACATTTGCAAAGCCAAAAGATGTAGACTGCCATTTTGTAGCCAAAAATGTATTAAATTTCAAACCCTCGCAATCTCAGGATTAAATTATTTTTTTATGAAATTGGACAGACAAGGAGAGAAAACAAACTATACTATTTGTTGTTCTCTCTTATTTGGGAATAGTTCGGCCATTTGGGGACACCTAGGGGGCGCGGTGGCATTGCGGTAACCAGTTCTCGTCAGATCACCGAAGTTAAGCAACGTCGAGCCCGGTTAATCCTCGGATGGATGACCATCTGAGCAATCGATTCAGACTCCTGCATTGTGTCCTTGGGCAAGGCACTTAACTTCGAGTGTCCACACGGGTGTCACGACGCCGTGTACTAAGGCGTACTGCATGTCGATGGTGTGCATGTTCTTTAACCAATCTAACCCTGCCTGTGCTACAGTGTGGAGTTACGATGTTGGGGAGCTGGCAGCTGCTTTACGTTGCTCGGTGATTCTCTCCAGGTACTCTGGCTTCCTCCACCCGTAAAACTGTCACGGTCATGATTAGCAATAATGCATAAGTATGTGACCTTAAACGCCAATAAATAATAAATAAATAATATTTGGGGACACCAGCCATGTGTGTTAGTTTAGTGAAATCCAAAGGCCTGCCATAATGACACTTAGAAATGTATTCTACTCAGCCTGTAAGTAGGATGCAACATTATTTCATAACACAAGGCCTGAATTGGGTGAGGACTTTTTATTTGCCTACATTATTTAACTCCTTACATGCTGCTGGTGGATATTCTGGCCAAGGACACAAAAGTTTTTGCCACTGAAATAAGTATAATTTGGGATAATTAACATTTTGCTCTTGTTAACTGAATAAACTTTTTGACCATTGATTTCTTGGGTAAAATTCATCCGACATTTTCATCGAATCTAGTCTTGGCTGCTTTACAGCAGCCATGACTAGATTTGGTGAAAAAAAATTTGAAAATACTCAGCAGGTTAAGAGTTAAAACTGAGACAAACAAACTTGAATTTGTCTAGGTATTCATTTGTTAACCCTCTGAACACTGATGTCAAAATAGAGGAATTTCAAGAAGCAACTTTTCCAATGATGATTCAGCTATTTAAATTGATGAGGTCTGTCAAAGAAGATTGCATTAGTTAAATTCTTTGTTGCATTATGGCTGGGTTTCCGCTAGGGTGACCTCGATGCCCTGAACATCCCCATTCCCCTCGCCCTAAATTCCCCTAACCGCCCATTCCATAGTTGATATAAATTGCTACAAGAAGTTTGACATCAGGGAAAACGTGAAATAAAACTCCCAAGCTACCAACACAGTGCATTCGATGGTAATAATCACAGGTTACACCAAACAGGTGCAGGAAACGCATAGTTAAACCATACATGAATGTCGGTCAGAGATCAATCAGTGAGACACTCTGATTTCGCAAAGACCACATGCAGGTTGTGCGACAGTGTAGGATAGCATCGGGAAATTTCAAAACAATCAGTGACTGATGTCACAGCTGCATGCTTTTTTTATTTCCAGGTTATCGTTGCTGAGTAAACTGTTGTGACATATAAAGGTTGTTGATGCGCTGTACACGCAATCCTTGTTGAACTGGATCATCTACGCCACCATGGAGTCCATGGCATGGACTGGTATTGTCGGTAAGTACTGTAATCTGAATGAATGATTTTTCACCTGAATTTCTCCTCATTGGTCCTTATTCTTCCGCAATTACCGGCTCTCGGAATATGAAAACCTACATAAATATCACTGTAAAAAACCTCAAAATATCCCTCAGATGCAATGAAATGGGGGTTTTCTGACCTCGGAATTTAAAATTTTCCTAACATGGGCCAAACCATGGTCGGACCGTGATAGCGACGACTCCTCGTTGCCCCATTTTTCACAAATTATCAGCCCCAACATTTTTACCCTAGCGGAAACTCTGATTATGAAAAAAAATTAGTACAATAGAACTGTTAATTCAATAGCCACTTTGCCAATGAAAATTATTTAATGAACAGGAGTATTCAATTAACAGGGATTGTGTCACTTTCCTGTATTCTAGAGATAAACTTAGCATTTATTCTATTATATCTTGTTTGACAGAGCTCCATGAGCTCTGTCAAAAAAGATATAATGGATTAAATGCCTGTATTGGATGTACTGAGGCCAAATAGGTCTATAACCAAAGGAAAACTGGGAGAGTCATGGTAATTTCTCGACATGTTACAAAATTTTTTATTCAATTAACAGGAGTTTACTCTATAACCTATATTCAGTTAACAGGTCAAATTTGTACTGGAGGTATGGTAAATGGTTTTGTGTTGGGAAATTATATTGGATTAACAGGGATATACAATTAAGAGGTATCCAATTAAGTGGGTTCCACTGTTGTTGGAGTTTGGATATTCTGACATCAGTTTTCAGGGGTTACCCATGACTAGCTTTATAATGATAATAAAACTTATGTATTCTTTGACCCTCGTGATGAAAATGCAGCATGTAATATGCCATTGGAAAAGCTCTCAGAGACCTTTCCTATAATGAATTACTTATACGTCACAGCATATCATCAGATCAAAGAAAGAGACTAATGAAACAAGAGAAGTGCCAAGTGTGGCATATGCTCCCCCACCCAAGATGTACATAGTTTTAAAACTAAGCAAATACATATGGGGAGGGGGGGGGGGGGGGGATGGAGGTATTGTTTTTGAATTACAGTTGGGAAAGGAAATCAATCAACCAGTAGCAATTGTGATATCCACATTCTCCCGTTAGCGACGTTTGGTGACAACTGGAGCATCCACATAGGAGATGTAGAACTATTGTCTTTGTTTAATGGCAGATAAATCAAAATTGCCAAGATATTCCTTCTGTGTATTCTACATTGGTGAGGACAGTTGACTTTAGTACTGAAATGGTTAACCAGAAAACAGGTTTGAAACCAGTTGCCTACCTAACCGATTAGAAAAACAGTCAACCGGTTATTCAAAATATCGATAGTGATTGTCATTCCATGGTTAAAACGTAGTAAATCTGTCGCTTTTCCTTTGGAATAGATTACACCTCGAAGCTGCGTTGTATATGTTGAGAAGTAATCGACTTTGGCATTCAAGTCTTCATTAATGATCGACAATTTCCGTGAGTATTGAGTAATCAGAGAAACTATTCCGTATTATGTCTACAAATGAATGTTGTTGAGTACTCGACAACGTTCGTTTGTAGATATACTACGGAATAGTTTCTATGAATACTGCTTTCCAATTCCTATAGTTTTGATCCCATATTCGATCAAATAGCGGCCACGGTTAACCGGATATTATCCGGTTATAGCTCTCGGTTAGTCGGCTCTGAAAATGAGCCAACCGTTTCAGCCCTAATCGACTTGATTGTGGTAATTATGAGGGACATGAACACTGATGATCAAAAGACTGGTGACAATAGGACCATCCACGTTGAAAGAGAAAAAGAACAACCACAAAATTCCATAGTTTGGGGATTTCCATGTATTTGCTAAATTTTACGGAAGAGATATGGAATTATAACCCCCCCCCCCCCCCCCCCCCCCCCCCCCCCCCCCCCCATTGCAATTATGTGGTCCACAAAAGCACATGTGCCAAGTTGGGTGAAGATCCACGTATGTGACAGAAGATGTGGAACAATGAGATACGCAAGCAAACAGTTCACAAAGTATAGTATGAATCCACTATGTGAATCAAGAGAAATTAACTCTGTCAATATCACAGCGAGGATATCTGTTCTGGAATACGGGCTGATCATCTATGATAAGGTACAACCATGCTACAAATTATTTGAATCCAACAAATAGTGGCAAAATGGAGCCGTAAACATGTTGGATGTACTGATTTTCAGTGATACCCAATGTGAGACAAGGGTAAATAACTATGTGTGTATTTAAGCAGAGGCATTAATTCCATCATACTATTTGTTAGCTACGTTAAGGTACAAGCATGCCAAAAAGTATTTGAATCCAACAATAGTGACAGAAGTAGTACAGTAAACATGTTGGATGAACAGAGTTTTTTTTATTAACGCTTAAATTAATCAAACGGAAGTAACTCGGAAAATATTTTACAACGGGTATCCATTTTGCCATGAAATATGTCCCCCATGACAAGGTAAAATGGTGTGACACTTCACTTCAATCCAACAAACAGTGACACTAATGGAGTATTAAACATGTTGGATGGACCTAGTTTTAGTAATACCCTATATGAAACAAAGGTATTTAAGTGAGGGCATTAATTCCACCATGGGCTCTGTTCCCCCATGATTAGGTAGAAGCACACCAAAAATGATTTTAATCATTTTAATCATGGAGCTGGAGTAGGAAACATGTTGATCGGAAATATTTCGTTAGGCCCTGCATGAAACAAGGGCAAATAACTCTCTATGTATTTAAGCAAAGGCATTAATTCCACCACATGGTAGAAGCACGCCCAAACTTATTTTAATCCAACCACTAATGGTGGAGCTAGTTTAGCAAACATGTTGGTCAGTACTCTTTTTAGAAACACCATATGTGAAATAGAGCTGTAGGTTTTTAAATTTCTTGTTCGGTTTCGGTTTTGGTTTTTCAGGTGGAGTAAAACCTCGGTTCGGTTCGGTTCAGTTTTCGGTTTGTTCATGAGGCCAAGTAAAATTCAATAAAACTCATTCTTATGTCCGGAGTCATAACTGAATGGTAGTGAAATTGAGTGAAACTCAATGAATGCCCGAAATAAGCTATAATACATGAAGAATCAGGAAGGCCAATATAATAATTACCTTAGTATACAGAACTTTTATTGTGCTTGGCCATTTTTTGAGGTCTGACACCTACACGCAACTTGAGGAAAGCTGCAAACACAACTAAACTGAAATGTGGGAAATTCACAGAATGTAGCCTTCCCAGAGTAGTGAGAGTACCCAGACACTGTCATTGGCAGTGTCTGGGTACTCTCACTACTCTGGGAAGGCTACATTCTGTGAATTTCTGCAGCAAGAGAGTATTTAATAAAAAACGAAAAACCTTAGATTACGGGATGTCGACGGTTTCGGTTTTTTAAAAAACTAAAAACCTTGGTTCGGTTTCGGTTAACCTACAGCTCTAATGTGAAAGAAGGGCAAATAATGCTGTACATTTTAAAACAACGGCATTAATTCCACCATAGTATGTGGTACCTCATAACTAGGTATAAGCACGCCAAACATCATTGTAATCCAACCACTAGTGCTGGAGCTAGAGTTGCAATCATGGATGGAAATAATCAGTAACATTTGTACATAAACAACTCTTTACTGTAAATCCCATCAAAAGGGAACATAATAATCTTCAATATTGTTGGTTGTCCATCTCGCCCTTTGCACTAACACAGGTAAACACATCAATATCACTTGACCTTCCTCTTTCTTAACCCTTTATCCAATGCAAACAATATCAACATTTAAAATTTAAAATATTTTTTCAGATTTTTCAATAATCTGAAGAAAACCATATCATGCGAATCCTCAATGGAATGAGCTCGATGAGCTAGTTCCAATGAGGGATTACATGCTATGCTTTTGTTGAAATTTAATAAAATTGTTTTTCTGTTTTTTTCAACTCTTGAATTTACATATTACGTAGGAGGATGCAGCCAATTTGTTAGTTAAAGGGTTAAAAATATTCTCAAAGAGTGTTGCCTTTCTTACTCGGAGAGCCTGTGTATTTTGACATTTTGAAGATGTGGAATTTGAGGTAATTTTGAGGTAATTTTGTCTGGGACATAACATGGCATATTTTTCGATTCATTTCCGATAACACTAAGGCTTCCACGTTTACACGTGTAAATGTGAACGTTTCGTTTATGGTCTTTAAACGTTTACAGTTCTGGTAAACGTGTACACGGAATGAAGTTTTAACAGAGTAATTTTAAAATTGCAGATTAATGCAGAAAGTCAAAGAAACAAAAAAAAAATTTCCAACTTTGCAATGCAATATTTTGGTAATGCTTCAGAAAAACTGTGTACAGGTTCCGACTGGCGCCGCCACCATAGTAACCGAACAAAATCATCTTCAAATCATGTGATATCATATGTGACACAGTCACGTGAGCCACATGGCACGTGCTTATCTTTGGTGTTTCCTTCGAAACATGTGTGGGATGTTTTAGTTTATTCGGATTTAAAGTGATACACAATTGTTCTCGATGATTTCGTCCACCTGACATGGATTATTAATTTATTATTCACACATGGGATGATCTTAGGATCGATTTATGGAGTTTGACAGACAGACTGGCTATTCCGGTGTTTGAAAATTTGGATTCCCCTGCATGGTTTGTAGACTTTGTTTATTTTTGCGACATTGCATTCCACTCTCAAGTCCGGTATTGTCACTATTGTGTGCCATGGCAACTCGCTCCAAAATTACTGTTTGAAAAAACACAAGGAATTTCACCCCAAACCCACCAGAATGAGCTCAGAGACCCCCATAAATTTCAAAATTTTACCTGGGGAGAATCCCCCAGCCCCCCCCCCCCCCATGCCCCCCCCCCCCCCCCCCCATAGACCGAGCGACTTTACCTTCGGCATCTGCATGCTGTGATTGTTCGTCTACGTCGTTTTTGGACAAACTGTAAATCGGCTGTCTCAATAACATAAATTGTATGCCCTGTACGCAAAGATATGATGAACTTACTGTGTATTATTACACACTTCTATCAAATATTGACTACTTGCATTGTTAGTACATGTAAACATTTCCGTTTCGTTTACAGACAGTCGTTTAAACGTTTACTATTTTGTCTAAACGTGGAAGCCTCAGATAACACCTTATTTTGGTGCAGCATTGGAATTTTTCTCCAGCCAGGTATTTACAATTATATGGACATTGACATGCTCAACTAATTTACATACTGTTCTGCCTATCCAAACTGTCAACATGAAGAAAACATCACAACTTTTGAGTTTCCTGCCATTTTTGAGGTTGGACTGTTTACAACAGAGTCATTTCTCAACCTCTCGATTACACCCATGAATTTTAGTAATACAGTGGAGCCCACTTAATTCGATATCTCTTAAATGTATATCCCTGTTAACTGAATATAATTTTCAAACACAAAACCATTTACCATACCTTCAGTACAAATTTGATCTGTTAATTGCATATGGGTTGTAGAGTAAACTCCTGTTAATTGTATATAAATTTTTGTAATATGTCGAAAAAATTACTGTGACAAGCACCAAATTCCCCTTATTTATCAACCTTTTGGGCCTCACTACATCCAATACAGGCATTCATTCTATTATATCTTGTTTGACAGAGCTCTATGATATAATAGAATAAATGCTCAGTTTACTTCCAGAACACAGGAAACTGACCAAATCCCTGTTAATTGTATACTCCTGTTAACTGAATAATTTTCACTGGCAAAATGGATATTCAATTAAGAGGATTCTACTGTATAATATAATATTCCAATAAAATGAAAAAGATTGGGTGTGAGATATGGCCTGTAGGGTGTGCTAATGGAATTGTTGACAATTTATGTGTCAAATCTAAGATGGCCACTGGCAGCCATGTTTTTCAATGAAATTCAGAAACATTTCATGATAGCTCCCATCTAGACATCACACCAAAGCTACATTTGATATTTGAAACTGATCAGGTGAGAGATGCGGCTTGTTGGGTCTAATGGAATTATTGATAATATTCATATGCCAAATCCAAGATGACTGCTGATAGCCATGTTTTTCAACGAAATTCAGAAAAATTTGATAGCTCCCATCTAGACATAACACCAAAGCTACATATGATATTTGAAAAACAATCAAGTAGAGATGCAGCCTATAGTGTGTGTGCTAATGGAATTGTTCACAATTTATATGCCAAATCAAAGATGGCCATTGAAGTCATATTTTTCGAAAAAATTTGATAACTCCCATCTAGACACTGCCCCAAAGCCACATATGAAATTTAGGACTGATCGGGAGAGAGGTGTGACCTGTAGGGTGTGCTAAAGGAATTGTGGACGGACAGGGTATGTACAGATGAATGGACAGACAGATGTGCATAATGACGACGGATCGCATACCTTTCCAATAGCTCATATGTGACGCTGTCAAGTAGATCTACCATAGCTTACAAGCACTGTTCCACTTGGCACTAAAGCTGTTAACCTTTTACCTAACACGAAAAGCAGACGACACTCGCAAACAAAATTCTTGAATAACTAATTTTTTTCATTTTTTGTCTCAAAAACATAGGTTATGACCCCTCTTTGGAACGAACCCGGCAAGCTCATTCCAAAGAGGGGTCATAACCTATGTTTTTGAGACAAAAAATGAAAAAAATGATAAAAATTAAGTGGCGATTTTTGAGAATGGCGCTGGCCGGTTTTAGACGTTACATTGGGTAAAGGGTTAATAAAGGAAACCTCACTCACCTTGCCTCTTTCTGTACATACAAGCTATGATGATTTGGTACTGTTACATCGAGATCAACTTTGAAATACAGAATATGATTTTTGGATGTCTGGAATAAACATAAAAAAAAATTTTTTTGACTATTATTATGGCACCAAAATTCAAACACTTAGAGCAAAATGCAAAATTTGTCTATATTCGAAAAAGGAGAGTGAGTAGCTACTAAAACCAGGGATCAAAATACATTTTTTTATTTGAATAGCGAAATGCTATACATTTTCAAATGACAGTATCAATGACACGACACTGTAGCTCAACTTGTGTAAGACATGTACATGTATAGTATGTGACACAGCAATGACACACATCTAGGTAATGACCTGATACAAAGGTACAGATAAAGTATTGTAATGGTCTGTACATAACAGCTGACCGTAGCCTGTAACAAATGTATAGGTAAAGTATTGTAAAGCTGGGTGACAAATGCTAAACTAGAAAGAAATCTTTGAGTCACAGAGTGGGTCTGACTGAACCCCAAAATATTTGTTCTCGTAGCACAGTGATAACAAAGACACCCAAAAACACTCGTTCCTGTCCCAAGGTGATAACAAAGGTATCCAAGACGTTTCGTGAAGATCAGTTCACAAATACAGCCTCTAGCCCGAGCCGTACTGACATGTGCACTAACTGTGTATAAGTAGCACTGAATAAATCAAAGTTCATCTAATTTGCATAATTTCTGCACAAGAAAAAAACCTGTATTATATGTGATGTATTCCATGTAACAGAACATTCAGAGAAAAATTTATATGAATCAGAATCTTCATACAGAAGTTCTGTACCAAAAACAGACTGTACCTAATTTTGGTACAAAATGGCCACCGGCAGCTATCTTGAATTTCGGACTGCACACAAAAACACTCGTTCTCGTCCCAAGGTGATAACAAAGGTACCCAAGAAGTTTCGTGAAGATCGGTTCATAAATAGAGCCTCTAGCCTGAGCCATATTGACATGTGCACTTACTGTGTATAAGTAGCACTGAATAAATCAAAGTTCATCTAATTTGCATAATTTCTGCACGAGAGAAAAACCCGTATTATATGTGATGTATTCCATGTCACTAAACATTCAATCAAAATGTTATTCAAATCAGAACCTTCATATAGAAGTTCTGTACAAAAAACTGATTGTACCTAATTTCGGTACAAAATGGCCACGGCAACCATCTTGAATTTCGGAACGCACCCAAAAACACTCGTTCTCGTCTCATGGTGATAACAAACGTACCCAAGAAGTCTCGTAAAGATCGGTTAATAATTACTGCCTCTAGCCTTAGCCATATAGAAGATGTGTACAAAAAACTGATTGGACCTAATTTCGGTACAAAATGGCCAGTGGCAACTATCTTGAATTTTGGGCCGCACCCAGAAACACTCATTCTCGTCCCAAGGTGATAACAAAGGTAGCCAAGAAGTTTCATGAAGATCGGTTCATAAATACAGCCCCTAGCCCGAGCCATATTGACATGTGTACTTACTGTGTGTAAGTAGCACTGAAAAAATCAAAGTTCATCTAATTTGCAGAATTTCTGCATGAGAAAAAAACCTGTATTATATGTGATGTATTCCATGTTACTAAACATTCAGACAAAAATTTATTCGAATCTGAACTTTCATACAGAAGTTCTGTACAAAAAACTGATTGCACTAACTAAGGTACAAAATGGCTGCTGGTGGCCATCTTGAATTTTGGACCACACCCAAAAACACTCATTCTCATCCCATGGTGATAACAAAGGTACTCAAGAAGTTTCGTAAAGATCGGTTCATAAATACAGCCTCTAGCCCGAGCCGTATTGAATTGTTGACAGACAGATGGATGGACAGAAGGATTTTGGGCCATGGCATAACCTCAAATTTGACTTACGTCAAAGTTGAGCTAAAAATGTATAGCATTTTTTTAAAATTGTGTAGCATTTTTATGTTTCAAATTCAATATACAATAAAGAGTGCTTTTGTTCCATAGAAAGCATTTTACACTTAGTTACATGTATATTTGAGGTAGGCCTACCTGAAGTAAAAAAAAAATATGGTACAGACATACTGATTTGGTACTCTGCAATGGTGTGAGTGGACATCTATCCCCAATTAACTTTTTTATTCGACTGGATACTTGAGGACTTGGAGGCAAACCAGCAGTTCATGGACCACCAGGTATACTACCTGGTGGTCCATGAACTGCTGATTTGCCATTGAGCCATCATGTTTCTACCAGACAAGTAGTCACTAGTTAGGACCAATAATGCCCATTGCTCACCATGATACAGAACTTGAGAATGTGAATCACATTTTGCTATGCATATTTAATGATTGCAAAGCTTTTCCCAAATTTTGCATAGAGAAATGCGATGCGATACCGCTTATTTTGGTCCCTGACTAAAACTTGGGGAGATTTTCTCTCCAATATCTATTTACATTTTTTGAGAAAGGCACAACAAACGTTAGCAAACTTTCAGTTCTTGGACCACTGGGTACAACCCAATGGCCTATCACTGGAGTGCTCGCCAATACCTTTGTGTTTTTCTTAAAAATATTAAGTACAGTAGAACCTGTCTTGAGAGACTGCCCTTTGGGCCGCACAAAAGTGGTCTCTCAAGACAGGTGGCCTCTCATAACAGGTTTCAGGTTTTCTCAAGTCAATGAATAACCAACCACAAAATTCAGAAATGGAGAAGAATGGATTTTTGTAATTATTGTAATTACTTTGTAGTTGTTCTTTTTTATGAAGTTTTTGTAACAAATTGAAATGGACTGTTATAAAAATTATAAAAATAAATTAGTGTTGAAAATCTTCACTGAAGATTTTCAACACTAATTTATTTTTATAACAGTCCATTTCAATTTGTTACAAAAAGATTTTCAACAAAAATTTATTTTTATTCCTATCTGTCACATTTCAGGTTTGTATGAAATTGTTTATTCAGCAATAATCCTAATCTTTTCACAGGGGTCTTATAAAAACATCTGAATCTGTAATGAGTTAGCAATTGAAACCCAATTAAGAGCTTTTAATACTTTTAATTATGTTAGTATAACCACAACGGATTTTCCAATTCCAGAACAGGTAAAAAGTTTTTGTCATGGTTTCTGTCTTCAAAGGGGCGGTCTCTCAAGACAGGTCTATTATGGCATAAAAATACAAGTTGGTACCAGGTAACAGTGGTCTCTCAAGACAGGTGGTCTCCCATAGCAGGTCCATTATAGAGTAAAACCAATCGGTCGGTGCCTGGTAGATGTGGTCTCTCAAGACAGGTGATCTCTCAAGAAAGTGGTCTCTCAAGACAGGTTTTACAGTACTTGTTCAGTGGAAAATAAAACTTCTGTGATTGAGTTTAAAAAGAATAATATTTTTGGTGTATTTCATGGGGACAGCTACCAAAAACTTTATTTCGGTCTTTGCTCTCTTAACCCTTTAACCAAGGCAGACAATATCAAAATTTATTATTTTAATTTATTTATTTATTGGGGTTTAACAACACTTTCAACAGCCAGGGTTACCGTGTGTCAGAGTTTTATGGGTGGAGGAAAACAGATGACCTGGTCAGCAACCACCAAGCAATGGCGAGCATCTGCTGACTCCCCAATGTACTGACTCCGCACAAACAGGGTTAGCACTAGTTGTAGATAAGTGCACCATTGTTATGTCGTATGACTAGTACACAGTGTCACCATGCCCCCATGTAGACATTCGGGATTAAGTGCCTTACCCAAGGACACGCAGTTACCCCTGGCAGGGATCCTACTACAGACCTTTCCTATTTGAAGTCCAAAGTCAAAACCACAAGACGCTCCCTATTAGGCCTAAAAAAATAAAAAAATCTGTTTCTCAGGCCCTCCCGCATGGTCCTTTTGGCTGCCGCATGCTCTCTTTTTATTACCACTTTAAACTTAGAAAAAATTAAAATTAAATGGTTTAACCGGGATATGTCTGATATCTTACCCAAGTTAAAAAAATTGATGAATTTGTCCCTTGAGTGCAAGAAGGCTTTGCAATGCTTTAGCATTGCAAAGCCTTCTTGCATTCAAGGGATGAAATGCACCACCACCCATGCTATTCTGTAGATTATGGGGTCTAAAACTTGAACCAAGAACATGAACTTTTGATGGCGAAGAAGTAATTACTGAAATAAAAAATAAAATAAAAAATGCTGATAGGATCACCGATCCAATGTCGAGTTGTGACAGCACAAAAGTGGGTTTAATCATTATCAACTTATCGTCCGGAAACCAATTGTTTACAATTTACTATGTGAAGGGTCATGTGACCTTGACCTTTGACCTGGTGAGTCCAACATCAATAGGGTTCTTCCTCGCATCAAGGCCAACACACCTATGAAGTTTCATGACTCTAGGTTGAACCACTATCAAGTTATCATCCAGAAACCAATTGTTGCGATATACTATGTTAAAGGTCACTGTGACCTTGACCTTTGATCTGGTGAGTCCAAGATCAATAGAGTTCTTCCTTGCACCAAGGCCAACCCACCTATGAAGTTTCATGAATGTGGGTTGAACTACTATCAAGTTATCATCCGGAAAGGAATTGTTGCGATTTACTATGTTCAAGGTCTCGTTGACCTTGACCTTTGACGTAGCGAGTCCAAAATCAATAGGGTTCTTCCCCTCACCAAGGCCAATCTACCTATGAAGTTTCATGAATGTGAGTTGAACCTTTATCAAGTTATCATCCGGAAACCAATTGTTTAAGATTTACTACGTTCAAGGTCACTGTGACCTTGAACTTCGACGTAGCATGTCCAAAATCAATAGGGTTCTTCCTCCCACCAAGACCAACCTACGTATGAAGTTTAATGAATGTGAGTTGAACCACTATCAAGTTATCATCCGGAAACCAATTGTTTACAAGCCCGGACGCCCGCCCACCCGCCATTCACCAAACTATAAGTCGAGTTTGACTTCGTCACAACTCGACTAAAAACCGCTCGCCCGCATGGCTGCCACAAGCTCTCTTTTTATAACCAATGTAAACTTAAAAAAATTAAAAATTAAATGGTTTAGGCCTAAAAAAATAAAAAATCTGTTTCTCAGGCCCTCCCGCATGGTCCTTTTGGCTGCCGCATGCTCTCTTTTTATAACCAATTTAAACTTAAAAAAAAACAAAAAATTAAATGGTTTATATCTGATATTTTACTCAAGTTAAAAAAATTGATGAATTTGTCCCTTGAGTGCAAGAAGACTTTGCAATGCTTTAGCATTGCAAAGCCTTCTTGCAGTCAAGGGATGAAATACACCACCACCCATGCTGTTCTGTAGATTATGAAGCCTAATACTTGAACCAAGAACATGAACTTTTGATGGCAAAGAAGTAATTACTGAAATAAAAAATAAAATAACAAACGCTCGCCCGCATGCAATTTCACAAATAATGGCCCGAGAAACCGAAGATCTACTTTGTGTGGCCTTATTTTTATTTATTTATTTGGCTTTTCCCTCTGGTGAAGACATTTGTTTTTCTTCGGATTATTATTTTTGGGGGCTTTTCCCTCTGGAAAAGATATTTGTTTTTCTACTGATTTTTATATTTTATTTATTTATTTTTTTTTTTGACACATTTTGTTTGTACAATTCTGAGGCCATTTTCAAATTGATTTTCACAGAATATTGCACATGCATAGTGGGGCACAAAATCTAAAAATGTACACAAGCAGAATTTTTTATTTCACCCTTCTTTCGGCAAAATTGGCAAAAAAACGGTCAAAATTGGGGTTCATAGTCACTTTCTCACAACGCGTCTTGTAGACTTTTTTGAAACATTCATCACTGTTAGACCTGTCTGCGACACTACAGTTGACATACAAGAGGTATTGGACTCAGCATTTCTTAACCCTCCACAGGCTGCCAAACATCAAAACTTTAATAAAATGGGCTGTTTTTGGGTACACAAGAGATAAACATAACCGCCGTCACTGGAAGTGGAATTCACGGAGGATCATTATTATAGGTAATAAGAGTATTAAAAATGAAAGTGTCAATGACACTGTAGCTCAACTTGTCAAGACAAAGACATGTACATGTATAGTATGTGACACAGCAATGACAAACATCTAGGTAATGACCTGATAACAAAGGCACATATAAAGTATTGTAATGGTCTGTACATAAATACTGACCGTAGCCTGTAACAAATGTATAGGTAAAGTATTGTAAAGGTGGGTGACAGTCAGATGCTGAACTAGAAAAAATCTTTGAGTCCCAGAGTGGGTCTGACTGAACCCCAAAATATTTGTTCTCATAGCACAGTGATAACAAAGGCACCCCAAAACACACTCGTTCCTGTCCCAAGGTGAAAACAAAAGTACTCAAGAAGTTTTGTGAAGATCAGTTCATAAATACGAGCTGTATAGAACTTGTGACAAAAAACTGATTGGACCTAATTTCGGTACAAAATGGCCACTGGCAGCCATCTTGAATTTTGGACCGTACCCAGAAACACTCATTCTCATCCCAAGGAGATAACAAAGGTACCCAAGAAGTTTTGTGAAGATCGGTTCATAAATACAGCCTCTACCCTGAGCCGTATTGACATGTGTGCTTACATTGTGTAAGTAGCACTGAATAAATCAAAGTTCATCTAATTTGCATAATTTCGGCACGAAAAAAAACACCTTACAATATGTGATGTATTCCATGTTACTAAACATTCATACAAAAATTTATTCAAATCAGAACTTTCATACAGAAGTTCTATACAAAAGACTGATTGCACTAATTTTGGTACAAAATGGCTGCTGGTGGCCATCTTGAATTTCGGACCACACCCAAATACACTCGCTCTCATCCCACGGTGATAACAAAGGTACCCAAGAAGTTTCGTAAAGATTGGTTCACAAATATGGCCTCTAGTCTGAGCTGTATAGAAGATGTGTACAAAAAACTGATTAGACCTAATTTCGGTACAAAATGGCCACTGGCAGCCATCTTGAATTTTAGACCGCACCCAGAAACACTCGTTCTCGTCCCAAGGTGATAACAAAGGTACCCAAGACATTTCGTGAAGATCAGTTCATAAATACAGACTCTAGTCTGAGCCGTATTGACATGTGTACTTACTGTGTGTAAGTCACACTGAAAAAATCAAAGTTCATCTAATTTGCATAATTTCTGCACGAGAAAAAAACCCGTATTATATGTGATGCATCCCATGGTACTAAACATTCACACAAAATAATTATTCAAATCAGGGCTTTCATATGGAAGTTCTGTGCAAAAATCTGATTGCACCTAATTTTGTACAAAATGGCTGCCATCGGCCATCTTGAATTTCGGACTGGACCCAAAAACACTCGTTCTCGTCCCACGGTGATACCAAAGGTATCCAAGAAGTTTCGTAAAGATCGGTTCATAAATACGGCCTCTAGCCCGAGCCGTATTGGCATTTGCACTTACAGTGCTGAAAGTAACCCCAAAAAACATCAAAATTAGTCTAATTTGCACAATTTACGTACGAGAAAAAAACCTGTATTATATGTGATGTATCCCATGGTACTAAACATTCATACAAAAAATTATTCAAATCAGAGCTTTCATATGGAAGTTCTGTACAAAAAACAGATTTCTGCATCGTTGGTACAAAATGGCGGCTGGCAGCCATCTTGAATTTCGGACCGCACCCAAAAACACTTGTTCTTGTCCCACGGTCATAACAAAGGTACCCAAGAAGTTTCGTAAAGATCGGTTCATAAATACGGCCTCTAGCCCGAGCCATAGCAGCTTGGCACTTACAGCTCTGAAAGTAACACTAAATAAATCAAAGTCAGTCTAATTTGCATAATTTACGCACGAGAAAAAAACCCGTATTATATGTGATGTATCCCATGGTACTAAACATTTATACAAAACTTTATTCAAATCAGAACTTTCATACAGAAGTTCTGTACAAAAAACTGATTTTTGCATCATCGGTACAAAATGGCCACTGGCAGCCATCTTGAATTTCGGACCACACCTAAAAACACTCGTTCCCGTCCCAGGGTCATAACAAAGGTACACAAGAAGTTTCGTAAAGATCGGTTCATAAATACGACCTCTAGCCCGAGCCATAGCCAATTGTTGACGTACGGACGTACGGACAGACGGACAGACGGACAGACGGACGACGGGCCATGACAATAGCTCAAATTTGACTTCGTCAAAGTTGAGCTAAAAAAGAAGTGTTAACTCGTTTTGGGCTGGCTGAAGAAGATACCTCATGAAAGCTTAAAAATTCATGTTTTCTGTGGATTTCTCTAAACACATCTTGTAGATTTTCAAGAAAAATTGGCTATTTGCAGGTCTTGATGTGGCATTACAAGCTGCATGGACAAAATATTCCGATAGGCATTTGTTAACCTTCCTGCTAAACATCAACATTTTTAATAAAATGGGCCGTTTTCAGACACCAACAGCACCCAATGGGTATGTCACAGATAAGCATAACCTCTTTTATCAGACTCAGAATTTACTGGAGATAATTTTTTTAAGTAGTAAGGGTATTCAGAACAAGAGGCCCCATGGGGCCTGAAGCGCTCATCTTGTACAGAACACTATTTAAACAGAGTCCAAGAATGAGTCTACATTAAGCAAGCCATCTCCATAGGCTACACTGTCAATCCTTGAGCCCCGCAGGAGTGACAAAAATAATCTGGGCATCATGCCTTTTCTTCAGTTGATCATAAAGTAAAATGTAGAGCTCCCCTATGAAGCCCCTTGATACAACCTATGTGGATTAATCTTAGTACCTCTAGAGGGTACTGAATACAAAATTTTTAATTCTTCAGCAAAATGGCCAATTCTGGCTCCCATAGAGAGCCAAATATTAACCCAGGCTCTTGATTTGAACAGAGTTAAATCTGAATTCCCTAGAGATGTTGTGTACCGAATAAGAAAACATTCTGACTGTTGGATCTAAAGAAGAGAAATTGTAAAGAAATTTCTTCGAATTGCAGTAAGTTCAAATTTGGGCTACCATAGCGAGCCCAAATATTAACCTATGGATCCGATTTGAACAAACTTGAATCTGACCCCCCCTAGAGATGTTGTATACCAAATGTGAAAGCATTCTGACAAGTGAATCTGAAGAAGAAGATTTTTGAAGAAATTTCCTCATATTGTACTAAGTTAAATTTCATGTTCCCATATGGAGCCCAAATATTAACCTAGGCACTCGAATTGAACAACCTGGAATCTGACCCCCCTAGAGATGTTGTATATCAAATATAAAAGCATTCCGACTGGTGGATCTGAAGAAGAAGATTTTTAAAGAAATTTCCTCATATTGCACTAAGTAAAAATTTGGGCTACCATAGTGAGCCCAAATATATACCTAGGGATCTGATTTGAACAAACCTGAATCTGAGCCCCATAGAGATGTTGCATACCAAATATCAAAGCATTCTGACTGGTGGATCTGAAGAAGAAGATTTTTTTAAATTACCCTCCATATTGAACAAAGATAAAATTTTGGGCTTTTCCCCCACTCCCTCGCTATGGGGCTGGGCATGTTGAGTTGAACAAAAATGAAATGCCCCTTTGGGACCATCACTCACACAAACTTTCACTTGAATTGGCCCAGTGGCTTTGGAGAAGACCAAAAGATGGTGTTGACGGATGCCGGACGACAGACGACGGACGGAGTGCGATGAGATTAGCTCAGCTTGACCTTGTCAAGATGAGCTAAAAACAACCCTTAAGCCATGTCCAAAATATTTGTCTAGAAGAATATGATTCCTTGAAAAATTAATGGAAGGAGGAGACGAAAGCAAGAGAGATAAATGGATTAGCTCTTCTCAAGCTTACAAAAGCTGAAAGTGTCAAATGAAGTTGTACTATTAATGAATTCTGCCTAGTGGGCTTTGTACATTTTATTTGGTGCTGCTAACCAGGTAGTCTCTGTGAGATGGCTACACTGCCCATCCCACACCGGAGGTGTGGGAGGGGCTGTGTGGCCATATTACAGAGACCACTAACATAGCAGAGGTATGAAAACCTGTGGGTTTTACTTTAGGAACAGGCTGTTGTGTATCATTAGGCCAGGGGGGCTATTTTTCGCCCTCCTCAATTTTTTGAAGGCAAGCAGTAGGCAAGAGAATAAATCACTCTCCTGAAAATGCCAGGCCTGGAGACCAAAGTCACTTGAGTTGAGGGGAAAAATTGGGAAAGGCGAGGAAAGAGGGTGCAAAATGTGCAGCTATGGGGTAATAGAGACCCTGGAACATTACATTTCAGAATGTCCAAAATATTTGTCTAGAAGAATATGATTCCTTGAAATATTAATGGAAGAAGAAGATAAAGCAAAAGAGATAAGTGGATAAGGTATAATATTAGGGAAAGAGTCAATATCACAGCTGGGGAGATTGAGAAAGAGTCAATGGGGGAAATAATAAAACAGTTTGTGTCAAAATGTTGGGAAATCATTAGGAGGGATAATGAGGGAGGCGTGACAACACAGGTGATCAGATTGATGTACATGTAGAAAGCTTCCTCGTGAAAGGACCACTAAATCAGTGGAAAACCAAAGAATTATTTGGTTGAAAAAGTTGCTTTTCCTACCAACTGACTTATTCCAGATGACCAAAATTGAAAATTTTTGGATTCACTTGTCTGGAATATTTCTGTTGGTTAGAAAAGCGAACCTAACAAGCCATTAATTGAAAATAGAATACGTTTTCATTTTTGGAGTACTCTTTATAAATATTTTTACAATCCAGTATAAGTATTTCTATTTGTTCCTTGAAATGTGCACTGTATGTAGCAACATGTAACCAACTATCACCGCAGGCCAGAAAATAAGCATACTGTCATCTGCAAAATGAGGTCCCCACAGGGTGAATTTAGTGATGCTACCCTGCACAGCAGGGTAGCATCACTAAATTTATCCTCTGTGTACCTCACTCTGAATCAGGGTCTCAAAACTAAACAGAAAGTGGCACCCAGAGGATAAAGTGGCCCACTGTATGGGATAGCATCATCAAATTCACCCTCTGAGGACCTCATTCTGCAAACCTCAGACTGCTTATTTTCAGGCCTGCAACTCAGTGCATTTGTACAGCATTAGCCAGTGTATATATAGAGGATATGGAATGAGTGTTTTTCTCATATAATATTTATGAAACGAGTCTAAGAATTTTCCGTTTTGGTGAGCCTCTGGCAAGTATCATAAATATTATGTGAGAAAAACACTCATTTCATATTCTATTTATCATATGATGCACATACGCACAAATTAGCCACTTAGTATGACTTTTTAACCCATCACCTAACTTGAGTTGCAGACGGTACTTGGAAAAAACATCCTCGTATAACTAAAAATTTTCATTTTTTGCTTCCAAAACATAGGTTATGACCCCCTCATTGGAACGAGTGTGACACGCTTGTTCCAATGAGGGGTCATAACTTATGTTTTGGAAGCAAAAACTGAAAATTTTCGGGCTTCGGGCACCTGTAGCCATCACAGTTGACCAATCACGACCAAAAGGGGATGTCATCATCTAGGCATTATATGGAGTCAACCTAACAAATTACAAAGAAATCCTTCCATAAATACGACCTATAGACTATGCTAAAGGTTTTTGGGCTTGGGCAGCCATCAAGGCTGAATAATCGTGACCAAAAGGGGACGTTCTCATCTACACATTATTTGGAGTCATCCTACCAAGCAACAATGAAATCCCTTCATAAATATGACCTGTAGACTGTGCTAAAAGTTTTTGGGCTTCGGGCTCGGGCAGCCATCATGGTTGAATGATAGCAACCAAAGGGGACAATCTCATCTGGGCATCATCTGAAGTGATACTACGAAGTTACATTGAAATCCCTTCATAAATATGACCTGTAGACTGTGCTCAAGATTTTCGGGCTTCGGGCACCTGTAGCCATCACAGTTGACCAATCATGACCAAAAGGGGATGTCATCATCTAGGCATTATATGGAGTCAATCTAACAGGTTACAATGAAATCCTTCCATAAATATGACCTTTTGCCTATGCTAAAGGTTTTGGGGCTCGGGCACCCATCAAGGCTGAATGATCGCGATCAAAATGGGACGTTCTCATCTAGACATTATTTGGAGTCATCCTACCAAGTTACAATGAAATCCCTTCATAAATATGACCTGTAGACTGTGCTAAAGGTTTTCGGGCTTCGTGCCCCTGTAGCCGTCACATATGAAATTTTGTGACAATCAGACAAGAACTGCAGGGTGTAGCCCATGCTAAAGGAAAATGTGAACAGACTCACAGATGTGTGATGGCAATAGCTTATCCTGACTATGTCAAGTTAAGCTAAAAATGCAGGAGGGCTAAAAACTGCTCCCCTCGCATGGTCTAGAGGAGCAAATAGCTTTCTTCAAGCTTACAAAAGCAAAAAGAGGCAAAATGAAGTTTTACTATTAATGAATTCTGCCTAGTTGACTTTGTACATTTTATTTGGTGCTGCTATCAGTGTCATCTCTGTGAGATGGCCACACTGCCCCTCCCCAACCTCTGGGCCTTGGCAAGGCCCAAAGTGTGGGAGGGGCAGAGTGGCCATCTAACGGAGACAACTAACATAGCACAGATCTTAAAAGATGTGGGTTTTAGGAATAGGTGGTTATGGTAATCACTATTTTCTAAGGCCAGGAGGGCTACTTTTTGCCCTCAATTTTTTTAAGGCGGGCAGTGGGCAAGCGAATAAATCGCTCTCCTGAAAATACCAGACCTGGATATCTTCTCTAGATCTAATCATTGCAGTGGACAGAAATCTGATCACATTCTCATTGTTGAGTTGTACAGAAAAATGATGGGCATCAGATTACCGTTGAAAAATAAAGCCAGGACAATAATTTATCATTATTAAACTAATTAAACTTACAGTAACTGCTATTACTGTAGAATCCGCTTTCCATTCAGCAATCTGGAAGTATCCACAGTCACAAATGTTCTTCTGGCTCTGTGTATAGGAAACAATCTGAACTGATGGCTACAAATAATTTAGATACCATTAATATATTCACCAGAATTTAAAAACAAATGAAACCAAGACACAAGATTGATACTGTTGGAAAGATATATATGGCTCTTGGTAAAGCTGGGTGGTTCTGATTTTTCATATTCAGCTTCTTCGGATCGGTTTCTGGAAAAAACCTCGGCTTCGGTTCACTTTTTTATGTGTTAAAAGTAAATAGCACTTCTTAACTTGGAAAAAAAACCCAGTAGTTTGAAGGACACCACTCATCACAAAAAGCCCCATCTGAAAGTATTTCCATTGGGTACAGCCTTTCCTTAGATCATTCTTATGGTTTCTAGAGGATCAGTTGTTGAGCCCAGGCCTGGCAATCTAGAAAATCAAGGAGTGCAAAACAGATGCCCTCCTCAGATTGCTTGGGAGTGCAATTGCAGTTACAATGAAATCCCTTCATAAATACGACCTGTAGACTGTGCTAATGGTTTTGGGGTTTTGGGCTCGGGCAGCCATACTCTTGAGTTCCAAATAAAAGTACAAGGCACAATAAAAGTACAGGGTAGAAAATCAGAGAAATACAAATAGAAGTACAGGGCAGAATAAATACAAATAGAAGTACAGGGCAGAATAAATACAAATAGAAGTACAGGGCAGAATAAAAGTACAGGGTGGAAATTCATGATATAGTTACTATCATTTCTGTAATACCCCTAACCCATACAGGATTGTTACATGGGCTTTAAAGCCCAGGTAACAGTCCCGTGTGAGTTTGGAGTCTGAAACAGACTAAAATACCCATAGTATGTCTTCAATATGAGGCATTCACTTGACACTGATGGTATTTTTAATAAACATACAGACCCAAATAAACTTCATACAGAGTGAGGGTGGCAAATATTGCAAAAATTAATAAACATATGGGTATGTTTATTTGGGACCCAAGAGTACCAGCTGACCGATCGTGACCAAAAGGGGACGTCCTCATCTAGACATGACCCCAAACCTGCATATGAAATTTCGTGATGATCAGACAAGAACTACAGGGTGTAGCCTGTGTTAAAGGAAAATGTGAACAGACTTACAGACTTCCGCACGCGTGATGGCAATAGCTTATCTTGACTTTGTCAAGTTAAGCTAAAAATCAAGGGGTGCAAAGAATTGCCCTCCTCAATTTTTTCTAGGGGTGCAGCACTCCTGCACTCCTAAAGAATGCCAGGCCTGTAAGCCTATTGTCAGAAAAAACATAAAATAAGGTAACACATGAATAAAGTTTATTTAATATATGTTGTGTTCTCATTGTCACATCATCTCCTTGGGATGAGTTAATAATAATGTTCAACCGATTTCCAAAAATGGCCGCTGACCGATTACTGGTAACTGGAGCTCACAATCGGCCGATTCCAATTGTAATACAGTGCAATACTAAACAAGTCAAGGCTCGCAACGAACTACATTGAATTGAATATATTTTACTGTGTTTTCAGTGCGTTCACTACTTGATGAGTCAAGACTCAAAAGAACTGCATTAAATTGAACATATTTCACAGTGTTACATTCCATTGACTCAGGTCTAGTAAAATTACGAGTCACACATACTTGGGCGGTAAACGTGGCTCCCCAGAGCCACGTTTACCACCCAAGTGTGAGCAACAGGTAATTTTTACTGCAACCTGAGTCAGTGGAGTGCAATCTTCACTTTTGTGGTATGAACTGGAGATGGCCGCAAGTATGCTCAATTGTAAGCCTTACATGCCGTTTAACTTGTATATCATGTACAGGGGCGTCTAGAGAGATTAACCCTTTACCCAATGCAGACGATATCAAAATTTATTATTTTAAATATCATTTTTTTTATTTTTTTCAAAAAATTTCAACAAAACCACATCATGTGATCCCTCGTTGGAACGAGCTCGATGAGCTCGTTCCAACGAGGGGTCACATGATATGGTTTTGTTGAAATTTTTTGAAAAATAATATTTTTTCAACTGCTGAATTTGCATATTACGTGGGCGGATGCGGGCGATTCGTTGGGTAAAGGGTTAAGAATACACATTGTGGTGGTTTTTCAACATTATTGAATGGTATCATTGACATTTTATATTAACAATTGAGCAATTGCAGAAAATAATAAAATGTGGTTTATGAATCATCACAATATGCTTGGCAGCAATCGGTTGAACCAATGTCCCAGGAGCCATTGCCGTTGTCATCCGATTGCCCACAAAGCTGATTGTGGTGCCCGGTTCCGATCATCGGTTGAACACTTGTTAATAAGTAGAAAATATGACAATGGGAAAATGGTGTGCTCACCCCTCTGCTTGAGAGACTAAGTGACAAGAGTCTGTAGAGGCCACAAGTCAAGTTCCCTCCCAGTAATGGGTATGATGTGCTCACCCCTCTGCTTGAGAGACTAAGTGACAAGGGTCTGTAGAGGCCACAAGTCAAGTTCCCTCCCAGTAATGGGTATGATGTGCTCACCCCTCTGCTTGAGAGACTAAGTGACAAGGGTCTGTAGAGGCCACAAGTCAAGTTCCCTCCCAGTAATGGGTATGATAAGTTTGATCAGTTTATACACATTTATGCACAGTAAAACCATTCATCCAGTTTGTTACGCAAGCCTGGACAAAAGCAGCTTGTCACCTGCAGAATGAGGTCCCCAGGGGGTAAATTTGGTGGTGCTACCCTATACAACAGGATAGCATTACTAAATTTACCCTCTGTGGACCTCAATCTGAATCAAAGTATCGGGCCTGAACAGACAGAGGTTCCCAGAGGATAAACTGGGGGCCTCTAGCCCACTGTATGTGATAGCATCAGCAAATTCACCCTCTGGGGACCTCATTCCAAATGACAGGTTGCTTATTTCCAGGCTTGGTCTTTATGGTTCGATCTCCCAGTTTGCTGCAAAAACAGGAATCAAAACAGAAAATCAAAAAACGCTTTTAACCCTTTACCCAACGAATCACCGCATCCGTCCACGTAATATGCAAATTCAGCAGTTGAAAAAATATTTTTCAAAAAATTTCAACAAAACCATATCATGTGACCCCTCTTTGGAATAAGCTCGTTCCAACGAGGGGTCACATGATATGGTTTTGTTGAAATTTTGAGAAATTTGAAAAAATAATATTTAAAATAATAAATTTTGATATCGTCTGTGTTGGGTAAAGGGTTAAAGGCTTTCGATATCCCAAAGTCTCTGATCTGTGTGGAGGGAAAACTAATCTAACAGACACAAAGTAGAAAGGGTATACTCTAAAGATGGTCTGTGCCATAGATGAATGAATTTGGCCCAGGGGTTTTAAAGAAGAAAACAAATTTCAAGTAAGTTGATGGAGTACAAGAAAAGTAATGACTCAGCATTTTCCCAAAATGGACATCTCCATACGGCACCCCATGACAAAACCGATACCAATTTTTTTGGTTCATCTGATTCGACTGCATCTAAGAAGCTGCATTCCAAAAAACGATATTCTAGTCCGTGCAGTTTTTGAAATATGCCCGTTTGAATTTTTTCTATTTTTAGCTCCTGGGGTTTCCAGAGGGCTGTGAAAAACGTTTTGGGGCAGCAATCAAGTACTTAATGACTAGGGCTGCAACGTTTAATTGTGATACGCCCGAATCATGATACGCCAGAACCGTGATACACTGCTCACGATTCAATACGTATCGTTGTTCACTGTGTATCGTGATACAATAAACATAAATAATATCAGGCAAAACAATTTTGTCGACTTTGAAAGCTGGTGCAATGAAACCCTGGTTTTTTTTGCTTACCAGTGACAGTGATAAATATGCCATTAACAGAGGATTATTCAGTTAACCAAAAGTTGGTGAATACCCTCATTGGAACGAGCTCGTCACATCATGTAGTTGGTCCAGTAATTTGAAAAAGACAAGTTTCAAAACTTGATGGACTACAGACGTCATCGTGCCTCCATGTAGGCAGCTGGGATAAAGTGCAGTGTCCAATCATATGTGAGTCATCCCGGACAGGGATCGAACTCAAGACCTCTAGCATAGAAGTCCAACAGTCTAGCACTGAGCCACCGTGCTCCCACAGAGAGCCCAAATATTGACCTACAAACTTCCCTTGAACAAACTTTAATCTTCAACACCAAACAATGTTCCATACCAAATATCAAGGCATTCTCTCTGGTGGTTTATGCGCAGATTTTTTTAAAGATTTTTAGGCTTTTGGGGTATTAACCACAGCCTGAAGATGGCAGCTGCTTCTAGTGCTCAAACGACTAGTGAATTCCAAAGTCGACTAGTCAATACCCAAAAGTCAAGTCGACTTCGACTAGTCATTGGTGATAACATGTCTCCTTTTAACAGTGTTAGTGTTCCGGTAGAGTGCTGAAGGTCCAAATTTGGCTTCACTTGGGCATTCATATACAGCAACTTACTGGAACATTATTCTGTTAATGTGCTTCTAAGTATGCTAAGAGTGAAATTATATAGTCTTATTTAATTTGCCTTGTTGTGATTTATGGGAGAGTGCCTATACAGGCACTCTCCCATAAATTGCAACAAGGCAAATTAATAACATATCCTGATAGCCCAAAATAATTCAGCTCTCTACTAGTACCAGTTAAAACAAACTACTGTCACTACTATTAGATGGCAATAGATGTATACACTGATTGCCCAATATTGCTGTTCAAACTGTCTGACAGTGGCTCAGAAGGGATACTATTTACCTAAAAGCTTGAACTCCTCCAACTAGTTGACTGCACAATTGAGAGTCGACTACTGGTTTGCCCAGAGTCGACATCGACTAGTCGACTAATCGTTTGAGTACTAGCTGCTTCATTTCAACAAAATAGAAAGAGTATACTCCACAGATGTCTGTGCAATATATGTTTGAATTTGGTCCAGTAATTTGAAAAATAAGTTTCAAAACTTAATGTACTACTAGTACAGACGCCAAGTAAAGGCAATAGCTCCCACTGATGAGCTAAAAACTCAAACAATACTCAACAGGTAATTCTGTTAATTATCAGAAATTCCAGTATTTAGGGAGAGTGGTTAAAATAGGAAGCATTAAGGAATTGGTCCATGGAATAGATGTGACTGCCGTGAGCCAATCACTTAATGTTTCATAGTACCGTGGGCCCCTGGTATTGACAGAGCTGGATCCACTAGCTGACAGAACAACAAAATTATAGAATAGGGCTGTCGCGATTATTCGATTAGTCGACTAACCGTCGACTATTGAAGTAGTCGACGTTTTTTATTTTTAGTCGATCGTCGTTCATTTTCAAGGTGGTACACGTCTACTACACGTCAGGGCTAAATTGCATTGTTTTGTGAGGTGAATGATCAATGAAGGTGAATAACTTTAAATATCTAACCATAGTTAACATTCATATCCGGAAGACTGTACGACTGTCACTGACTGTGTAAGAAAGAACACTCACAGTTACTCGAGAAGAATAGATTCTTCTGAATTTCTCCAGTCTTGTACACACGAATGCACCCATTGGAAAACCCAAAGCGCGGAAGTGACAAAATTATGACGAAAGTCTGAACGTCAGATCACTTCTCAAAGTTCGGAACTTCAGACTAAGATCCCAGTTTAACAATTGACGAGGGAATGCATAGATCTCAATGTTCAAAATTTCGAAAAACTTATTGCAGAAAGGAAACATATGCAGGAACGTTCTTTGGTAAATTCATTTTAATTCATCGGCTTCAATCTAGTTCAAACTTGGACTCGCCGTCAGTAATATTATTTTGGGGGTTGGTACGTCCTACAGGACGTACCAACCCCAAAAATTATATTACAGACTGTGGGTCTAAGATTGGACTACATAGCTTCAGTCGGGACCGATTTGTTGTTCCCACAACCCCACTTCGTCTGAACACACTGGTGCCATTGTCATTTTCAGAGTTTTACGAACAGAAGAATGATTTGCTAAAAAATCATGGGAAGCGACTATTAATCGACTAACCGTCGATTACTGGTCACGATTAGTCGATTACAAAAAATGATAGTCGCGACAGCCCTATTATAGAACACCCTTTGGGTCCAAGTTTGGACTAAATATTTCCCACTCTTATTTTTAAATCAGGCGCCGCGTGGCAGAGCGAGAGATCATTTACCTCAAAATGACAGGCTTTTTATTCCTCGTACTGCCCTTCTTTGTAGGGGGGGGGGGGGGAGGAGGTAGTATTACTAACATTTTCAACAGTCAGGGTAACAGGTGGAGGAAGCTGGTGTACCCGGAGAGAACCACCAAGCAGCGGTGAGCAATTATCAGACTCCTCAACATACATGTACTAGTTCCGCACAAGCAGGGTTAGCATTGGTTGAAGACAGTTGCACCATCAATGTGCAGTATTCCTCAGTACATAGTGCCACCAAAGCCCACCATGCCTCCATGTGGGCAATCAGGATTAAGTGCCTTGTCCAAGGACATAATGCAGTTACCCTGGTGGGGATTGAACCATGGACCATTTGGTTACAGTATGGCCGGCATGTACTGACCACTTTCCATGGTGGGCAATATTTCCAGATGCAATGATATTAGATTCGCAACACTAATTATAGGAATAATCATCAAAAATTTAATTAATGAAGCACCGTTGTGCCACAATATCTTCCCCTGTACATCATCCCTCCTGGAGGAAGATGTTCTAGGATATCTTCTTCCCCCCCCCCCCCTTTTCCTAGGATATCTTCCCCCACCCTCGATATCTTCCACCCATCAAAAAAATAATAAAATAAAACTACTTACGTGTATAATAACATACTAGTAACATTTATTTACTGAATTTTCATCACATTAACATTGAAAAAGTTGTTCAAACTCTTGAATTCATACATTTATGCATTTCATTTTAATTTCATGTCAAAATATTATTATCTTCCCCTTCACCAATTCCCATAGCAACCATAGGTTTTATTTACACTCTCACCCAACCATAACAATCCAAACAATGGTTATAAATGTTGTATGAATGTCTACAGGACTTTCACAAGGTGACAAGGGGTGGTGGAAGATAACCAGGCCTGGACATCTTCTCGTTATTAACAGCCAATCTTAGAGCTTTTGTAAACAAAAAAACATTTTGATTTTGACAGGGCGAGATGTCTAGGCCTGGTTATTCCCCACCCCCACAAGCCAGAAAATAAGCAAACTGACATCTGCAAAATGAGGTCCCAAGAGGGTGAATTTAGTGATGTTACCCTGCACAGCAGGGTAGCATCACTAAATTTACCCTCTGTGAACCTCAATCTGAATCAGGGTCTCATAACTAAACAGAAAAGGGTACCCAGAGGATAAATTGGAACACTGTATGGGATAGCATCATCAAATTCACCCTCTGGGGACCCCATTCTGCAAATGTCAGACTGCTTATTTTCAGGCTTGCACCCCCAACCCCCTCCCTCACACTGTCAAAATATATCACAGTCATAAAAAAGGAAGATATATATTTATTTTAATGAGATACTATTAAATCTTATCTACTGAATTAGAATCAGCCAATCTTACAATCTTTGTAACCGTTTTTTTTTCTTCAAACTTTGACAGGATGAGAGAGATGTCCAGGCCTGGATATCTTCCCCCTCACCTTGTCAAAATATTTATCAACCGTGAAAACATTTTTTTTAATTCTGTACTGGTATTTGAACACTAATGAATTAGAAACAGCCTATCTTAGAACCTCTGACGTTTTTTTTTATATTTTGACAGGGTGAGGAGAAAGATGAATTGTTTCTAAAATTCATTCAAAATATTTCTCTCCTTGACTTAATCCACATTTTTGTTATGTGTTCCCGAGTAATTTTATACAAGGATTTAGATGCTTAATTGCAAATGTAATCAAATAGTGTGAAAATAATAGTAAAAGAAACAATGAATACATTTTAAAATTTAGGTGGTGGGGGGTGGGGGGGGTTGAGATATCCAGGATGGGGAAAGATATCCTAGAACAATCCCCCACCCACCCCAACGCTAGCTCCAATTTGGAGCCCAGGTGCTCTGATTTTTATAATCGGATATTTATTTGTCGCACACTGGGCTCCACATCTGGACCTTGTTTTCATTATATACCACGAAACGAGAAACAAGTTTAGATAATTGGTCCTTGTTAAATACATGCTGGTCGTTCGGTCCAAACAAAACATTGCATGTGCTCGCTAAACAACACTGAAAAAGAATCTGATATTTATTGACATGGATAACACCTACCGCATTAAAAAAATGTTTTTCTTCCCGTTCATGCGATAATCAGAGCATGTTTCGGGGGAACACTTTTTGGGTAATTGAAAATTGGCAATGTACACTCAGCCGAAACGAAGTCAAGTAACAAGTTTTAAAGAAGATTCTTCAACAAAAACGCCGATACAAGCTGATACGAGCATCTTAATATCAAAACATTCAACAGTTTTCCTGGAACACGTTCTAAAACAAAATAAAAACTGTGTTTCAAATAAAATCGCCAACCAGCATTCTACTCTTATTCTCGAATAAAACGGAAATTAGGCTATATTAATAATAACGAATTATCGATCTTATCAGTGCAGGGTCGTCGAGGAATAATCAGACCCCGATCGAGAGAAAAAAGGGGCTCGTGTAGTCCAAACTTGGACCTGAAGTCCGTAATATAATTTTTTGGTGTGATATGCCCCAAAGGACTTATAACACCAAAATAATATATAAAGGACTTTGGGTCCAAGTTTGGACTAGGCCCCGTGTTAATGTCTAGCCGCGAGACGGTGCGCATCATACCCAGTCGTATGGCGACTAGTGGAGGCGAGTACGAAAGGGGCATCCCTTTCTCGAAGGTGGGGGAAGGGAAAAAACAAAATCGTTTTTATGGATGTCAAAAGATGAGGTTTCCTTAATTTTGACACATGACCATGAATTCTTGCGTGAGGGAGTGGGGGAACGCGGAATTCGCGTAATATTGAAATAACCACCAGAAAACATGGTTTCAGCTGCATAGGAGTGCTTGAGGTTGTACTCCAGCAGTGACGCGAGTGGGGCCCATTAACGTCTGCCTCTTGTTACTACATCCCCACCCCCGCCTACCTCCTGTCGACGGCCTGCACCACTGGTAGTGCCGGGTCACTGATATAGGCCTAGGCCCCCTCACCAGGGAAATACAGCAATCCAGCTTCACCCCCCCCCCCCCCCCCAACATTTGCCCGTCTATATATGATGTGCCACATTCGCCACAAGGAAATAAGGCCCTTAGTTCAGCTCCTGTCCGGGTGGTAAATATTCAGGTGATAACTTCCGGTTGGACAGGTCTCCTGGTGGTGGGGAATGACCGACATTCATTTATAAAAGATAACATTAAATATGTTTGGTAATACTTTTATTCAATTTTAGCTCCGAGTTATCAATCGGTCGTTTAAGTATGGGTATAGCACACTACTATCTAACCCCCCCCCCCCCCCCCCCCCCACACACACACACACGCGCGCGCATTGTCTCATGCGCGTATAGAGGCGAGGTGATGACTGAAACGAAAAGGGGTCTACCACTCTCGTCGTCGGGATTCTGAAGCTTCAAACGGAAAAAAATTGGAAATTGGCACTTGTGGAAGTTCAGTGTGGCCCATCGGGGGCTTTTTACACATGACCACATTATATTCCGACCAACATATTCATGCTGGTGTGGATTCATCGCAAAGTTTGAAAATGGGAGAATATAATATTATCTGCGAATGCCGGACATGTGCCCCCCCCCCCCCCCCCCCGACGAGTGCCCCCCCTCCCCTTGACATTTGCCCCCCGGACATGGGCCCCCCCTGGACATGAGCCCCCTCGTTATAGCAAATATGGACATGAGCCCCCCCCCCCCCCCCTCCCATTCCCGGACAACTGCCCCCTCCCCTGTCTGTCATCATTTTATTACCGCTTACTGCAAAAAGCACTTGAACAACGGTATACAATAAAAACATATTTGCAACTTTATACCCTTGTCTACTGGGAAGGAATTGGAGACGAGCCCCTAAAATTACTTTTTATCGAATCTTGTGTGTGTGTGTGGGGGGGGGGGGGGGGGGGGGGGAGGGACTTGCTAAAAAATGGTTGTCCCCCAAATGTGACTGATTTCCTCCCCAATTACAAGGTGGGAAAGGCAGCCATTGTGTGTGTGGGCGGGGAGCTCTAAATTCGATCTCAGGCCATCATATTTTTCAAAATTTCTCTGCAGAGATCCCCAGGCCACATGCAGGCAGTAAGAAGGGGGAAGAGGGGCTGCCAATTTTCACACACCCACATTGGTGTTACGAGCCTCGATAATGCACGCGGAATCATTTTTTGAGCAAAATCCCCCCCCCCCCCCACACACACACCGGTTGCCTTTCCGACCTTGTAATTGGGGAGGAAATCATCCCCCTCCCCCCCCCCCCCCCCTAAAAAAAGAAGTGGAACAAGAGAGTACCCCAACTTTCAATTTGTACATATACTTCACACACAGGGTCACGTTACACACGATTTTTATGTCCCAAATAATATTTATTCGAAAATCATACTGGTCACCCCAATGGTCATAGTATATTATAAATAGCGGCATATTATACTATTATCATGTGGGTGCCGAGTATGATTTTCTAATAAATATTATTTGGGAATTAAAAAAATAGTTTGTAATGTAACGTGCCACTGTGCTTCACACTTTTGCGAGTTCATTATTCATTGTTTTCTTCTGAGTTTGATTGAGGTCACTTGCTCTGACAGCTCAAACCGATGTCGGGAGTGCCAAATAAAAAAAAAAATATTGTTTGTCTGAAGGATTTATGTGAAAAATAGGCCAATTCACATTTTTGTATTACGTTGCCTTTTAGTTCCCTCCCAATTCAAATGTCGTTCTTAAATTGGCCCGCTTTGTGGCTCCCGAGTTTAGGATTTGAGTGTGACGTCACGGTGTGATGGTTAATCCCAATGTGAAATTAGGAAATCTTGTTGATTTTTGCTTGGGCTATGCCGAATATCGAACATTTTTGGAATAACAAACATCGAACTGGGCAATATTTTTGTGCAGAATTGTTTAAGAGGTGACCAACTTGAACTGCAAACTGGAATAAGCTTGTGAAAGAAGGTAATTCAGTCATTTTTATACACCCAAACCGTTCGTACCGAAAAACCGTTACGAACGTCCGATTGAAAAATCGCCTTTAAATTTCTAGCTGAGAACGAGCACATAAAATATCAAAATCATAAAATAAGCTCGTTCGAGGCTAGAAATCTAGCTACCCCAACGCCAGCCAGGGGTAGGGGAGGTCCAGGGAAGAGATATCCTGCAATATATTCTTTAATTAAAATTTTGTTGATGATTTTTATTATCCGGTACAGTGCTGGAAATGAACAAAATTGAGAGGTGCTGTTTTAAGCTCCCGTGAAATCAGAGACGAGAGTAAATTGCACCTGTAAAATGCTAGTATATGAATTTTGGAGGGAATACTGTCGCCAAACACCAGAAACCTTAACCTTTTGAACCCAAGTGGCTGCTTCTCCAGCTAGGAACATGATACGTCATAACGTCATTAAATAGGATGGCTATTCAGTAAATGTGTGAAGTAGACCAATCAATATTTACAGCCCCGAGGCTGCACATTGAAAATATTGATCAGTCTACCCCAAATAATGAATATGGACTCTTCAAATTGCTGCCATTAAACTGGCATGGAAGATACCACAAGTGTTCAAAGGGTTAAATGTATAAGGAATTGCTGAATTATGACAGCTACTGGCCACAGAGTGCTGCTTTCTCAAAACAACACACATTTATACATGTATGCCCTCACCGTATATTAGTGCTCCACAATATTTTTCAACAAGTGCATTTTTTAACTCCCGTAAAATAGAAAAGACGGGTGCTGACAGGAGCAATTGCACTCATGCATGGACATCACTGCTCATGAGTGGATTCTGACCAGACCAGTGGGCAGTACTACTAGTACTGTAGTAGAATTCCAATTCTATAACCACTGAGCCACCAAGCTCCCTGCCAATTTATTATCAGTCTTATTCTATAGGAAAGATATTCTTTTACTACTGAACAGTGTCTACAACATTATCTGCAGGCTGATTGAAAGTTGAACCTTGACAAGCCAAAAATTAAAATCAATTCAACAGACAACACATAAAATTATAAATGTAACGAAAGTTATCCGCCAGCCAATATACTGGGGTATACCATCTGGTACTGTTATCGAAAACACGGTGTACTAAATATTCAACTCGCTCTGTTTGACGTTTGCATTTTTAAAACGAGTTTTGTTTGCGATATTTAAATACAATTAGAACTGAATAAAATTACGATGTCTCGAAAAATGGAAAGATGTCTAACCTTACAATACCAAATATTCAATGAGTTGTCAGTCAACACTGCAAACAGCATCCGATCACAGCTGGCAGCTACATATCTAAATGGTCCTAAGTGATCCAGTGGTTGCTTCAAATATTTCGGCCACCCCACCGGAAAATACATATTGAATCGACCACTTTGGTTTTCATCTGCCACATCAAGAAGACATTTTTAATGAAACTCAGCTGTCTCGATCTTACGAGAACTGTAATTGGACAAGAAATTGTTGATGCCCAATCGCAACTCGCGATGTGAAATCCCCAAGGCTATTTGTCTTATACAGCTGAAGATACAAATAATAGGCAAGTTGGATAGATGCAACATTTTTTTGGCCTTCAAAACAGTAGTGTTTGATCTAAAACGAGAACGAATACAATACGCTCACTAGACTGACATGTAAGCACCACTTATAGTCTAGAGTAGCTTAAGACCTTTTTTAGCACAATAGTTACTTGAGGGACAAAACCATCAATTTCAGTTGTGGGCATGCGTGATCTACCTTTGATTATATTCCTTCATTTTTGCCTTGGAGCAAGGTGCTGCAAGGCCCATTTTCAAAATAGCGATCAAAATCCCCAAGCCGCCCGTGCTAAATAACGAATGCTTACAGGTCTAACGCGTATAAATGTTTCAGAATGCTACCAGAAGACAAGGGTAACGCCAAATAGGCTAATTGATATAAAGTAATATTCAGCCACAAAATAGACTTCAAACCAGGAATGTCATTGAATAATTTATCGTTTCAATATGGCCGACACATTCCAAGATGGCGTCCATAATTCAAAATGATTTGCAATGAGAACATCATTTGGTTTATGGACAATAGAAGAAGTAAGAATTGTCCGGCAAGGTATCTGATTTTGGTACAAATCTAGTTATTGTAGTTAGGTTATTAGTTTAATGGTTGGTGTGGCAATCGGCGCTTTTGGGCTGCGTCTTTTTCATGTACTGGCGCTTTCTAAATGAACTACTGTTTCAACTAGTTTCAACTTTTGAGATTTTTCAGCATTTGGATATTGTCACTAGACACATAACAATAATAATTATAACAATTTGTCCGGACAGATCTGTCGCGGTTCTATGGTGAGAAGGCCTTGGTTAGCCTTGTTCTCCCAAATGCCTTCTTATCCCACGACTCTCCTCTCCTCCCAAACTCTGAGATGAACTGCTTGATGGCATCCCGTGCCCCATTCTTCCCACTGAAATCTCTCCGATAAGCACACTAGCCCTCTCCTTCGTGTCTCTCACTAGCCACACGTCCTTCGTTCTCCTATCCCACTTCCCCGTCATATTCCCGGCAAATCTTATTCTGTTAGACTGGCCCGGTATTTTGGACATTCTAATAGAAAGTGTTCCAAGGTCTCCACTGCGCCAAAACTACACATGTGGTACTCCCTTTCATTGTCTATCCCAGTTTTGCCCTAAGCTCCAGCGACCTCAGCTTGAACAACTGTGACCTACCAATGGTGCCATCAAGGTACTCTTCAAATCTTGGCTTCTCTTTATCATGCAGGCCACCCAAAGACATCTTTGCTTTGACCCCGCTCTCGCCAATTCAAGTTACAATCTTTTTTTGACGATTTTTTACCATGGTCTCTGCCAACTTCAAAATCCGAGATCTGCACTGAATAGTTCTCTGTTACCGCCTTCACTTGGTCTATACATTCCGTCTTTATGTTTGAATTCCGAATATTCTGGAACAGTAATTTACACCAACAGCTGACCGGGAAATTTATTAAATAGTTACGGTAACAGGGTTTCATTAAGTCTATCCTGTCCTTAATTCTCACCCACCCAAATTCACCCCTTATTGTTTCTGGTTCTGCGGCATTACTCGATCCCGTTATCCATCGGTCTGCTTCGTTCTGCTGGCCGGGTTTCCAAACGCTTTAAATCTATTTGATTTAGAGGTATCACTTTCGTACCATATGTTATACTGGTTACACCCACCATTTCCCAAATTGTTTTCCCCACAAAAAACGTATTGTAGCTGTTTCTCCCTATCAGTTTCATTTGATTAAGAGTTCGTCTGCCCCTCACAATTAGTTTATTCCTGTGATTTTTGTAGATGCCTCTTTGCGTGATGTTTATATTTACCCCTATATACTCGTAGTAGTATGTCTCTCCTACACTAAAAAGTTTCCTGCTACCTTCCGGAATACAGAACTCTTCACTTTTGAGTAGGTTCCACTTTGTGACCCAATTGTATAGCTTTCCTTTTGCTTTCATTTAGTTCCAATCTCCATATGTGCCCATATTTCCCAACAAGTGTCAGCATTTTCTTCAGCCCCCACTTCGCCTTCCAACAGTAGTACCTTATCATCTACGAAAAATAGCCCTGGGATGTTCGGCCTCCAACTGCTACCCCTCTTTGCTATGTAGGAGTTCATCTTCCAAATCTTTAATGTATAATGCAAAAAGAATTGGCGAAAGGATACACCCCTACTTTGGGCCTATCTCCATAGGTACACGTTTTGTTGTGATGTTACCCAGGCTAAGTTCACTTTCTACATCTTTATATAATGCTTTCAAAATTCCAACAACCACACCTCTCAGTCCCAAGGACTCAAAATTTCACCACATACCCCCTCTCCATACCCCATCATGTGCCCTTTTCACACCCAGAAAGGCCATAAACATTATAATAGAATTTATTCTGGACAAATACTCTAAGAGCTCCCAATAAGGTTACCACTGCCATTGACCACATACATCCTAACGCCGCAATGGGGACATTGCACCCTGGACACAACATTGACTGAGACGTCTGCTAAATAAAACCAGAACTCTAATGTTTCGGGAGGCAAGCGCATACCACCAATGTCGCGTATACCAGCAAAATAACATAAAGAATATCGTCATTGAATATAACAACAATATGACTTTGGAGGGCGTTACGGTTTATTAACAGACCGAGGGGAATGAATAACAGCCGGAGACGAAGTCGAGGGTCATTAATAAGCCAGATGGCAGTTCTTCGGTGAACAAGGACGCTCGACAAAATCATGTTCTTACTGTTATTACCACGAAAGAAAGCTGGTGGCGGGAGGTTAATGACGTTTGTTTTCATTAACACCCGCCGCTCGCTTTCGGTTGTATGAAGCCATGAATTGTTGAGTTTCACCGCCTCGCTAATTCCCGTTAACCCTTTACCCAACGTAACGGCAAAAACCGGCCAGCGCTACCCTCAAAAATCACCAATTAATTTTCAATATAGTTTCATTTTTTGTCTCAAAAACATAGGTTATGACCCCTCGTTGGAACGAGCTCGTTCCAACGAGGGGTCATAACCTATGTTTTTGAGACAAAAATGGAAAAAAATTTGTTATTCAAGAATTTTTTTTGCAAGTGTCGTCTGCTTTTCATGTTAGGTAAAGGGTTAATATACTGGAGAACGACCGCTAAAGCGGTAATAATCTATATAAATGCGAATGTCTCTCTCTCTCTCTCTCTCTCTCTCTCTCTCTCTCTGTTCTGGATGAACTCCTCAGTTTCTCGACCGATCGATCTCAAAGTTTGAACACGGGGGTAATTCGTCCTTGCGAGTAACATGGAATGGGTGCCGTGCTCGTGCAGGGTGACCTTGAAATTGATGACCTTGGCCTTTTATTTTGAAAACGGCTGAGCCGATCGGGCTAAAATTTCATATGTGCGGGTATATTGGCCCATCGATCATTTTGACTTTATCGGGGTGCCCGTGCGGGGTGACCTTGAAATTGGTGATCTTGACCTTTTATTTCGAAAACAGCTGAGCCGATCGGGCTAAAATTTCATATGTGCGGGTATATTGACCCATCGATCATTTTGACTTCTTCGGGTTGCCCGTGCGGGGTGACCTTGACCTTGAAATTGGTGACCTTGACCTTCTATTTCGAAAACGTCTGATATAACCATCTTCTCCCTTGCAACGCCGGGTATCACCCGCTAGTACTTATTAAAAACCACTCGGTCAAGTGTACATCGCACCATCAACCGCTTGCTCAAATTTGAAGACAGTATTCCTACTGCTACTGATGATCTAGCGTTCCCTCTCAGACAATACGTAATACAACTCATTTAGTAACATTGCAACAAGCGAATATCCGGCTTGAATGCCGGGGTGTCCAAACACTTCGTCCCCTGAGTTCCAATGTGTTCTGTGTGCCAGTAGGCACATAGAAGACATTGGAGCTCAAGAGACGACTTCTATGATTTTGATTCCTGATCTCATTAACATAAAAGAGAGGCAGAAATCTGTTTTCCCGGATGTTTTCGGGGATATAATAATCAGTTTTCCTCTAGTGATCTCGTCAGATAAAGCTAACAATAAAAGATACCAGGAGTTAAAAACGATTTGAGCTGATCGTAGTCTGACGACTGCGGTTACCCCTTCTGTACGCCCTTCGAATTCTCACCACATGACACCAAGTGGAATCCTCTGGCCCTCCGGCCAAATGCACCAACCATGCAGTCTGTCCAGGGCCAACACCATAAAAATAATCTGATCCACCCCGAACTTTTAAAACTGCGAAAATTGGGGTGTCCATTATTACCCCTCTCGCGTATCGGGCTTAACCAGTTTGGGTCCAGCACAGCTGATTGCCCATCTCCTCATAATCAGTGTACACAATCTAAAATCAAATGGGTTCAAAATAACCCAGATCAACTGAGTTGAAGAACATGAACCCGATTGGGTTCATATTGACTCAACCCAGTTGATTAGGCTTAGTTTTTAACTCATTTGCTTTTAGAGTGCAGTCGACTGCCAGTCCTCCAGATGGCCCAGTGTGCACGTGGACCACAACGGTCTTCCTGTCCAAACATATGGTTATTCACAAGTAGTACGTAATGTGGTTTTCACCTCATATTGGCCGGACCTAGGTGCCAGACCTCGGAAGTGACGTCATGTCACGTGATCTAGTGGCGTCATGTTGTGTTGTCATGGTAACCCGCGCGGGCGGCCATGTTGTGACGTCATCCCCATAGTGATACGTGGTGTTTGTGCGCATGCGCAGCGCGTGTTGTTAGGATCACACGTGATTCCGTCTTCCATTTTCTATACTGGAGGCCGCCATTTTGGTTTCTATGGTAGCACGTGGTTACTATGTTATCCAAAGGCCTACAACAAGACGGGGTATGTTCGGAGGGTTGTTCGATTGAGTAGGTGTAATTTTCCGATTCGCAGAATTACCACAAACAACCCGACAAGTTGTACTATTTCGAATTCTTTCAGAATTCTCTGCTTCCATCTATCTATGCAATAGTTTTCGTCTACCCGACCATGTTCTTTTGTCCTGGAGTATACTTCAATAGAGTAGAAGAGCCTATCAGCTGGAACAGCTTTGCTTATTATTGCTATATTTAGCTGCTCTGGTTTGTTTTTGTTAGTTCTGACCCTATTCCGAGTACTCTTTTTGTTTCATTTATCTAGATCACCCAATCAGTTCACTTTCCTGACGCCAACTAACCAATCAGATTGCTTTATTTCCCCTAACCTGTACTTAACCTACAGAGTTACCTTCCCCTATTACAACGAAGTCCTATCCGATTCTCATCACCTCTATATCCAATGGCCACGTCCCATGAATCCCTTTTTATGAAACGTCTCTGGTTATGGAATTATGTCCAGTCTTTTCGGCACTTCGTCCCCTGAGTTCCAACCCGTTCTATGTGCCAGTAGATAGAACACACTGGAACTCAGAGGACGATTTGTGATTAAATTGTTTACCTCCCTTGTTTCAACGGTCCTAGGCTTTGGAATGACCTGGAATCGAGTATAAGAAATGCTACAAATCGTTCTGCATTTAAGCAAATTCTAACGCCAAAACTGTTTTCAAATTATCAAACACAAATAATATGTAACAACCCGTATTGCCCAGACTGTAGTAGACAGTTTACTATGCTAATCTGTAATTCAGTTCTGTCTCAGTCTTGTTTTTTGCTTTTGTCGGCTAGCTCGTCACTCAACTTATTCCCAAATTATCTAAATTATTTGAATCATTTACTTTCAATATTATTTTCAATGTATTCTAAAACATCATTGCTATTATTAAGAGTCTTGTTTCCCATGCAACAATTCAACATTAGTTCAAAATGATCTGTATTTCTTTCTTCCCGACCAGGGATTAAAATTCATGCGCGAATCCGAATCGATTCGCGCAAATGATCCTCGCAAGGAAAACAATGAGAATCAACTTAGATTCGCGCAAATTGTTCATTTGATTCTTGTAGATTCTAAAGGTGGCTTTAACAAGCCAAGAGAATGCTCTGTCTTTGCCCCCTCATAATAAGGTAAAAAAAAAACTACACTTAGCAGTGGTGTGTAGTGAATTCTTGGCTGCCTATATAGGCAGCCAAGACTTAACTAGACACCACTGCCACGATAATGTAATTTCCATCAGCCAGACCACCAAAAGCCAGTATGTTGGAACATGTACGTGTACGTGTGTGAGAAACTCGACAAAATGGAAACTGGGCCCATAAAGGGAAAACTCTCTGAAAAAAACTATGACGTTTGTCTTTTACTATGGCATATGTAAATGTTGCACTCACATAACAGTACTCTCAAATCAAAATATTTAAGAACTGAAAATTGAGTCTCGCAACAGGAGCTCGCGAGAACGTGAATCGAGGCAAATTTTAAGGCCTGAAGAGAAAACAAATAACTGAGTTTGCTTGCATGTCTAAAAAACTTTTTTCTGTAAATGTTTAACAAATATTGATGAAATCTCTAAAGACTTTTTTCCTGTCACAGACTTGTTGAATTGCAAAGGTACTTAAATGTTTTATATTCTTTTTGACTGAATATTAGTCATTATACAGTGCAGTCACCATGGATTGGTCGTTATCCACGCATGGGCAGTTATGTCCACGCATGCGTTTACCAGGCAATACAAATCATCGGCAGCAAAATTTTAATTAATGAAGCACCGGTCTGTACCCGGTGTTTCATTACAAGGTTCCTGCACCAAACCTCCAAGCAAATTCGAGGAGTTTCAAGGCGGTTTTTGGTGCTTTTTCAAGGAATTTCAGGGAGAAAAACAGACAAAATTCAAGGATTTCCCAGGAAACATTTTCCACTTGCATCCAAGAGACAGAAAATATAACTGGACCCTTTACCTAAGCTAACAGAAAAAACCAGCCAGCGCTTTCCATGAAATTCACTGTTCAATCTCTTTATATTTTCATGTTTTGCTTCTGAAACATAGGTTATGACTCTCATTGGAACGAGCGTATCACGCTCGTTCCAATGAGAGGTCACAACCTATGTTTTGGAAAAAATTAAAATGTTCAAATGCACAGTAATTTTTTCACAAGTGTCGTCTGCTACTAGGTAAAAAGGTAAAAGAATGGACATCAGATGTACAGTATTTTGAAATAGCACACTGTCCATGCATAGCCGACTCCATTTCCAGGAGTTTCCATCATTGCTATTATTAAGAGTCTTGTTTCCCATGCAACAATTCAACATTAGTTCAAAATGATGTGTATTTCTTTCTTCCCGACTGTATACTCCGTCTGATATGAGGTTGCTCCAATTATATTTTCTACCTTGAGGGATAGCAGGAAGACAGGCAATCTGGCTATGCTGTCCCCAACGGTATGTATATGTATTACAACATTATTCTGTAAATGTATTGATTATCATATTTTACATACCGTTAAATAAAAGAATAGAAATAGAAATTGTCTTACAACGACTGTCATATCCATCTGGCACCTGTACTATGTCTATTGTGAGGAAACGGCTCAATATAACCATTAGGCTTACTGCTAAATTCAAAGAGCCTAATTTATTTAATTTTGTTTTTAGATATTTGAAATAAATATACTGTTTAAACTAAATGAAATAAATGGCATTGTTTAGTACTTGGTGGGCAGTTATGATTCTATATCAGCTAAAAATAATTTTATCCCAATCAAACTTACTCACAGGGTGTATTATTATACAAGGGAACATACAGTAACATTTTTTATTGGAGGGGCGAGAGATATTCTGACGGAGGATAGCCGCTAGCCAGTTGTTGATGAAGAGTGTTGGATTATAATATATGTGCCCTGTAGGAATGAGTACAGGCCTAGTGTTAATGTATTAATAACGTAATAATTAACTACATTATTTTTTCCCCTTTCCAGAAAAACAGAAAATATCGAGACTTTCTTTATTGAAAATATTGGTTGGTCTGCCATACAAACTGACTGCGCAACTGTAACCATTATCAACTTTGAGAATCCCCGTCGTATAACAATCCTGGACCAGAAAAGCGGTCTCCCTGGTTCGGTGGGTTGAGGTCAATAATGTGTAAATCATCACACAACCGAACTGCAACAACTGGTGGACTGTTCTGATTTCATCTGTAATCTGTAATCTCTGTATGGAAATTCCTCTCCTGCCAGGAGCACCAACTAGAGCTGAAATGGTTAAAGGGTTTTCTTGATCGATTAATCACGTGGGTTAACCTTGGTTAACCGATTAATCGCTTATCCAAATAGATACCTGAATAATTGCCATACCGTTGATGATTTACAGCATGAACCATTTACCCAACGTAATAAACAACACCTACTAGGCCTATATACAAAAATCTCCATTCAGATTTATTATGTTTTCAATTTTTGTCTAAAAAACATAGCTTATGACCCCTCATTGGAACGAATTCGTTCCAACGAGGGGTCATAAGCTATGTTTTTGAGACAACAATTGAAAAATTTTAGTAATTCATGAATTTATTTTGCAAGTATCGTCTGCTACCCGCATTGGGTAAAGGGTTAAGAATGACCGTTTCCAGCTACTGATACAGTATAATGATCATGCAAGTGAACAAGTATGTCATCAAGTAACTTTCATGCTTTACTCTCTCTCATATAATTGATGTGAGTCAGTGTGACAATGTTTGCGCCTTTGTTAACCCATATAATACAGTAGTTCAAAAGTAACGGTTAATCGAATAATTACTGTTTGAATCCATCAAGATGTTGATCAATGATTAATCAATTAATCGGCTAACCGTTTTCAACTCTAGCACCAACATATAAATATTGATTTTTTATTGTTTTTTTCTGGATATGATATAAGCGACAATTATTGGATGATTTTGTATGATTGTTTCATTTGATGTAAAGTTTCAATTAATGTTAATTATAGATCTGTTTAATTTTGTATTTTTTTCTCCCCTGGTTCCAGCCTCATTCAACACTTGTGTTCTTCTTAAATGTAAGTCAAAGATTAAATTTCTAGATAAGCATTCTATGTGGAGAATTTCACTGCAGTCAAGATTTAGACAAAATAAAGAATCGTGTAATGGGTCAAGAATCAGACGAAGAGACAGTTCAGGTAAGGTAGAAGATTCCAATGAAGGTAGAACTTGTAAAGAGATGTGATTGTTGATAATGTTTTTGAATTCTGTGAAATACTGTTGTCTTGTGGACTGTAGCAAAGGACATTGTAGAAGGAAATGTTCTCGGTTTTCTGCATCATTAATGCAGAGACGACATGTCTCGGAGGTTCTACCTTTATTAAAAAAATTTTCTTGCACTTGAAGAGGGAATGTTCCACAGATGACATTTGCTTTGATGCGAGCTTTTTGTGTTTTTAATGAATTATTTTCTTTTGCTGATGTCAATGGGAGTGCAGGTTGAAAGAGACTTAAGTAATCTCATTTATTTATTTATTTATTTATTTATTTATTTATTTATTTATTTATTTATTTATTTATTGGTGTTTAAGGTCACATACTTATGCACAATGGCTAATCATGGCCGTGACAGTTTTACGGGTGGACGAAGCCATAGTACCCAGAGAGAACCACCGAGCAACGACGAGCAGCTGCCAGCTCCCCAACATCGTAACTCCGCACTGCAGCACAGGCAGGGTTAGATTGGTTGAAGACATGCGCACCATCCACGGGCAGAACGTCTTAGTACACGGCGTCATCGTGCCCCCATGTGGACAATCGGGGTTAAGTGCCTTGCCCAAGGACAAAACGCGGGAGTCCGAATCGATCGCTCAGACGGTCGCCCATCCGAGGATTAACCAGACTCGACGTTGCTTAACTTCGGTGATCTGACGAGAATCTCATGACATAAAGTGAAGTGATGATAATATTAACTTCTGACCTTCAAACTGTGAATAAAACTTGATTTTGCAGCATACACATGTACAATAACAATTTCCAAGTAACAAATCGTCCCCTGAGTTCCAAAGTGTTCTATGTGCCAGTAGGCACATAGAACACATTGCAACTCAGGGGACGAAATAACAATAAGTGTATACTGCATGGAAATGGGATAGCCGAAGAGGCTGTCTTCCTGCCACTCTCATACTCAAGATTTCTTGACATCAAGGCCTTTTCCTTTGATTTTCTCCTGGGGGAGTGTGGGGGGGGGGGGGGGGGGGGCTAAATAAAATAAAATGAAAAATCACCACCATGCACGGACCTGGGTCATTTCTTGCTGAAGTTACACTAGTTTAACAGATTTATAATTTGAAAGAAGAAGTAATGGGCTTGAAAGATGAAATCCTTTTATTTTAAACAAAACAATGAGGGCAAGACGGGTTGGCACAAAGAAAACGAATTTAGAGTTGTATCTATTATTGACTTTTTAAACAAAGGCCTACTGCATTGTTGTAATTCTGGGTTTAAATCATTCCATATTTTCGGAAAGGAATGGGGTGGGAGATCCGCAGAGAAATGTGTTCTCAGTTTGAGTGTACGCACGCACCCTGATTTTCTGGTTTCCATTCCGGAATCCGGAGGGATTTGTATAGATTTCAAAAGTACTTTCGGAAGATACACGCAGTTTATTATGATACCTGTCATGCATAAACAAAAGAACGTGTAATCTATATAAGTCATCGAATTTCCGTATGCCACAATTTTTGAATAATGGTTCGGTGTGCGGGGTATATTTTCCGTTCGTTATAACGTGAATAGTCTATTTTGCAGGGTTATAATTCTAAAATACAGAGACTTAAGGAATCTGATGACATAAAGCAAAGTGATTATAACTTCTGACCTTCAAACTGTTCTTCATGTGCTTCATTCCAATAATGAATCACATTACTCTTCACTAATTTCTTCCACCACTTTTTTTGGAGGTAGATTGTTAATTAGATCATGCAAGTTAGGCAGCTCACATTTCGTCCCCCGAGTTCCTATGTGTTCTATGTGCCAGTAGGCACATAGAACACATTGGAACTCAGGGGACGATTTCTCTAGTACCGTTTGAATCTTCATCACCCAACTTTCTGATTTTCTCGACTTTAGAGCTGCTTGTCTTTGAACTATGCTGAATTCAACTGATGCCTTATTTTTCAGTAGATTGTATAGAAAATTTAACATTCTTATATGAATAATAGCTTCACCTGGAGGAATAACAATAAAACCAAGTATAGCAATGGATACAGTTCCATTTGGGAGGCTTGACGAATTCTAGGTTTTTCTTTTTGCCATTTTTCTAGAAGACTTACTGATGATTTTTCAAATGCCCACAGTTAAAGTACCATAAAGCAACCGTGGAATTATAAACGATAGCCATAATTTTCGAGCAAATCTCTAGGATTCAAGCTACTTCTACTATACATACTCCTAGTAAAGCATATAAAGCCCTTGTTGTACATTTAATCGTTTATTCTACCCTTCCAGACTTTTAGATCAGTGTAATTTGGGCACAACGGCAAATATGGATGTGGCTTGCATGGTAGGAGAAAAAGCACTGGTATTTCCTTCTTCTTGGCGTCTGTTTTCGGTTTTACGTCCCCGTCTTAAAATGATAGTTTACAACCCGTTGTTATTGGTCTTCAACATTATCACTGGTTCCCACCACCCTTTGACGTAAGTTTACTCGACAAACTCGAGAAGGCTTCTTAGCTTCCCAGTGTCGAGTCAAAGGCCTATTTGAATGTAAGCCAAATTACGCAGAGCGTTTACTGAGAAATGCCACAAACATGAATATAATTGATCTCAAGCTTACGTGCATGGCCATATAGAATTCGCCACAGAAAAGCAATCGCCGTCGACAGTGTCGTATACGACACTGTCGACGGCGATTGCTTTTCTGTGGCGAACTCGGTGGGGTTTTAAAAAGTTATTTGTCTGTTGCATTGTTTGATTCGATGGTAAGCTCTAAGCTATATTATAAGCATCAAGGAAACCTGGCCAAACTATATATTGCCAAAACACTGCAAAACCTTGGAAAAAGTTTCAAACTTCGCATAATTTGGGCACAATTATCTTATTTGGGCACAGCGTTTACCGTCGTTAGTTGGGAAGAATTTAAAGGCCTGACCCTTTCTTTATTGCAGCTTTTTAATGTTGAAAGCAATATGCCTAAATGTTTTCCATGTTCATCTTGTAAAATTTCATTATTGTTGATAATGAAAGTTTCTTCCTCTGCCATATCTGTTTTTCATGCATGGTGGTATCTCGCCTTCTGATTTTTCAATTCCACTGATTTTGGGTTGTTGATAGGTATACGGTCTCTATTTACTATGTGTTCTATACCATTTACCATTGAGATCTTGGCTGTTGAACTGCTGTCACTACTGACAGCCATGTCGTCAGCACATGTTGGTAGACTACAGCAAGCTGTTCCCATTTTTGTGTCACGGTTGAAGTCTTCCATATATCTCATAATATCCGAGTTTACTAATTTGAAGGGATGGGGGGGGGGGGGGGGGGGGGGGCTCTAGCATAGAAGACTGTTGGACTTCTATGCTAGAGGTCCCGAGTTCGATACCCACCCGGGACGACCCACGTTGTGTCCTTGGTCAAGGCACTTTATCCCGGTTGCCTACCTGGGGTACGATGACGCCGTATGCTAAGGCGCACTGCACGTCGATGGTGCACATGTCTTCAACCGCTGTAACCCTGCAGTGGAGATTGAACAGAGTTAGAATGTTGAGGAGCTGACAGTTGCTCGTCGATGCTCGGTGCTTCTCTCCGGGTTCTCCGGCTTCCTCCACCCGTAAAACTGTCACGGTCACGATTAGCCATTGTGCATAAGTATGTGACCTTAAAACAACAATAAATAAATAAATAAATAAATAAATAAATAAATAAATAAATAAATAAATAAATAAATAAATAAATAAATAAAGGGATGAGGCGAGAGACAACTGCCTTGTAATGTTCCCTGATGTATTTTAAAAGGTTTACTGAGGTGGCCTTCCCACTTCACCTGAACTTCAAAGCCTTTATACCATTGTCTTAGTACAAGCCAGTAATATCCAGGTATACCCAGTGGAGCAATCCATCATGCAATACTTTATCGAAGGCTTTTTCTGCATCCAGTAAAATTACAGATGTGTTGGTATTGTCTTCTTTGTTCTCTGTTATGCCTTCCATCGGAATAAAAGAAGCAAAGAGTGGTGCCAAATCAGCAGTAAAGCGTCTTTGTAGTTTCATTTGATTCTCTTCTAGGATTTTCTTTATTCTGGACACAATTAAACATTCTAGAAGTTTCCCCAGTAGACTTGTGATGATGATTCCCCTGTAATTAGTTGGTAATTACTTTAGTAGAGTTTTTAGGAGTGGATTGAGTATGCCTTCATGCTCTAACCGGAACCGGTACGGAAGCTTTTGTCCCGCCGGTACCGTGACAAAATTATTTTATGCAGAAATTCCTAATTGAACGAGGGTAAACAGACTGATATAGAGGATATGGAATGAGTGTTTTTCTCATATAATATTTATGAAACGAGTCTAAGAATTTTCCGTTTTAGCGAGCCTCGGACGAGTTTCATAAATATTATATGAGAAAAACACTCATTTCATATTCTATTTATCATTTGAGACACACACGCACAAATTAACCACTTAGTATGACCCTTTTAACCCATCACCTAACTTGAGTTGCAGACGGCACTTGGTAAAAACATCCACGAATAACTAAAAATTTTCATTTTTTGCTTCCAAAACATAGGTTATGACCCCTCATTGGAACGAGCTCGTTCCAATGAGGGGTCATAACCTATGTTTTGGAAGCAAAAAGTGAAAATATCAAAAAAATGAATGGCGTTTTTCTTGTAGGTAAAAGATTAATACAAAATAACCCACCCTAAATAGGATAGACAACGTAAATTCTCCCTACTGAAATTATGCAAATGTTACCCAGTTGTATTTTGTTTAGCCAATCAAATTGTCCAGTTTTGAAATTGACCAATGAAAGCTCCCAACTCTAATTATGCAAATTATGAAAATGTGGCCCAGTTGTATTTTGTTCAGCCAATCAAATTGTCTAGTTTTGAAATTGTCCAATGAAATCGACGGAAGGCTTTATTTATCACTGATTAATATGAAAAACAAAATATCAAATGTTTTAAAGTGAATAAAACGGACGAGTCATGTGATAAAACATGTATGGCACACTTGCACGACATACTTTCAACTTATTTGTGAATAAACATATCAAAACACTCAAAAGGAGCATGTTCTGTTCTGCGCAACGAGATTGATAAGGTCGACCGGTTTGACTTTACAAACGTTGCACCAAAGACAATGAAAGCGCCCTCATTGGTTACTTCAAAGAAATTATTCTGTGACGACATCAAAGTAATCATAAAGCACGATTTTCGTGCTTTAAGATTACTTTGATGTCGCCGCACAATAATTGTACGATGCCATGTTTATCTTTGCGATCTTTGGGACTGGGTCGGTTTAATTGCGAATTTCTCCCATCTGAATGCGATATGTCACTCAATTGTTGATTTGTTCGGGTACCGGTACCGGTTTCGGCGAGACAGGCTCTGTCCGTTATATTGGTGCCAGCGGTACTTTGACATGCCTCAGCAGCCGGATATGTAATAACAGCTGACAAATGAGATAAATAGGATGACAAGATGTTCAATTAAGATGTCAATACCATTCTTGATGTGCTCAGCTGTTAAACAATTCTTATATTGGCTCTTGTTGTTTTTTTTAGCTTTTTCACCTATGTTAAAATCTCTTCAGCTGTGAAATCAAGATTGTCTTGAAGAAGAGTATAAGTAGCATTTTCTTCAATTAAGGTTACATCTGCCTCCATCATTTCTTTGACTGGCACTGGCTAAGTTGTTTTCTTGTGGTGTTGCAAGATCCTCAGAATATGTTGCCCATACTTCAGGTTGCTCTTTATCTTGATATTCTCGGCCTTTTATTATCAAGGTGTCTGTCTGCTTGTTACTGGCTTTCCTTTGTCTTCTTTCTAGATTATTAAAAAAGGCTTTGGTCATGCTCTGAAGATCTTTAAAAAAAATTTATAAAGCTGCTTTTTATTTATGGTTTCTTCAAATTTTTCAAGACAAAGTGCGATTTGCTGCTGTTCACTCGTCCTTCTTGTTTCCACACCCAGAAGGCCTGCTTCATTTCCCTGTGTATATGTGTTGTTTCAGAGGGGGGCAATTTCATTTTTATCCGAGTGAGAGTGGTGCCAATTCTCTCAACAGCCTCCGCTTCAGGTTGAATGATAGATGCGACAATTAGGTTGATGTAATGTTCAACATCTAGTCCATCTTGTCAATAAATTAAAATTAACAAACAGTTGTTTTCGATTGACGTCACATGATCTACAGCACAAAATGACGTAAAATGCATGGTCTACTTCTGCGCCACGTCTTTCTTGCACCCAGCAAAATTAACCCCAGCGATATACCCTATTTGCGCGATATACTCTTTTTATTGTACGCTAAACGATAGATTATCGAAGAACCTGCGGAAAGATAGAAATCGTATCCCCCACTGTGAAGATATAGAAATTTTTACTTTCCCGATATCAATCAAAATGGCGGCTTTCAATGCATCACTTCAAGGTGAATACGAGTCAAATTATCACTGGAAATGATCAATTTGTTCTAAAAACGTATAATGAAAAGTAAATCTAGTGTTTTTGAGTGGATACCGATCATTTCCAGCAATAATTTAACACGTATTCACCTTGAATTGATGCATGAAACCCGCTACTCCAAACAGGGCAAGGAAGTCAGTAATATAAATTTTTGGTTTGGTACGTCCTTTCAAAGGACGTACCAAACCAATAACTTATATTATGGACTTTCAGGCGATGTTTGTACTAGAAACCCGCCAGTTGAATCAGATTGCAAGACGCTATCTGTTCCGAGTATCAATCAAATCACTTCCGCGTATCAATGATTCAATGCGCTGTTTACTTTCATGCATCAATTCAAGGTTGAAACGAGTGGAATTGTCAGATTCTTTTAAAAAGCGTACAATAAAAAGAAAATCTAGTGTTTTTGAGTGGATACCAAAAATTATCTCACTTGTGACGGAGACGAATGGAAATTTTCGCTCGCGCAATAAACATTTCTCTCGGTCACTCATGAGATAATTGTCGGTATCCACTCAAAAACACTAGATATCCTCTATTTACCCTATTCGAGATAAACCTTTTGTGATGTGCGACCTCCCCTATAAACAGCACCACGCTTATTGGACCCGTTTCAATACCTGTCAACTCCTCGGGATGGGTAAATAATCCAGAAAAATGTTCTAATCTGGCGAGTTAATTGAGTGATACTGAAATGTTAGGACTTTGGAAGGAAAAGGCCTTCCTATGTATTGTGTATGCTCCGTTTTGTTCCACAGAACAAATGACTATAATATGGATATAAAACTCAACCTTGCAACTTGTCGGATGCACGCTAGAAACAGTTATGCATGCTTGGCGTTTTTACACACTCGTTTCATATATCAATTATTTCATCATATCAACTACAACAAAGGATATTTCAAAGCTATGTATACGTACACCTGGTAATGATTTCAAATCTACACATATTTAACTATTTAATATTTGTTGTATATTTATAAATATATCTATATGTGCCTTGACAACATGACTTAACCCATCATCAATCAATAGTACCATCCAGGAAATACCAGAGATGAAAGCTATTGTTAAGAAACTCTGGAAACCTGCAGTGGGCGTATGTAAAATTGATTTCAGAGCACCAGATGCCGACCTCCATCTGAAAATAAGGCATTCTATGAATAGTACTGCTTTTAACTGCAGTCTAACTGTTTCAGTGATGATGGCTTGAATGACTCCGCAGCTAACAATTTACCCAACGTAACGGAAAACAAGCCAAGACCAATACCGGGTCTGGACCTGCGTCGCTGCATGCAATTGAATCGTCAAACAGGAAGTGGCTGCATGGCAGATCTGAAAACTGCATACACGATACAACTGATCATTATCAGGCTCCAGATGAAATATAAAATCAATCCCTTGCATAGAAGCCGAGAAAAGTTTGACGAAAAATTTCAATGTTCAGTGGGTACAGTAAAATTTCAAAGTATCGGCAAACAGGAAGTGGCTGCACGGCAGATCTGAAAATTGCTTACACGATACAACTCATCATTATGAAGCAGCAGACCAAATATAAAATCAATCCCTTGCATAGAAGCCGAGAAAACCTTGACGGAAAATTTCAATGTTCAGTGGGTGCAGTAAAATTTTAAAGTATCGGCAAACAGGAAGTGGCTGCACGCAATGGCGGATACGGGGGGGGGGGGGGGGGCGGGGGTGACGGTCAAATATACCGTTGAAATTATGCAAAATATATCTACTGACCGCCTTCATTTATAGCGTCACCGACACAGCATGATTTTGAGGTGTTACATGCACCCTAGCCTCAGGTACCCCATGGCTATGCCAATTATGGATCAGGATCTTAATTGGCATAGTCATGGGGTACCTAAGCCTAGAGGGCTGACTGCTGAAAACTTTCAAACGCTGGCAGATCGCAATGTTCTCCTGAGGTTAAGTCGGTTATGACTGTAAACAGTGTGTCCAAAATACAATATTATGGTGAAGAGCATATTTCAAATTTTCTAATTCTGTCTTGAACGTATGACAGAATTTGAAATTCTGAAACATGCTGTTTAAAAAGTGTTAATTAGCTGTTCAAAAATTCAAGAGGATTTCCACCCCAGAAGCCACCAGAATGCCCCATTTGGTCGCTCATTTCCAAAAAAATTCTGGGGGATAACCCCCCCCCCCCCCCCCCCAGACCCCCCTACAAAAGCTCGTGCCTTCGGCACTCGCGCTTTGAGAATTCCTGTATCCGCCACTGGCTGCACGGCAGATCTGAAAATTGCTTACACGATACAACTCATCATTATGAAGCAGCAGACCAAATATAAAATCATTCCCTTTCATAGAAGCCAAGAAAGCTTTGACGGAAAAAGTGTTTCGGACGGACTGACGGACGGAGTCGAGCGGTTACTAGACCTGCTCTGCCGCTGGCGACGCAAGTAAATACGGCCAGCGCTATTCACAAAAATCGCCAATTAATTTTCATTATGTTTTTCATTTTTTGTCTCAAAAACATGGGTTATGACCCCTCTTTGGAGCGAGCTCGTCGAGATCGTTCCAAAGAGGGGTCATAACCTATGTTTTTGAGACAAAAAATGAAAAAAATTAGTTATTCAAGAATTTTGTTTGCAAGTGTCGTCTGCTTTTAATGTTAGGTAAAGGGTTAAACGTCACTGAAGTGACCAAGAGGATTATCTCGTGCTGTGCACTACTCTGCACACGGACAAGGAAAAAACATCCGCATAATTTAACCCTACCAAGATTATCGTACCCACCACACATTATTTTCTCGCTATACTTCGAACCATTCGAACAGAAAACATACATATTTCAATGCACTCAGGGCGTTTTATAGTTTCTGGATCAGTGTTGGAATTTTTATTCATGAATATTGTGAATCTTTCAGTTAAATACTGTACCTCAATATTCAAGATTCAACGATTGCCCCGAGCAGCTAGAGTGTAAAAATCTGATAGCTGGTTGCATATTAAGCATATTTGTCGGTGTTCATTTTTTTCATTTTCGTAATATCAGTAAAAGTAAACCTTTCATTGATACAAACACATCAGGTTACTTGTAGCCTTGATTACTTTAACTCTCTTTTGATGGGTTCTAAAAACTCCTCTCTTGAAAAGCTGCAGCACATCCAAAATTGTGGGACGCTTGTAGTCACCCGGTCTAGAAAGTACAGCCACTTTACACAGGTCTTTTTAGATCTCCACTGGCTTCCGATTTAGCAATTTAGCAAAAAATTCGATTAATTTTTTTTCTTCTGATCTTTTTTTTTTTTTTTTTTTTTACGGATCTTTAACCATTGACCTAATCCGAATGGCAGACGACACTTGGAAACAAAATTCTTGAATAACAATTATTTTTCATTTTTTCATCAAAAGCATACCTTATGACCCTCACTGGAACGTGTTCAACGAGCTCGTTCCAATGAAGGGTCATACGCTATGTTTTTGAGACAAAAAATGAAAAAATAATGATAATTGAATGGTGATTTTTGTGAATAGCGCCGGCCGATTTTGGCCGTTAAGGGTTAAAGGCATCAAATAATCTGTACAACCATACTTGTCTAATGTGCTTCTCAGTCACAAGCCACAGGGGTTTCTCTGGTCATCTTGTAAATTTAATCTGGTTCAGCCCTCATCAAATTAAGTTCCGCTGATGACAGCTGGCCACAGGGCATTTACCGTTGCCGTGCCAAAGCTATGTAGTCCTAATTCTCTTCCAACCCCTCTGAAGAAATGGATTCCCCAGATTCATTCAAGTCGTGTATCAAACGTGCCTTTCCCATAGGGCACTTTGCAATTTTGTACATCCACATGGCACCAGGTGTGGATTTAATGATGAAAAAAAAATTATTAGGAGAATCTAGGGGCGTAGCCAGGAATTTTGTTGTGGGGTGCGCAAAGTGGAGATCGACAATCATCGGCGGAGAAAATTTTGAAAAATGCGTGGCAAATGAAGCTCTCTGGTAACATCTGGGAAAATATGTGAGATACATGATAAAAAATATAAGCACTGTTGCGCCATTATATATATGACAAATTACATACAAAATAGATCGATAGTGTTGATAGACTTATTTTATTTTCCAGATATATGTTGTACCTATTTTTGTAATTCTCGTAGAAATTAAACAGTGATAAACTCGTTACGTACAGAGCCTGTAACAGCAGGGCCATGCAATTAGTTTCTGTGAAACGCAAAGGAACGGATACTTTTTTATTTAAAAAAAGGTGTCAAAGAAGTACCTGTGCGTTTCACGGAAACTTCATGCAGACGAGAACATTTATGTTTTAGCCCTTTACCTAACATGAAAAGCAGACGACACTTGCAAACAAAATTCTTGAATAACTAATATTTTTCATTTTTTGTCTCAAAAACATAGGTTATGACCCCTCATTGGAACGAGCTCAACGAGCTCGTTCCAATGAGGGGTCATAACCTATGTTTTTGAGACAAAAAATGAAAAAATTAATGAAAATTAATTGTCGATTTTTCTGAATAGCGTGTCCGGTTTTGGATGTTACGTTGGGTAAAGGGTTAAAACAACTTACCCGATGCATCATACTCTCTGTGTCTAAGCCACGGAGGGAACGATGCATCGGAGGAAGTGATGTCGCCCCATTTTATCAACATTGTCAAGTCACACATGGGAGATAGTCAGATAGTCCCTCAAATGGAGCTCCCAATTTTGTGGGGAAGTGCGTTCACATCCGTCGCACCTCCCCTGGCTACGTGCCTGGATTCACACTGCAGAGGCACACATCGTTCGCGTACTCTCCGACAACATTAACCAAAGAACAGCTACAAATGCATACCTGCAGCGACGCCAGGATGGATACGGGCAGACAATAGTGATGTGCTACATTACCTCTGTTCACCGCCCCCACTCCCAAAACAGATGCTAGCATGGCTTCTGGGTGCTGTCTGTGGCTTGACCCTGTCCCAACCAACTCATAAGAATCACACTACACTCGTGCACATCCCACGATGACAGCTACTCCAGAATATCTACAAACACACACATGCAGCCTCACCAGAGTGGATATGGTTAGGCGATGAGCAGCATAAACCCTGTTCACCACATCCATCCCTACCCACAGAACAGATGCCAACGTGGCTGCTGGTAACTTCAATTTGAAAGGCAGTGGCGACTTTTTTTTATATTCGATCATTTATGTATCGCCACTGACCAGAAAAGGCCATAAATATCAAAATCATAAGATAAGCTTCTTCTGGGCTGAGAAGTTTATCTAGGCTCGCTACCGTCTGCAGCTCGTGGCTTGATCCTGCACAGACCGACTCGTAAGAGATTTATAATTACAGCAACAGTTTTTCTCATAAGGCATTTTGAAGTTTGGTACAGCCATGGAGCTCCATGTATGGATTTCAGGCTTTAAAATTATTAAGTCATCAAAGGAAGTTGGAATGACTTATTGGGATTGTTAGCCTTTTTATCCCGCCACGATTTAGGGCACTTCCGGCACATTTATAGCCATGTGCTTCTAGTTCTCAAGTAAGGCTGCGATTTTTGATTTGGCGCCTATATACAAAACAGTGCCCAATTTAGGCGTTTATATTAACCTTTTGATTCCAACTCAGTTATTAAACTTTCCTTCTCGAAATGTTGGAAATATATTCCCTCCAACAAAAGACATATCTAAAAACGTGGTACCGATCTGGGACATTCTCGATGGTTACAAACCTCCAAATGATTTGAAGGATATTACTTGGTTAGTTTCATATCAGCCGAGATATCAGCCAGAGGTAACTCTGTATCAGCTGAGACCGAATTGAAGGTCGAAACTGATGCGAAGTTAAAGAGCACTGATATCTCGGCCTGTATGGAACTAACCAGGTAATTTATTTATTAAACCAAATCTGCAACAGCCCTGGAAACAGTGGCGTGGCCACGGGGGGGGGGGGGGGGGGGGGGGACGCGCCCCAATCCTCTTCCCCACTTCCCCTCAAAGTTGGTCCTCGAAATATGTCCAAAATAGCATAAAATCGTAGGGGTTTAGGTCCATGGGGGTTAGGTTGTAGATTTCTAAATTGCTTGTCCTAATATCTGTGTCGGTGAAAAGGTAGACAGTCATCAGTACATGAAAAACCTCAAAATATCCACTCAGATGCAAGGAGATGGGGTTTTTGGACCCTGAAATTCAAATTTTTTCAACCACGGGCCCAACCATGGTCGGCCCGTGGTACCGACGACCCTTGGCCGCCCTATATCGGATACATTTATTTCCCTCTGGTGGAACCCCTGATTACTGTTACCTTGGTTACCAGGATTTAGGAATGCAAATTTGGGAAATGTGAAGGCCTGGACAGCTTTTCCCGCACACACCACCCCCACCCCACTGCTAGTTACAAATTCAAGGGGCTCACCCCCTATTAAAACGGCTCTAAGCCAGACTGTGCGAGTTTGTCCCCCTCATTTGTTTGGGCTAGCTACGTCACTGTCTGAAAATATTTTGTAATTATTTGTTTTGGTTTAATAAATAAAGGGGCTATTTATTTATTTATTTATTGGTGTTTAAGGTCACATACTTATGCACAATGGCTAATCATGGCCGTGACAGTTTTATATATAATTACGTTATGACGTATCGTGTTCCTGGTCGGAAACGTGGCCGCTAGGGGTAAAAGGGTTAAAGTTCCCAAGCAATATCAACGATGAGCTCACGGTTGCTAGGGGGTAGCCCCGTGTAGTCCCCATTACAAAATTCTCGTCCCTGTTTCTGTTTTTGAACAAAACTCCTTACTGACTAATTAATATTCCAATTACATTATCAACGCATGCCATCGACGAAGGCATACCTGGACGATGTAGTTGGCGAATATTTTATCAGTCGACACTTCAAGACAGTTATATTCGATTCGATGTTCGATTCGATTTCAAATAATAGACTCCATTCGGTTCAAGATTCGATTCGAATCGAAAATGTGTGACTCGCAGGGTCCTAAATAATGACACACGGGCGCATACCCAGGGCGGGGGGGGGGGGGGGGGTCAGTGATCTGAACGTAGCCGCTACGTTCAGTTCGCTGAACTACTAGGGGAGGGGTGGGGGCATACAGAATAGGATGCGCAGCATCATCCGAGCCACATAGCGACGAGATGGGGATGAGCACAAAAGGGGAACACCCCTTTTACTGGAGGAGCGCTTCCCCCGGGGAAAAAATTGAAATTCGAGACCACCCCCCCTTCCGAAATTTCCTTGACTCCGAGTCCGTTTGTGTCCATAATTTATAAGTTCTGAAAGGCATCAATAATTAGACCACATCACAGGGGGTGGGGGCATGACTATCAATTGGGGTGTGTGCCCCTGAAGCCCCCCCCCCCCCCCTCCGGCTACGTCACTGATGCCACACGTTTCACTCACTGTTACTTTATAAATGCCACACAGGCGCGTAGCTAGGATATCAAATTTAGGGGGCGAGGGAGGATGGGCAAGAGTAATACCTAGGGATTAGTTTAGCGATCTGAACGTAGCGGCTTCCCCTACGAAGAAAAAATTTGAAGTTCGAGACAAAAAAATCCCCTTGACTCTGAGTCCGTTTGTGTCCATAATTTATAAGTTGTGAAAGGCATAAATAATTAGGCCACACCACCTGGGTGGGGTGGGGGCATGACTCAAATTGTGCCCCCCCCCCCCAGCACCCCCCCCCCCCCGACTATGCCACTGTTGCCACACATTTCACTCATAGTCACTTTATAAAAGCTATTTTTTGTAACAAATCAATCAGCTTTATAGTAGATCTGAATCCTTGTCTGTATGTTTCATTATTTATGTCGCACAGATGGGAGCTTGGTGGCTCAGTAGGTAGAGGTGCAGGCTGTAAGCCGAGAGGTCCTCGGTTCGGTGTCGTCCTGTTTCTCCCACCTTTATTTTCACACCTAAATCTGGTGTTGTTTTAAGGTTTATGGTCTGTATCATTTTTGCTAGCTTTTTACTTGATGTCCTGTTTCTCCCACCTTTTTCAAAGTTATCTACAACAATCTAATTGATCTTTCATTTTGTTTGGTTTTTAAGCAGTGGTGTAATTGATCTTTGATATTAGCTCAATGTTGTGTAATTTTCCCTGATGTTTGTGTAAACTCACGAGAATATATAATATCTGCTTTTTTATGGAATGTTATTCAGTTTTAGAAAAGATTATGGCAACCGTACAAGTTCAACCAGCATTTGAAGAGTACCTTGATGGCACCTTTGGGGGGGGGGGTCACTGTTGTTCAAGCTGAGGTCGCGACCCCTGGAGCTGAGGGGAAAAATTGGGAAAGACGGTGAAAGGGAGTGCCAGATGTGTAACTTGGACATGGTGGAGACCCTGGAACACTTTCTTCTAGAATGCCCAAAGTATCACCCTAAAAGAATGAGATTCACTGGGAGTATAATGGGGAAGTGGGATGGGAGAATGAAGGACATGTGGTTAGGGGGAGACTCAAAGGAGAGGGTTAATATGCTAATCGGAGAGATTGGGAAGAATGGGACAAGGGATATTATCAAGCAGTTCGTCTCCGAGTGTTGGGAGGAGAGGAGAAGCGTAGGAATAGGGAGGCAGTTGGGAGTACAGGAGTAACCATGGCCTTCTCGTCCGAGAACCGCGACAAATCAGCGGCTGGCCAGAGTGTTATTAATATTATTATTATTTGTAAAAAATAAGTTTGGAGGTGATAGTCTGATTTTTCAAGGTTTTTACTACCAAGTGAACAGATGTGGGGATCGCATATATTGGAGGTGTCACGTAGCAGAATACCCAGCTACACTTCATACTCAAGAAGGCCATTTGATAAAATTGGGTCGTGAGCACAACCATGAAGTGGAATAACCAGTCATAGAGGCAATGAACATACGCCAAACGATGAAAAAACGAGCAAGGGAGGAAACAACGCCAATTCCGTCAATCTATGCCCAAGAATTGGCAAAATTAAGAACGCCAGATTGGAGTGAAACAGATAAATTCATCGTAGAGAGTTTACCAACATATTATGCCTGCAAGACATCACTCTACCACGCACGCTCAAAAAATCTACCAAAAATTCCAAGAAGCCGACAGGAAATTTCCTTGGTTGGAGAATGGCAATTGACAACCACAGGAGAGAAATTCCTTCAAAATAATACTGATTATAATAATGGCAATATGCTTGTGTTTGCAACCACTGATAACCTGCCTTCAAGACTATGTAACTGAGTTTTTGGGTGGAAGGTGACAGGCAAATGTGGAATTACTATAACACTGAAGGCTCTCGGACCACAAACAATTTAGAAGGATGGCATAACAAATTGAAGAAAATGGTGCACCATTCTCATCATAATATCTTTACAGCTGTCAAAATGTTCAAAGAAATTCAAGCCAACACTGAACTTTCCATTATTCAATATGCTACAGGAGGCGTTAGTAGAGTCCCCAAGAAAAGACGTTATGTTAGAATTGATACTAGACTATGTTCATTAAAAGAGCGTTTTAGACATGTGTGATTAATGAATTATGTCACAATTTTTTTGGTATATTCCAAATTACCAAATTATGCTCACTATGATTTCCAGTGAAGTGAAGTGAATAAAATGTCATGTTTTCGTATATTCTTGGAAAGATAAATGATAATTTAGGTTGTAATAATATTTCAAAATAAAATTATAAAGATGATATTTGATTATGTTTTCTCTAGTACTATCCAATTAAGAACTAGTGGGAGAAACAGGACAAATGAATTAAAATGATAAAACTGCTTATAACTGGTCATGCCTGGTGAATCTTTTGTCTTCTATGTTTTCTTTAGAAACTGCTCAGCTTGGGGTAATTAAAAGTGGGAGAAACAGGATAGAACCCTCGGTTCGAATCCCACCTGCGGCAACCGCGTTGTGTCCTTGGGCAAGACACTTCATCTCCATTGCCCGCGTGGGGGCACGATGATGCCGTGTACTAGCTCGTCGTCGCTCGGTGATTCTCTCCGGGTACTCCGGCTTCCTTCACCCGTAAAACTGTCATGGTCATGATTAGCCATTGTGCAGAAATATGTGACCTTAAACCCCAATAAATAAATAAATACTGTGTCGTACAGACACCTAGACAATATGGCTTTTTTATTGTCTCGTAGTCGTTCGTTTGCGTAACATCCATACTGACGAAAGCAGCAAAGGCCTTCCCCTGGCAGCAGTGGTGTTAAAGAAACCGCCCAATTTATTTTGGCCCATTCACACGACGTTGCTACTCTTTAAATATGTTGCCAGGTAATGTTCAATGTCATCTTTCTCTGCCAGTTTCGGTTCATTGGTAAACGATAGTACACATCGTTCATCCGACTTATCTCCTGTTTGTTTTTTACTACAAGTCATGGCCCCCATTAACATGCGTAGACCTATCCATTTCAGCCCGTCCATCCACTTTCTTCTTTCATTCTCTTCTGATAATAATCGTTCCTGCTCTTCTATATCCCTCTCTTCATTATTTTGCTGATGTTTATCCCTAAATGAAGTTAATCCTTCACCCAACGTAACAGCCAAAACCTGCCAGCGCTATTCTCAAAAATCGCCAACTAATTTTCATTATCGTTCCAACGAGGGGTCATAAACTATGTTTTGGGGACAAAAAATGAAAAAAAAATAGTTAATCAATAATTTTTTTTTGCCAGTGTCGTCTGCTTTTCATGTTAGGTGAAGGGTTAAAATGTTCATAAATTTCATTTCTCGTCGTTCATCTTGTTTACGGCGTCGCCCCTCCTCTTCAATGGACCTTTGTTTTATCATTACTCTATCTGTCTTTCTGTCCTCTTCTATGTGTTTGAGTATTCCGCAATTTGTTCCATCATTTGTTCTTCTGTTTCTTCATCTTGATCCTTTCCCTGGCAGTTGGCATATTCCCAAGTCCCACAATCACTTATCAAACATGAAAATGCACAAAATAGGTGTTCAATCTCAACTCCGTTATTGAACACTGCTAACTAATGTTTTTTTTATATGTTCAGCAATCGCAGTGACCCATCAAGATATCATTCCAGTGATCAGACTTCTAACACCACGTTTCACTGACCGAGTATACACCTGACACTCGGGTCTCCTATATCATTTAGGACAACACTCAATACCTTTACAAGGCACTACTTTCACGGAACCTTATATATAGGCCTACATTACAAGTGCTACATCAGACGTCTGTTTTTCCTCTCGCTTTCTCTCTCCAGTCCAGAATATTCCTTCCGCCAAATATGTCAGGAAGACATTTGCCTAACTGTCATTCTGATTCCAACAGAACTACTAGTCCCCCTACGGAGTACAAGTTAATTTGGTAAAGTGTCGAAATGACGAGGCGTGTAAAATTTATAGTCCCTGCATCTTTGTTCTGCATTCTGGCGTACTCGTTAGTTATGTTGTGTACGCCAGAATATCTAACATCGGCTTCTGACATGGACATTGACATACTGTTCGCACAATGACTAATTGAACGACAGGCATCAGATTTCTAATAATAACTCTGACCGAAAAGTCCCAAATCTCACAGTTCACAGTTGCGGTGTAAATTAGAAATTGATGGCAGCGAGAGGTAAAAGGGGTCGGGGAGGCAGAGGTGGGGCCGTTTTTGGTCGACAAGAAGAGGATTCCAGTGTCGGTGGAGTTCACGCTGCAATTTTGAAGCAGGCGCGCAAGAGTGGAAATTTGAACATATCTGGTCGATCTTTAGAAACAGGTGATTGATTTTATTTTAGTAATAAAAATAAAAGAGTCAAATTTGGAAGCAAGCATCAAATAAAACAGGATTAACGTATTTTAGTTGTTATGACAACGATATTAAGCGATTGCGAATGGATGGCTTATGGTTAAAATTGAAAAGGTCACAAGCAGTACACCCCAACACCTCTTCGCTCTGGTTCGTTTCGACTTTGACTTTGAGTGTATGTAATTTCGGCGGAACAGGCGCTTCTTTGCAGGGTCGTTCTACGGGTGCAAATACACCCCCACACAATTGGAATTGCACTTGAGGGACTATCTAGTATCCCCAATTTGTGATTTGGATAAAATGTGGTGCCTCCCCTACCCCCCCCCCCCCTCCCCCATGCATTGTACTCTGATATTCCTTAATTTCAGATTAAATATACACAAATTATACATCAAAATGAAGGTTGGGATGTATAGAACACGAAACACATAGGTAATCAACTCATAGAGTTGACAGCAGGCACCACTGGTTCCTGGAAGTCTATCGTATTCGTACCAGAACTGATAATAAAATAATATTTTGCGAGAACAATTTGTGGCCAAATGTGCTTCAGATATTCAATAACAAAGGTAGGCATTCAAAACACTTTTGAGTGCAGCAATAGGACTGCATTTTGGAAAAGGACAACACTGTCAGCATTTTTTATTGAAGATGGTTTTCATGTTTGACAGACATGCGCAAATCACTCGATACCATGAGTTTTCACCGAAAAACAAAATTGCAATTCAATGAAATTTTAACAGGTATCATTATACCTTGCATTGAATATGGCAACTGTGCAGCCTCTATATAATAATAGTATACTGTATTAAGGTGATCTTTCTCATTATTTGATTTTAGACGGCGTATATCGATGCTTTTTCCATCCTATGACATCGACCGAAAATCAAAAGTAAATTCACCTGTAAACAAAAGTGAAGGTTTAGGAATTTATCCCATGCAGCTTTGTTTCTGTGTTTTGAATAATTTTGATACCCTAGCTTTGTTCTTGGATATGTAAAGCACATTTGGCCACAACTTTTTCTCCTGAAATATTATTAAATTATCAGTTCTGGTACGAATGCGGTAGCAGACTTCCAGGAACCAGTGGTGCCTATGGTCGACCCTATGAGTTGATTACATATGTGTTTCGTGTTCTATACATCTCAATCTTCACTTTGATTTACAATTTGTGTATATTCGATTTGAATTTAAGGAATATCAGAGGTGAGAATTTTCAAAATAAACAAAATTCCATTACTTATATAGCACCTTAAAACATAAATGTCCATGTTTGCATTTAGTTTCTTTGAAACACCTAGGCACCACTTTGATACTTTTTTTTATAGCCTCGGCTCAAAAAAGTATTAAAGTGCCTATCTTTCACTGAAACTAAAATTGCATGATCCTGGTGTTACTGTTTTGGTAGTGGCAGTGTCAGAATTTTGTTTCTGGGAGGGATGTGGGAGACAGGTATGCCATTGTTGCGGGAGGGCCTGGTTTATAAGTTATTTTAACACCCATACCAAATATCATTTAACCCTTTACCTAATGAATGGATCTCAACCACACATATAACTTAGAAATTCAGCAGTAGAAAAAATAATTTTCAAAACATTTCAACAAAACCATATCATGTGACCCCTCGTTGGAACGAGTTTGTCGAGATCGTTCCAATGAGGGGGGGTCACTAGATTTGGTTTTGATAATCCATCTGGGCAATGATAAGACTAGACAAGAAAATCATTGCAAAGCAACTGGATGTGTACAGATGATAGTCTAATGGAATTTCATGAAACTTCCAAGCCCTTAAGGGTTAACTGGGAAAAAATCAATCATTTCTTTCATGAAAATGAACCCTTCAACTTCTATCAAGCCTCAACAAGGTGACAAAGCCTTATAATAACTCTTTGCATGCTTCTGGCTGTTATTCCTGCCCAGCACAAGATTTCTTCTGTCATTGAAATAAGTATAATTTGGGCGCATTTAATCAAATTTTCCCCTGTAAATTTAATGGATTTTTTCAACCACTGATTTCTTGTATTATATTTAGATTTCAAAGCAGCCATGACTAGATTTGATGAAAAATATCTTGAAAATACTCAACGGGTTAAGAGTTAAACAGTGAATGTAGTGAATGATTGGTTCAGTTTGTTTTTTTGGTATCCCCATTTTATCGGTTTATTTTTTGGTATATTGCCAATCTTTATTGGCATTGCTTTGCTCTATGCACTGAAATCTGTTAGAGTTTTAGAGAAAAGAGCTGCCATTAGATGGGTCTCGGTACTGGCAACTAATCTTTGTAGCTCATGTATGTGGAGTTACTCTGGCCTACAAGTGTGGTTTCTGTGTTTGGTTTTGTCTCCTGTTGGAGGAGTACAACAGTACTGGCAAGTATTTGGCCACTAATTGATAGTAAAGTGAATGGGTTTGCGATTTATTTTTTTATTTATTTATTTATTGGTGTTTAAGGTCACATATTTCTGCACAATGGCTAACCATGACCGTGACAGTTTTACGGGTGGACCGTGGAGGAGCTGCAGTACCCAGCGAGAACCGCCGAGCAATGGCGAGCAACTGTCAGCTCCCCAACATACCAACTCCACACAAGCAGGGTTAGCATTGGTTGAAGACAGGTGCACCGTAGACGTGCAGTACGCCTTAGTACACAGCGTCACCCTGCCCCCACATGGGCAATTGGGGTGAAGTGTCTTGCCCAAGGACACAACGCGGTTGCTGCAGGTGGGATTCGAACCGAGGACCTCTCAGCTTGCAGCCTGCACCTCTACCAACTGAGCCACCGCGCCCCCGAATGGGTTTGCGATGAGGAAATTGTTGGTAGTAGAACATTAGAAGACTTAATTTATTGAAGCTACATGTATCAGTGGTGAAAATTACAACAAACAATATGGCTGAGAAACAGTCCTTCAGATTAACCCAATTTCACACCGTTTACAGGTGTGCCCGAATTAGGGAAGGTACAAAGGCATCAAGAAAAATATATGAATTCTCTGTACCTCTTCTACATTTCAGAATAACTTCCTTCATAATATGACAATAGAAACACAAAGAAGACATGGCAATAAAACATAACAGGATAACACTGCTATTTCTGGCTTTAATGTGCCCACATTAGGGCAAAAGGGTGGGCCCAAAATAACCAAATTTAAAGCCCTGTGAGAAAATACATATGTTAGTGTAAGGTAAAACATGGTTGGCAGCAACTATGGTTGCAATGATACTGAAATGTTACTTTGATTCTTGTCGTAGATTCTCAAAGAGTCCTTAACCCTTTACCCAACGTAACGGCCCAAACCGGCCAGCGCTATTCTCAAAATTCGCCAATTAATTTTCATTATTTTTTAATTTTTTGTCTCAAAAACATAGGTTATGACCCCTCGTTGGAACGAGCTCGTCAAGCTCATTCCAACGAGGGGTCATAACCTATGTTTTTGAGACAAAAAATTGAAAAAACTAGTTATTCAAGAATATTTATTGCAAATGTCGTCTGCTTTTCATGTTAGGTAAAGGGTTAAAGGCCTTGAGAATTCTACTTTTTGTTTGCTCACCATCGTACACTTTAAATTGACTTTACAATATACCAGCAGCCAAGATTTCACTAAAACCAGTGCATAGAAACTGAAATATTCATCACCATGACTACCAAAGCTGGAATGTTTGATCATGTGTTCTGCATGTACATGTAAGACAAGAAAAATAAAACTAGGCCCCTAAGAGTTAATCTCAAGTATTTATAAACTAGCAGAGGTACCTGTGTAATAACCTCTAAATCAGGCCTGGAATTCTTAACCCCCTGCACACTGATGTCAAAATATCCAGATTAGAAGTAGCCATGTGTTCCCATAATGCAACTGGGAATTTAACCAATTCAATCTTGTTTGACAGAGCTCATTGAGCTCTGTCAAACAAGATTGAATTGGTTAAATTTCTAGTTGCTTTATGGGAAATATTTGCACCCTGAACTTTAGATATTTCAACATCAGGGTTCAGGGGGTTAAAAATGCAGGAGGGCTAAAAACCGCTCCCCTTGTATTGTATAGGGGGAGCAATTGGCTCTCTTCAAGCTTACAAAAGGTAAAAGTGGCAAAATGAAGATTTACTTTTAATGAATTCTGCCTAGTAGGCTTTGAACATTATATTTGGTGTGGCTAATAAGGTAGTCTCTGTGAGAACGCTGCACTGCCACTCCCACACCTCCGGGCCTTGCCGAGGCCCGGAGGTGAGGGAGAGGCAGTGTAGCCATCTTACATAGACAACTAACACAGCAGAGATCTCAAAAGATGAAGGTTTTAGGAATAGGCTGTTATGGTAACCATTATTTTCTAAGGCCAGGAGGTCCAGTTTTTGCCCTCCTTAATTTTTTTAAGGCGAGCAGTAGGTGAGCGAATAAATTGCTCTCCTGAAAATGCCAGGCCTGCTAAATAGTCCTTGGGAGTTGATACAATCATTGTGACACACCCTTGCAGGTAAGTTACAAGCAAACTTTCATGTTAACAAAATGCAAATGGAAATCTGTAGGTCGTTGGGTATGGATTTATTCATCTTTCTGGATAATGTTTTCCAATTGGATAATTTTATATTTTCAGTGCCAGATACTGTCTGGAGAATAAATATTGATGTACCTGAAGAAGCCAAGACAGCAGCCATAGATTGTGGAGAAGATAGATGGTGGGAACAAGTAGATTTAACTAAGCTGATAGCAGCATCCAACTGTCTTAAGGCATTATCAGAAGATATAAGCAACTTGCCAGCTTTGACAGTACTTGATGTATGTGCATGGTTGACTTGAGTATTAGAAAAAACTAGAGATGGGCAATACACCAAAAAACCAAAATGATGCTTGATATCATGGGGATACAGAAAAAAACAAACCAAACCAATCGTTGAATAACGAAAACATCTGAATTTTCAAATTTTCCTTCATTCGCTATTTTCAAGCCCCTGTTGAGGCTTGTTAACAGTTGAAAGTTTCATTCCATGTAAGAAGTGACTAATTTTCTTTTCAGTTTTGTTAAGTCTCAATGGACTGGGCAGATGTCCTGAATTACCAATAGACTACAACTTGTACTTGTCCACTTGTTTAGCAGTGATTTCTAGTCAAGTCTTGGCTGCCTCAACAGGCAGCCAAGACCTGACAAGAAATCACTGCCCAGGTGTTTTGTCTAGTGTCAGCAGGACCTCCTGAAGATGGCATGGTCAGGGCATAAGCTCTGATATCGCAAAAGCATGAAATAGATCTTTAAACATTAAGGTGCGCTTAGAACAAGTCTAAAAATTACTGTAGATATGATTTGTGGTTGTAAAAGAATACCACTGTTGAGCTCATTGGCAGTGTCATTTATAGTGTTGTGGTAGAATCATACTACAACAACTTATTCTGTTTTTTCCTCTTTGGTACTATCAGCTAGAGCTGTAGGTTAACCGAAACCGAACCGAGGTTTTTAGTTTTTTTTAAAAACCGAAACCGTCGGCATCCCGTAATCTTAGGTTTTTCATTTTTTATTAAATACTCTCTTGCTGCAGAAATTCACAGAATGAAGTCATCCCAGAGTAGTGAGAGTACCCAGACACTGCCATTGGCAATGTCTGGGTACTCTCACTACTCTGGGAAGGCTACATTCTGTGAATTTCCGACATTTCAGTTGAGTTGTGTTTGCAGCTTTCCTCAAGTTGCGTGTAGGTGTCAGACCTCGAAAAATTGCCAAGCACAATAAAAGTTCTGTATATTTAGGTAATTATTATATTGGACTTCCTAATTCTTCATGTATTATAGCTTATTTCGGGCATTCATTGAGTTTCACTCAGTTTCACTCAAATTCACTGCCATTCAGTTATGCCTCCGGACATAAGAATGAGTTTTATTGAATTTTATTTGGCCTCATGAACAAACCGAAAACCTAACCGAACCGAGGTTTTACTCCACCTGAAAAACCAAAACAGAAACCGAACAAGAAATTTAAAAACCTACAGCTCTACTATCAGCAATTCTCAGTCAGATACCGAATACTGAACTGACACGAGACATACCCCCCTAAAAATACCGATACTAAACTCAAAATTCTAATACCGCCCATTTTTTAGAGAAAAATTACCTACTAATCTCTCTTTTTGACCATATCTTCTCTATTCATGTTCATTCATTCAGCTTGCTTGATTATTTAAGGAAAACATATGCTTTCTGTGTCTACTGGGAAATATTGTCAATGATTTTTAGCCAAGCTTTATAACTCATTAGCTGAATTGCCCATCATTGTTCAAAATAAGAAGTTGCTGAACTCTGTATCCACAATGTTTTCTCCATGTTATTCATGGGGAATAAACGAAATAATTTGTTATCAATGGGAGGTGAACTGAATAGTATATAAATTAGTTGACCAGGGCTTATTGGCAATTGAGCAAGAAGTGCTTCCCAGAATCCAGGTCGAACTTCTGGCATTGCGGTAACCGGTTCTCATCAGATCACTGAAGTTAAGCAACGTCGAGCCTGGTTAGTCCTTGGATGGGTGATCATCTGAGCGATCGATTCAGACTCCCGCGTTGTGTCCATGGGCAGGGCACTTAACCCTGATTGTCCATATGGGGGCATGATTATGCATACAGCACGTCGATGGTGCACATGTCTTCAACCAATCTCACCCTGTCTGTGCTGCAGCGTGGAGGTATGATGTTGGGGAGCTGGCAGCTGCTTGGTGGTTCTCTCCGGATATTCCGGCTTCCTCCACCCATAAAACTGTCACCTGCATGATAATGACCTTGGTTGTTAAAGTGTCGTTAAACCTCAATAAATGAATAAATAAATAGTTGAAGTCCTTTCAGATACTTGAATTTCATTTTCATGCGCTTAACTCTTTAAGGCTTATGGATCTTCATACATTTTTTTCTAAACATCTATATCCTGTAGCTGTGCAGTTGTTTCTTGGAAAGTTCAGATGGGCAGTCAAGACAGCAACTTGCAAAGTTAGCTGAAGACTACATGTTAGTAGTCCTGGAAATGAGACGGGTGTGAGTGCAATTGCTCCCATCAGCATCCGTGTTTTCTATTTTAGGGAACTAAAACATGCACTCGTTGAAAAATATTGTGGAGCACTAATGTACTGTGAGGGCATTTAAACGTGCGTTGTTTTGAGAAAGCAGCACTCTGTGGCTAGTGGCAAGTTGCTGTCATAATTCAGCAATTCCTTATACATTTAACCCTTTGAGCACAAGTGGTATCTTCTATGCCAGTTCAATGGCAGCAATTAGAAGAGTCTATATTCATTATTTGGGGTAGACCAATCAATATTTTCAATGTGCAGCCTTGGGGCTGCACGTTGAAAATACTGATTGGTCTACCCCACACATTCACTGAACAGCTATCCTATTTAATGGCGTTATGACGTATCATGTTCCTGGCTGTAAAAGTGGCCGCTTGGGTTCAAAGGGTTAAGGTTTCTGGTGTTTAGTGACAGTATTCCCTTGAAAATTCATATACTAACATTTTGCGGGTGTAATTTACTCTCGTCTATGATTTCGTGGGAGCTTAAAACTGCGCCCGTCAATTTTGTTCATTTCCAGCACTGCATGTTAGTGCACTTGTTCTGTAGCAGTAAAAGTGGTCAAAATCGGAATCGGGCCCAAAGGGTTAAAACTATTGAAAAAAAAACAGCTGATTGGTGTCAGAATTTGAGGTTCATTTGTAGGATAGCTATAATGAATGTTTTTATTATCTACACTTATTCAGGGTAACAGACACCCATTTAGGACAAACAATGCAAAAACAGAAAAATATTATTTGTGACATTTGATCAATGTCTATCAACTTGATGGATATTGATTTTTATTTCCTTTCAGTCATGTAATTTTTATGTTTTCTTTTCTATTCTCAAAATTCCAAAACTTTGATTTAAAGGAAATCAGCTTGTAAACCTTATAATAAAAAGAAAAGTTTTGCTTTTAGAGTTGGTATTAAAATTATCTTGTGGCGATGAGGAGGATTGTACCCACATTAATTTGGGTATCCACTTGAAATTTAAAGCCATTTCACAAAGTATTTAGTTGCCTGTATCTCTCACTAATGTGGGAGTACCTAGAGGTGGGGTGTTTCTTGCCCTCCCCCCCCCCCCCCCCCCCATGAAACATTGACTCAAAGCAAGTTTCACATAACATAGAACCCCCAAGTGGTCCCCAAAGTAGGTCTGCACTCGCTTAGTGCTTCAGATTGCTCTAAGAGCACCAAATTTTGCAAAGTTTTCTCGAGAGACGCCTAGTCCTAACTGGGACTCTAAAGTCGTTACCCCCTCCTCCCATTTCCCTAGGGAAACTGCTATTAAATTTCTAAAACCCTTCACAGCAGACTTCCAAATATCATTTTTGGTTCCCCCACTAAAACTATGTCATCCCCTATTATTAGAAATCAGACTTCACGCCTGCATGAATGAGATGCTTTTGCTAGTCACTCAAAAACTGGATACCTTATATATTTCTACTTAACCCTTAAGCCCCCATATAGCCCCAAACCGCCACTTTTATATTGCACTGAAGCAGGTGCTCCCTTGTGTAATCTTTTTTATTACTCTTGTGTGTAGACTGAATTTTCCCTGTATAGGCAGCCAGCAGTGATGTAGAACCACTGCCAAGTCATCAATAACTATGTAAACAGAAAAAGGCCATAAATACTTTAAAATTAATCTGAGGACTTAAGGGTTAACTGAAAATGCCAATCTTTTACAGAATTTCTTACAAAGATCTATCCAAGAACCTTCCAAGAGATTTTGTAGCTGACTGGTATTATCAGTGCACTCTTTTTATTACCTCTGCAAACTTAACCCTTTACCTAACAAATCGCCCGCATCCGCCTGTGTAATATGCAAATTGAGGAGTTGAAAAAATTTAATTTTTCAAAATATTTCAACAAAACCATATCATGTGACCCCTCATTGGAACGAGCTCATTGGGCTCATTCCAATGAGGGGTCACATGATATGTTTTTCAAAAATTAAAAAAATGATATTTAAAATAAAAAAATGATATTTAAAATAATTAATTTTGATATCGTCTGCGTTGGGTAAAGGGTTTTAAATAGACATTTTTTTTTCATGTCCAATATAAATTCCCAGAGTTTAGAAAATGGATAAAATACACCGCTTTAACCCTTTACCCAACGAATTGCCCGCATCCGTCCACGTAATATGCGAATTCAGCAGTTGAAAAAGTATTATTTTTTCAAAAAATTTCAACAAAACCATATCATGTGACCCCTCGTTGGAACGAGCTCATCGAGCTCGTTCCAACGAGGGGTCACATGATATGGTTTTGTTGAAATTTTTTGAAAAATTTTAAAACATTATATTTAAAATAATAAATTTTGATATCGTCTGCATTGGGTAAAGGGTTAACCCTTTACCCAACGAATCGCCCGCATCTGCCCGCGTAATATGCAGATTCAGCAGCTAAAAAAATATTGTTTTTTGAACAATTTTAACAAAATTTCATATCAATTTCAACAAAACCATATCATGTGACCCCCTCATTGAAACATGATGATATGGTTTTGTTGAAATTTTTTGAAAAAAAATAAAAAACGATATTTAAATTAATAAATTTTGATATCGTCTGCGTTGGGTAAAGGGTTAACCAGTTTAAGACCTCTCTGTTTTAGGTACATGATAACAAATTGGAATCACTGCCAGATGCCTTGGGAGGGCTTGAAAATCTGCAAAAATTGGATGTAAGGTATGTTTTTTTTCAGATAGCTTAAAATATAATAAAATGCAGCTTTCAAAGCTCCTGTCCATTTCAAATGTTCTTAATTTTAACGCTCTGCCTCTCATGATGGCCACGAGGTGCTATTCACAAAAATTGCCCATCCCTTTTGTTGCAATCCTTGCCCCCTAAACATAGCTTAGCAGCCCCATTAAGTCATGATATACCCCAAAAAGCTGAAAATGACCTTAAACAACAATAAATAAATAAATATGAGTCTCATTGGAATGAGCTCAGTGATTGGCTAAAAATAATCATTTTCTGATACTCTAGAAATTATTTTTAGAAGAGACAAATCTGACCATCTTGTTAGTTCAAGATTAATTAGTACTTTAACCCTTTACCCAACGTAACGGCCAAAAGCGGCCAGCGCTATTCTCAAAAATCTCCAATTAATTTTCATTATTTTTTCATTTTTTGTCTCAAAAACATAGCTTATGACCCCTCGTTGGAACGAGCTCGATGAGGTCGTTCCAACGAGGGGTCATAACCTATGTTTTTGAGACAAAAAATGAAAAAAATTAGTTATTCATGAATTTTTTTTTGCAAGTGTCGTCTGCTTTTCAGGTTAGGTAAAGGGTTAACCCATTACCTAATGCACAGGATATCAAATTTATTATTTTAATTATTGTTTTTTTTTTCAAATTTTAAAAAAAATTTCGTCAAAACTATATCATGTGACCCCATCATTGGAACATGCTCAACGAGCTCGCTCTAATGTTGGGTCACATGATATGATTTTGTTGAAATTTTTTGAAAAATATATTTTTTCAACTCCCTGTGGAAACCCTGAGAAGTGGAGCAGTATTTGTTTACTGTGGTAAACAGAGCTCTGTTTTACTGGTAAAATAGGATCCAGTGACCAATGCTTAGGGTGGAAGCCCTTGAAAATGGGCAACATTGGAACAAATGACAGGGTAGACTTGACTTCATATCCATATTGCAGTCACGATTAGAGATTGTGCAGAAATATGTGACCTTAAACACTTATAAATAAATATTTTTTTCAACTACTCAATTTGTATGTTATGTGGCTGGATGTAGTAGATTAGCAGGGATGGATTTAATTTTTAGAAATTTAATAGCAGTTTTCTTACTTGGATAAATTTGGATTTCCTATTATTTACATGATTTTTCATTTTAATTTATTAGCTACAGTTGAAAATTGATTCGAAAACTGCTATGCGAATCCAGTTAAATCGAGCCCTGTAGATTCGTTAGGTACAGTGTTAAGCTCACCCGACTGAAACTCAGCATTAGCTATTGCCATCCGTCGTCTATTAGCTTTGAATATTAAGCTCATAAAAAAATTAATAATACAGCCTAAAAGTTGAGCCTGTTCAGACCTTTAGGGTTTTAAGCCTAATGATCCAGTGTAGTTCTTTATCATGTTTTGTTCAGGTCTTTGCTTCAAGTTCAAAGTCACCCTGTCTGACCTAAAAAAATGCTGAGGCCCACATTGTCAGCCGAGTGATAAGTGAGCCAGTTCATTAAAGTGTTGACCGACAGGTTTATTTTGTTGTTTAATGATATCCCTATAGTGTTCCAATATCCCCACCTGGAATGCCCTTTTTGTTTTGCCCATACAATTGCATTTTGCAAATACTGTAGGTGAGTAAATAGATAACATTTTTGCTTTGGAAGTTGTGTTGTTCTTTAGACTTGAATCTTGTGCATGTCCTGCTGCTCCTGAACCATTTTATCTTTGTGTATCTCGCAAAAGGTGCTGTTGCAAGGTGTGAACCACTGACCTGAGGTCGAGGTGTGGATATTCTTCTTTTTGCCTTCATGAAAATGTCCCATGGATTGGTTTTTTTTTTCTGTGGAATGCCACAGTGGAAGGGGATATCGCAGAAGGCTGTAATATGGTCCACAGCTTTTTGATGTCCTTAACCCTTTACCCTCCATAATGGCCAAAACCGGCCAGCGCTATTCTAAAAAATCAATTAATTTTCATTATTTTTTTCATTTTTTGTCTCAAAAACATAGGTTATGACCCCACGTTGGAATGAGCGCAAAAAATGAAAAAAATTAGTTATTCAAGAATTTTTTTTTGCAAGTGTCGTCTGCTTTTCATGTTAAGTAAAGGGTTATACAGTGTGTAATTGTATGGGTCGTAATTGGCTTCCTCTTTGTTTTGGAGGTAAAAATGCCACAATGGAAGGGAATGTCTCAGAATGCTGTAATATGGTCTACAGCTTTTTGGTGTCCTTGTAGAGTGTTTAATTGTATGGGTCGTAATTGGTTTCTTCTTTGTTTTTGGAGGTAAATAAGGCATCTCTATTTTGATCCCTCGTTTTGATGAGGGCATTACATTATACAGTTATTGACTTTCCATGAGGTTGATACAAGGAATTATTAATCCAAGATCAGTAATATTCATAGCAGTCTAACAAATACAGCGAGACCATTTTGATATCTCTAGTCAGGGTAAGTATGCTTTTTTAAAAATGATAGCATTTTCCAGTCATTCTGAGCCCCCCTCCAACAAATAACAAAATTTTGAAGTTATATTTTTCAGGGCATTTGACATAAGAAAAAAGGTGAAATGCAGTTGAGATTTATATGTAAAAGTCCTGGAAATTTAAAAGTGTACCACGTGAAATTTTTATTTTTTTTAGTCGCAACAATTTGACAGAGTTTCCAGAGTGTATTGGAAGAATTAAAACACTAGTCAGCCTGCATGTTGAACATAATAAATTGGTGAAATGTAGTGACAACATGGGTGATCTTAGTTCTCTGGAAGATTTGGTAAATATTTTTTGACTGAAATTTATTTTTTCATGAATTGTAGTTTTTTCTGAAACTTATCCTTATTAACCCTTTACCCAACGCAGACGATATCAAAATTTAATATTTTAAATACCATTTTTTTTTAATTTTTCAAAAAATTTCAACAAAACCATATCATGTGACCCCTCGTTGGAACGAGCTCGATGAGCTCGTTCCAACAAGGGGTCACATGATATGGTTTTGTTGAAATTTTTTGAAAAATAATATTTTTTCAACTGCTGAATTTGCATATTACACGGGCGGATGCGGGCGATTCGTTGGGTAAAGGGTTAAAATCTCAACTGAGTCTGAATCTTGCCTGTCCCAACTGTGTTGTGCTCATGGTTGTGGGTAGGGTCCCTGCAAAGCTTCGAGATTTGATTTGATTTGGAATCTCGAGTTGCTGTTTGGTTCGATTCAAAACCAGCTGCCCGCTTTGTTTCTTTTTTAATCTTTTAATGGGAATATAGCTGGGTATCAGCCATCTATGTCGACTCACAAAATGTTTGGCTCAGATAGAAATTGTACATGAATAATGATGAAAATAAAGGTAGAGTGGAATTTCTGCCATATTAATATAAATAGTATCTGCACCCTTGCCACTGTCATGCTAAGCAATTTATAGTTCACAAGGGGCGCGGTGGCTTAGTAGGTAGAGGTGCAGGCTGCAAGCCGAGAGGTCCTCGGTTCGAATCCCACCTGCGGCAACCATGTTGTGTCCTTGTGCAAGACACTTCACCCCCATTGCCCACGTGGGGGCACGGTGACGTCGTGGACTAAGGCGTACTGCACGTCGATGATGCACTTGTCTTCAACCAATGCTAACCTTGCTGGTGTGGAGTTAGTATGTTGGGGAGCTGACAGTTGCCCGCCATTGCTCGGTGGTTCTCTCCGGGTACTCCGGCTTCCTCCACGATTAGCCACAGTGCAGAAATATATGACCTTAAAACACCAATAAATAAATAAATTATAGTTCACAAACAATGTTAACGATGAACTGTTGCTAGCAGCTCGCCCAGTACAGTGCCTAGTACCCAGATTTATTGCATCGGTTTGCATCTTGAACTATAATCCTTACTGGGTAATATTCCAACTACATCATCAAGGCATGCCTTTGAAGAAGGCATGCCTTGATAATGTGGCTGGAATATTTTGAATAATGCTGAAAATAAAGGTAGAGTGTTATTTCTGCTATATTAATATAAATAATATCTGTACCCTTGCCACCGACCATGCTGATTCCTGTTTTGCTAGTCACTCCCACCGTTGAAAGAAATTTATAGTTCACAAACAATGTCGATGATGAACTGTTGCTAGCAGCTTGCCCAGTTTAGTGCCTAGTACAGTGGAACCCTGTCAATTAAATTGCAACTTTGCCAATGAAAATTATTCAATTAACAGGAGTATTCAATTAACAGGGATTGGGTCACTTTCCTGTATTCTAGAGATAAACTTAGCATTTATTCTATTATATCTTGCTTGACAGAGCTCCATGAGCTCTTGTCAAACAAGATATAATAGATTAAATGTCTGTAATGGATGTACCAAATGGGTCTATAAACACAGGAAAACTGGGGAGATTCAGGGTAATTTCTTGATTCGTTACAAGATTTTTTATTCAATTAACAGGAGTTTACTCTATAACCTATATTCCATTAACAAGTCAAATTTGTACTGGAGGTATGGTAAATGGTTTTGCATTGGGAAATTATATTCAATTAACAGGGTTATTCACTTAAGAGATATCCAATTAAGTGGGCTCCACTGTACTGGGATTTCTTGCACCGGTTTGCATCTTTGAACTATAATCCTTACTGGATAATATTCCAACTACATCATCAAGGTTAAGGTATGCTTTGATAATGTGGCTGGAATATTTTATTAGTTGGGACTCGAGTCATCACAGTCAGTATATATCAGGTTTACAGCCCCGCCCCCCCTCCCCCCCATCCCCAGTCAATCATTTTGAAGACCACTCTGTTCGAGTCAAGGTTTTATTTGACCTGATTCTATTCAATTTTCAATCCGATTCGAAAATGTGTGATTCACAGTCCCGTAGGTGTGGGAACCATTGTTTGAACACTTGACCTGTAAATGTTTCATTGTTCTCTTGTATTGCATGTTTGAAACCAGACAAAATCTATTTACATGTACGTAAACTGATTGTCCTTTTATCATTTGTGATACATGCTCAGTGTCTGATACTTTTTGTGTCGAAGCATTTTATTTATGTCATACTGTCAGTCCAATGCATAACGACCAATCAGATGCATTCCTACAAGATGTTGTTACATGTAGGCAAGATTCCATGTGTTGTGTATCGAGCACATTTCACAATATGTGTACTGTACCAGGTAACATATTATTCACAGAGCAACCATGGTATAATTTATTTTATATAATTATATTTGAAGTATCCATTTTATTAACCTGGATAATTTATCTGACATAAAACAATTAATTTTTATTTTTTTAAGTTTGCATCAATAATAAATGCCAAATTGGCCTTGCGGGAGAGCCTGAGAAACAGATTTTCATCTTTTTTTGCTTGTTATCTTGGCTATTATTTCTATTCACGTCTTTGCTGCCTCGACCAGTTAACATTCTTTGAAAGCTGTTACCCTAAAAGGTCTGGTTCTAACTTTGCTGTCTGAGAACAGGTACTGTAATATGCACTCAAGAAGAGGTCGTGTGGATAGTAGTCAGTTATCTTGGTAGTAGTTTCTAGTCAAGTCTTGGCTGCTTCAAGGGCTGCATGGTATTCAAAACTGAATACTGGTATCGGTGTTCAAAAAAATACTGTGGTATACCGGTTTTTCGAAAGACTATTCAGATATCTGAACATACATACCATAATCGGGACTTGAGCCATCACAGTCGGAACAAATCAGCATGCCTTGATGATATAGTCTGAATAACCCTTTACGCAGATGATACAGTGGAGCCCACTTCATTGGATATCTTTTAATTGAATATTCCTGTTAATTGAATATAATTTCCTAACACAAACCCATTTACCATACCTTCCTTACAATATGTCGAGAAATTACCCTGACAATCACTGAATTACCATTGTATATTGCCCAATTTGGCTTCAGTATATCCAATGCTCTGTCAAACAATATAAAATAGAATAAATGATCTGTTTATGTCTAGAATACAGGAAAGTGACACAATCCCTGTTAATTGAATTCTCCTGTTAATTGAATAATTCTCACTGGCAAAGTGACTATTCAATTAACAGGGCTCTACTGTATCAAAATTATTTTTTTAAATATTAGTTCATTAAATTTTTCAAAACATTTCAACAAAATCATATCAAGTGGCCCCTTATTGGAACGAGCTCGTCAAGCTCATTCCAATGCTGTGTCACATGATATGGTTTTGTTGAAATTTTTTGAAAAAGTAATATTTGCTCAACTGCACAAATTGTGTATTACCCAGGAGGATGTGGCCAATTCATTAGATGCAGGGATAAATATTATTCGTTTGAGACAATAGTTAAAAAAATTCAGGACATCTTGAAATTTGAATTGTGGGTAAATAAATAATGACGATAAACCGATATTTTTGCAATTACACCAGTATTCAATCGATACTGGTTTGAATACGAGTATGTATCAGTTTATCGATATACCATGCAGCCCTCTGGACAGTAGTCAAATTACCTTGGTAGTGGTTTCTTGTCAAGTCTTGGCTGCCTCTATGGAAGCCATACCTGGCAAGAAATCAGCACTGAGCCACTGGACAAATTACCTGAAAAACTACTCAGTGGGCTCCACAGAGACTCAGTGTGTCTCCTTTAGTTTTATTAGGTGAACATAAATTTAAGAATTTGTAAGTTTATCAAGTAATTTTAGCTGGGGATTTACCACTCTCCTTATTTTCCAACCATGTGGGCTGTTCATGGCGATCGCTCACCTAAAACTTCAGGCCTGGAGCATTCAATTTATGTCAATGCCAGAGAAACGATTATTCTCCCCAAATTCACAGGCCTGTTGTTGGTGCAATGTATGAAAACCCATAATTCATTGATGGTACTCATGCATTGAACCAATATGACTTGAATTAAGGTCTATTTGTGACTATAGTTTGGGCAAGATGGGGACAGGTTCCCCATGAAGAGTGCAAGTGGCCTTTTAGGATCATAGCATTGCATTCAGATACTATAGACATCTGCGTGAGTTCCTAAGGATCAAGCACTTATAGGAGGTTTTGGCTTTTTTTCCAAGTGTGGGAGGTGGGGAGGGGGGGGGGGGGGGGGGGTAGTGGTATTGGATTGAATTGTGCTTTCAAATGAAGTGCTCTGGTGGCCAAAACAGAAGGCTTTATTTGAAAGCATAATTCAAATCATCTTGGAGGGGGATAATGCCAGTCTGTCATAATGCAAAAAAAATAAATAAAAAAAAAGGAACATACTTGGCTGATAATTATCTGTTTCTGAGCAACTTTGTCCCCTTCCACCCCCCCCCCCCCAAATGCCCCCTCCCCTCCAGAAGCTAGAAATATCCACACTTTTAACCACTATAAGGCACCAGACCGAGGCATACTCATTTTGGTAGGGCTATATTTGCCCCTGTTGTTCTCACAATAGGTCAGTCTACATGTCAATGCCTGATGTCTCAATCTGATAATATTAGTATTTATTTAATGTTACATGCATGATGTAATTGTGTAATCGTACTGAAGTCAACTTGTACACTAGTTCTAGGTTACAGAAAACTTATGCATGTCAGTCATTTAACTCTCCATGTTATATGCTTCAGCCTACAGTGCCTGATCTCGAGCTGTTGTTAGATCAATTAATGGTTTCTTCATGATGAGTTGATTGTAAATTATTCACTCTTTTTTTTCTATTAAAGCAAAATTGTGTAGAATCCATCGACCACAATGTGATGCTGTTTAGCATGTGTAGAATTTTAAAAGAAACCCCTTTCATGTTAAGAAAGTTATAGATGGTGTTCAACATCTGCATGTTATTTAGCTCCCACATTGGTATAGGCACTCAAAAAATATTGAGGGTATGAGACCCATCTTTCCTAAAAAATTTATGATAGGCAGAACTTAGCCCAGACATGGACAGTAAGGTCATAATTTAATTTTTGGTGCGATATTTAATAAGTTACATGGCATGTAGTGGGCGATACATTTCCATACAAGGTGGTGAGAGTTCATATCAGGTGAGGCTTTGCCTCACCTGATATGAACTCTCAGAGCCATGTATGGAAATGTATCAGCCCGTAACATGCCACATAGCATATATTTTATGTCGAAAGTCCTTGTAAATCAAGGGATTAAAAATTGTCACGAGAAACAAAGAACGACCATATGTTTATTTTTTAGAAACGGCTATTGACAGCACCATGCAAAATCATCACTGGTATGTATCGATGGTGACAGTAAACAATCTTCGCTGTTCCAAGTGCGATATTTGTTTACAAAATAAAATGTATTGCTACAAGCATAATCTCAAATACTCTTACAAACTACATACATTTACTGTCATTACAACCTGAAAAGGGTTAACTTAGCACTTTAAAATGTTCAAAAAATCACTTTTAATCTGTTGAGTAAACTGTAAAGAAAATGTTCGCTTCAGCATAAAAAAATTGATGGACGACATAGAGTCATAAAAAAAACAATAAAGAACTTTTGGGCCTACAAATAATATTTCATGTCCATTTTTAAAATATTTTATGTTTTAAGTCAATAAATACGATACCTTGAAAATATTTTTGGTACTTAAATTTAATTTTGTTTTCATTCAAATTTTGCAAATTCGAAGCGAGTGGAAATGCATCAATTTGATCAAAATAGTCATTGCTGCTACTCACCTGATATCAAATAATATCAGGTGAGTCACCTTATATGGCAGAACCCTTAGCAGGTATTCCAGCATTCTGATTGGACAAACTAACTGTGAGGCATAATAAATATCCGCACCACAAAATTAACTTACAACCTTACTGTCTAATTTTTGGATTGGGTAGAACCCAACACTGTGATAGCTGAAGAACCAAAACTTATTGATTCATTTTGTTACAGTTGGTAGATCTTCTCTTCATAATATGGTGGAACCCTGTTAATTAAATAGCCACCTTGCCAGAGAAAAATATTCAATTAACAGGGATTGGGTTACTTTGCTACCTTCTGGTTGTAAACTGAGCATTTATTCTATTATATCTTGTTTGACAGAGCTCATTGAATAATTCTTTGAGAGATTACAGGATTTTTCATTCAGTTAACAGGAGTTTACTCCATAATCTGTTTGCAATTAACAGGTTAAATTAGTACTGAAGGTATGGAAAATGGTTTGGTGCTATGTACAGTTAACCCTTTACCCAATGAATCGGTCACATCCGCACACGTAATATGCAAAATTCAGCAACTGAAAAAATATAGTCAAGCTCGTTCCAGTGAGGGGGTCACAAGATATGGTTTTGTTGAAATTTTTTGAAAATTTAAAAAATTGATATTTAAAATAATGATTCATTTAACACAATGATTCATTTAAAAGATATAAAAATTAAATGGCTACACTGTACTACTACTTGTCATCAAAGGAGAACATTGTCCAGCCCTGTTTGTATTGCTAGCAAAGACATTTACCCTAATACAGTGTAGCCCACTTAATAGAATATCACATAACTTAATATCCCTGTTAATTGAATATAATTTCCCAACACAAAACCCTTTACAATACCTCCAGTACAAATTTAATCTGGTAATTGAATATAGGTTATAGAGTAAACTCCTGTTAATTGAATAAAAAATGTTGTAACCTGTCGAGAAATTACCCTCACTCTCCCCAAGTTTCCTTTGTTTATAGACCTATTTGGCTAATTTTATCTCTAGAATACAGGAAAGTTACACAGTCCCTGTTAATTCAATATTCCTGTTAATTGAATAATTTTCATTGTCGAAATGGCTATTCAATTAGCAATGTTCCACTGTAATTGAATATAGGTTACAGAGTAAACTCTTGTTAATTGAATAAAAAATCTTGTAACCTGTCAAAAAATTGTCCTGACTCTCCCCAATTTTCCTTTCTTTATAGACCTATTTGGCCTCAGTACATCCAATACAGGCATTTAACCCTTTACCTAACGAATCGCCCGCATCCGCCCGCGTAATATGCAAATTGAGTAGTTGAAAAAATTTAATTTTTCAAAATATTTCTACAAAACCATATCATGTGACCCCTCATTGGAACAAGCTCATTGAGCTCGTTCCAATGAGGGGGTCACATGATATGGTTTTGTCGGCATTTTTTGAAAAATTTAAAAAAGTGATATTTAAAATAATGAATTTTGATATCATCTGCGTTGGGTAAAGGGTTAATCTATTATATCTTGTTTGACAGAGCTCATGGAGCTCTGTCAAACAAGATATAATAGAATAAATACTAAGTTTATCTCTAGAATACAGGAAAGTTATACAATCCCCGTTAACCCTACGATATCAAAATTTATTATTTTAAGTATCATTTTTTAAAATTTCTCAAAAAATTTCAACAAAACCATATCATGTGACCCCTCGTTGGAACGAGCTCGACGAGCTCGTTCCAACGAGGGGTCACATGATATGGTTTTGTTGAAATTTTTTGAAACAATATTTTTTCAACTGCTGAATTTGCATATTACGCGGGCAGATGCGGGCGATTCGTTGGGTAAAGGGTTAATTGAATACTCCTGTTAATTGAATCATTTTCAAAGGCAAAGTGGCTATTCAATTAACAAGGTTCCACTGTACATGCAAAGTGATAATGAAATAGCTGTAAATAATGGGCAATGTTTTTTTAGTTTCAGAATGATAAATGTTAGTTTTTGTATGTTACTATTTACAGGATATCTCTAATAATCAGTTGACTAGTTTGCCACGTACTGTAGGATACTTAACAAGACTTACTAAGTTCAACATATCTAACAACCGGATTAGTCGCCTCCCTTCAGAAATCTCATGCATGGATAGTAAGTGTTATAGAAACACTAACTTACCAACACGCTAATCTTGTGTTTTGATTTATATTTTTCAGTAATGATGTAACAAAAACAGAGACTGGAAGTAAATTTGGGCAGATTAGCTAAGAAATGTAATAAGGCTCCATCCAGGTCTAGCTTGGTGGTCCCAAAGCATGTCTCTCCCTCCTCTCCTTAACTGGTAGAGTGTTAGAAACCACTATGATGGCACTATCAGGGCTCTACTGAAAAGTGCTGAATGCCACTTCAGTGGCTTTAGTCTGTGCTCATTAGGTTGTTGTGTGTGCAGGCCTGAAAATAAGCCGCCTGACATTTGCAGAATGAGGTCCCCAGAGGGTGAATTTGATCATGCTATCCCATACAGTGGACCAATTTATCCTCTGGGTACCTCATTCTGTTTAGGTTTGAGACCCTGATTCAGATTGAGGTTCACAGAGGGTAACCTCATTTTGCAGATGTCAGTCTGCTTATTTTCTGGCTTGTGTGTGTACAGTAGTAAAGAAATGTTTATTTTCCCACCACACAAAACAAAGTTATGGGGGGGGGGGGGAGGGGGGTATATAGGAGTCAACTAGTCCGTCGGTCGGTCGTCATCGTCGATCAGTTGCACATGTAAACTTGTGGAGCGAACTACTTCCACAGTTTTAGTCACATTTTCATGATACTTCACAAAAATGATCAACATGATGAGGGGAAATGTCTGACATAATTTTTTCCCCACTTGGTTTCAAGATGGCCGACTTGTAGCCATATTGGATCTTTTGTTTTTATGTAAAGTTGTGGAGCAGACTACTTGTCCGTCGGTCGGTCGTCATCGTCGATCATTTGCACATGTAAACTTGTGGAGCGAACTACTTCCACAGATTTAGTCCCATTTTAATGAAATTCACAAAAATGATCAACATGATGAGGGGAAGTGCGTGACATAATTTTTTTTCCACTCGGCTTCAAGATGGCTAACTGGCGGCCATATTGGATTATTTTTTTACTTAGAAAAATTGAATGTCCCTTTTCAGTCACCCACACTAGGCGGTATGCCACGGTGGGGATATACCAGGTGACAGACCATCTCTAGTTTAGAATTGCTTTGTTACAATTTATTAGATGGTGCCAACAGGAACTCTCCAATAAATAGAAATCAAATGACGATGAACATAATATCGCTAGCAGCATTGTATCTTTGGAAAAAATACACGTTACAAATCACCTTTGAAAAATAATTTACCACTCTACCATTTAACTCTTTACCCAACACATCGACCATATCCGCCTGCGTAATATGCAAATTCAGCAGTTGAAAAAATAGTATTTTTCAAAAAATTGCAACAAAACCATATCAGTTGAGCTCGTTCCAACGAGGGGTCACGCGGTATGATTTCGTTGAAATTTTTTGAAAAAATTTAAAAAATGATATTTAAAATAATAAATTTTGATATCATCTGTGTTAGGTAAAGGGTTAACCCCTAGCACACTAGTAGTGCAACAGAATATTTCCCAATCACTCTGTTTTTCTCTTGTTTAACTATAAATTAAACACTCACTGAGAGCTCTGTCAAACAAGATATATTTGGTTAAATATCAAACTGCATCATGGGATATATTTGCTGCTGAAAACTTTGCCATTTTGACACCAGTGTGCAGAGGGTTAAAGGTTTAAATTGAGAAACTGAAGCTACATTGTTGAATATTTGAACCTCCATGAAACCCCAGAAGTAGAGCAGTGCTTGCTTACTTGAATAGACAAGTTTGACTTCATTGATATAATAAGACCCATTAATAAGGCTTCTTGAGATTAGAGTATAATTATTTTTGATTGCCTTAACTTGATAGTATATTCATCATGTTTCTATCAAATCTTCATTATTTTACATTTATCACACGGATAATAACTTGAGCTATTTTTTTAAACTTTCACATATTGTTCACATATTGTATAGAATGACAGAATACAGGTTAATTTATAAAGTGCTAGATTATTTTTCAAAGGTGATTTGTAAGGCCTGAAAAAGTTAAAAATCTGTTTCTCAGGCCCTCCCACATGGTCCTTTTGGCTGACGCATGATCTCTTTTTACCAATGCAAACTTGAAAAAATTGAAACTTAAATGGTTCATGTCTGAGATTTTATCCAAGTTAATAAAATTGATACATTTCCCCCTTGAGTGCAACAAGGCTTTGCAATGCTTTAGCATTGCAAAAGCCTCCTTGTACTCCAGGGACGAAATACACCACCACCCATGTTATTCTGTAGATTATGAGGCCTAAAACATGAAAACGACCAAGAACTTGAACTTTTGATGGCAAAGAAATAATTACAAAATAAAAAATAAAGGGCCGCCAGCCCACATGCAATTTAACAAAAATTGGCCTGAGAAACAGAAGATCTACTTTGTGGGGCCTAACATGAGTATTTTTTTTACAATGCTGCCAGCAAAGCGAGTCTTAGTTTAGCTAGATTTTATTCATCAGTAATTATTTTGTTGGCACTCTCCAATAATTGTAACAAAATACTTTTACATGCACATATTGTTATCTACTAATGTACAAACATTAAGCTAAATGCACTTTTCAGTGGCTTCTAGCACTCTAAAAGTTAAGTTCTGCTTTGGCCAAATTAACAGTCTCTGTTCTCGAGTTATTCTCCTTGACTTTGTGAAAAATAAAAAAAACATTTTATTGTTTCCACATTATAACTTGTTCCTTTATAGTTTGCCTTCATGAAGGTTTATACTAAAGCAGGTGCATTAATATCCTGTAGACACAAAATGATGGGCTGCTCTATCTATGATGATGGGGCACAGGGACATATCCACTCTTGGCATTATTCTTGTTTCTCAAGTGTCATCTCATATTCACGTTAGGTTAAGGGTTAATAAAAGAGGCAGGTATGCGAGAAAAGACTTTTATCACATAATCACCATCACATAGCTCATTATGGAAAATATTCACAACACATCATGGGAATGATGTTAGAAGTCAGCATTGACATGATGACGTTGTGAGTGAGTTGGTTTCGGAAGTACATTTGAATAAATCTTCTCTTATTATTTTTCATTAATTGTCTACAAGCCAGAAAATAAGCAGACTGGCATCTGCAAAATGAGGTCTCCAGAGGGTGACTTTAGTGATGCTACCCTGCATAGCAGGGTAGCATCACTAAATTTACCCTCTGTGAACCTTAATCTGAATCACGGTCTCAAACTAAACAGAAAGAGGTACTCAGAGGATAAATTGGCCCATTATATGGTATAGCATCATCAAATGCACCCTCTGGGGATCTCATTCTGCAAATGTCAGACTGCTTATTTTCAGGCCTGATTGTCAACATAATAAAAACAGCAGATATCATTTGCAGAAAACATTTCCCGAATAACTAAATATTTTTATTTTTCATCTCAAAATTGACGCATATGCCCCCCCCGCACCCCTCCCTCATTGGAACAAGCTCATTCCAGTGAGGGTCCTAAACTATGTTTTTGAGCAAAAATTAACAAAAAAATTAAATTTGGCTGGCGTTTTTTTGTGTACAGCACTAGCCAGCTTTAGTCGTTACATTAGCTAAAAGGTTAAATTACACGTTACATGATAAAATAAATCTCAAATTTGTCATGATTTGACATGAAATTTCTGAACCTTGTTCTCTAAAATTGATCTGAGTCTGTGAAATTTTAACATTCTGAACACCCATTTTGAATTACACGTATTAAAATTTCAAAATATCAATTTTTCTCTTAACTATTTACCTAACAAATCGACGACATCCATCCACATAATATACAAATTGAGCAGTTGAAAACATTATTTTTCAAACAGTTTTAACAAAATCATATCATGTGACCCCCATTGGAACAAGCTTATCAAGCTCGTTCCAATGAGGGCTCAAATGATATGGTTGTGTTGAATTTTTTCTTTATTGCTGGGTAAAGGGTTAATGGAACTTGCAATTTAACTAATTCAGTCTTATTTGAGCTCAGAGAAGATTGGATTAGTTAAATTCTCTGTTTCATCGTAGGAAAAATTTGCGGCCAGAAATTTCAGTTTTTTGGCATCGGTGTTCTGAGAGTTAAATGTGTATTGCCATGTCGTGCAATGAGAAATAAAAATTGATGGCATTTTAAATATTACAAGCTCTATTTATTTGAAAAATGGGACCCATTAACCAATGCCTGAAGTGGAAGTTCTCTAAATATTTTTAGATAGCCTTGATGCAATAGCTTTGTCACACTGCACCCAGTTTTTGGAGTTTTTTTTCAAGTTTTAGTTGATGTACAGGTTTATTATTTTTTTCCTTGATGTACATTTTTGGTTGAGTTGTGTTAACAACTGAGACCTATGGCTTGGCGACGGTCATAAGCACAATAACTTGAACAAACGTTCTTCGATTTTACTAATATTTGCCGTGTAGATCTCTTGCAATAATATCTCAAGCGAGCTCTGCCTAATTTTTCATTACAGAGTTTTGGCCCTTAATTCATCAATTTTTATGAATTTTAGTGCAATAACTTCAAAAAACGTTCTCCAATTTGACTAATATTTGCTATACAAGTCTGGTCAGATTCTTCGTTACAGAATTATGGGCCTTAATTAGTCAATTTTTATGAATTTTTAGATCATTAGCACTATAACTTGAACAAAAATTTTCCAATATGACTAATTTTTGCCATACAAGTCCTTTGTACAAATATCTGACGAGTTCGAAAACTTGCGTGGTCCACTTTTTCATTACAGAGTTATGGGCCTTAATTAGTTCATTTTTATGAAATTTTGAACTTCTCAGTTTTTACAAGTTTTGAGCTCAACGCAATGACATTTCTGATTTTCAATAGAGAGTGCATGAAGAAAGTAGTCGCAACTGGACTCCTGCATCTCTGATGCGGACCTCTTGTTTATTATTTTTAAAAATAACCCTTTACCTTTTTATATGTTGATTGTAAATCACTTCATGTATCTTTTTATTAAAAATACCAGATATCTCACTGTTTGCTTCTTAAACATTGATGTAACACCTCATTGGCTCAAACTCTATGAGCTTGTTCAAACTTCCCAAACATTGATGTAACCCCTCATTGGCTCAAACTCAATGAGCTTGTTCAAAGTGGTCACAAGCTGTTTTAACTCATTGCATGCTGTTGGCATATATTCCTGCCCAGGACAGGATTTCTCTTGCAACTGAAATAAGTATAATCTGGGTTCATTTAATCAAATTTTCTCCTGAAAAGTCAGATTTTTTCCACCAATGATTCCTTGAGTTAAATTTATATGAATTTTTCATCAAATATAATCATGGCTGCTTCACAGCAGCCATAACTAGAAATGATGAAAAATATCTTAAATATACTTAGCAGGTCAAGAGTTAAAAGCAACAATTGGAGAACATACAAATTTAAATGTTGATTTTTTTGTAGCCCTCAACATGGTTGACTGTTTTGATTGACTGATAAACAATGTTGTTTGGAAATCAATGGGTGGGGCGCAGTGGCTCAGTAGGTAGAGGTGCAGACTGCAAGCCGAGAGGTCCTCAGTTTGAATCCCACCAGCGGCAACCGCGTTGTGTCCTTGGGCAAGACCCTTCACCCCCATTGCCCATGTGGGAGCAATGAGCTCTGTCAAACAAGATTGAATTGGTTAAATTCCCAGTTGCATTATGTGAAAAATGGCTACTTCAAATCTGAATATTTTGACATCAGTGTGCAGGGGGTTAAATATCATTTTTTAAATTTTTCAAAGATTTTAACAAAACCATATCATGTGACCCCTCATTGGAACGAGCTTGACGAGCACTTTCCAAAGAGGGGTCACATGATGTGGTTTTGGTGAAATTTTTTTTTTAAATAATATTTTTTCAGCCGCGGAATTTACATATTACGCGGGCGGATGTGTCCGATTCATTTAATGCCCTTTTAGTTTAATGTTATAAGAGGTAGGGTAGAAACTTTTTGGGTACCATTTTAGAATCTGTGTTGCTTTTCTCTCCACAAGAACATTTATTGTACACAGATTTTGTTATCTTTTAATAATTGTTTTCTCACTTTTTTTTCTTTTTAGAACTGAAATATTTTGATGCGACTCACAATCAGATAGTTTCGTTGCCATGGGAGTTTGGAAATTTGAAACATATTGAGCAGCTGTATTTACGACATAATAAACTGGTAGATATACCTGTTCTTGAACACTGTGATGCATTAAAGGTAAATTTATGTTAATACTTTATTTTATCACATAATCAACACCAAATATCTCATTACAGAAAATATCGTTCACAACATGTTTAATATGGGAATGATGTCTAAAGTCAGCTTCGATGACAAAACATTAGTTTCGTAAGTAGATTTGAATTAATCTTTTCTTAAATTTCATTAACTTCTTTATCAAATACAAATAGCAGATGACAGTTGTAAAAAAACACTTTCTGAATAACAGAACATTTTCATTTTTTACTTGGAAACATAGCTTATGCCCCTACATTGGAATAAGCTCAATGAACTCATTCCAATGAGGGGACATTAGCTATGTTTTCAAGGCAAGGTTGAAAAAATAATAAAAATTTGTTTGGCGATTTTTGTGAATAGCACTGGCCAGTTTAGTCAATACTTTAGGTAAAATGTTAAAATAACACAGTATATGATAAAGAATACTTCATCTTGGAAACCCACTTTGTGCTAATAACCAATTTATCGTATAATATTCCCCCTTTCTTGACATGAAGGAATTGTGTACAGTTTTTAACCCTTTACCCAACAAATCAGCCACATCCACCCGCATAATATGCAAATTCAGCAGCTGAAAAATAGTATTTTTAAAAAAAAATTTCAACAAAACCATACCGTGTGACCTCTCTTTGGAACAAGCTCATTGAGCTTGTTCCAATGAGGGGTCACATGATATGGTTTTGTTGAAATTTTTTGAAAAATTTTAAAAAATGATATTTAAAATAATAAATTTTTTTATTGTATGTATTGGGTAAAGGGTTAACAGGCCTCTGTTTTGACAAATCATTCAGTGTCTATGAGTTGATTCTTTTCCATAAAGCCTTCCAGCTTCTCGGATGTAACACTGGCATATTATTTTGCACGGGATTACCGTTCCAGCTCAAAATTAAAAGGAAAACAAATGTGTATTACAGTGTATTGTTGACCAAATGAGGGTGAGTGTTACATCCTCAAGCCTACAGGCTTGTATTCAAAGAATCCCCTCATCCATCACATCCATCACATCCTTTGAATGACTTTGATGAAGTGGGGGATTTTTATGAATGAAGATCATGACGTCATGGCATTGTGTTCTTGCACTGTGCACAACGTAATGCCCATTCATTGGTCTACTTGTACTATAACTGCTGAAGTTTATAGTATTGTTTGTGGTGTGCATTGCTTTTCTTTCTAGTGCAACTAGTCTAGAATTAACCCTTTACCCAACGCAGACGATATCAAAATTTATTATTTTTAAATATCATTTTTAAAAATTTTTCAAAAACTTTCAACAAAACCATATCATGTGACCCCACGTTGGTGAGATTGGGAAACTTGTTGCCCTTTTGGAAAACCGTTTGGTCACCCATTCGGGTATTGGGCAACTTTCATTTGCAAATATTTTATATGCAAGGGGCTGAAAATATGTAGATTTATATTGATTACTATGATTAGAGGTGGTTCAGATAACACAATGAAATTGAAATAATTATATTAAGGCCCCAGAAAATAGATCTTGTTTCTCAGGCAATGTTTTTCTAAAATTGCATGTGGGCGAGTGTTTTTTTATTTTATTTTTTATTTTTGTAATTATTTCTTTTTTTTATATGATATGTTTATTTACCAGTATACAAAAATACAACATGATAAATATATACGTAATGGTTATAACATAACAGGATTCTCGTATGCAGTAATATTATTTCAGATACACATAGATAAATGGATATAACAATTTTTTGTATACCGGTAGGGAAAGGCATAGCCAGATTGGCTGTCTCCCGCCTTTCCCTCTGACAGAAAAGAGAAAACTACAGAATGACGGAAAGAACTCGAAGAAGAAAATGATATACAAGAGCAAAATTGTTATTTCTGTTTTAGCGCCAACAGACAGAGTTACACTGTGCACATTTTGCCATCAGAAGTTCATGGTCTTGGTTTGTTTTATGTTTTAGGCCTCATAATCTTCAGAATAGCATAGGTGGTGGTGTACTTTGTCCCTTGAGTGCAAGGAGGTCTTGTAATGCTAAAGCACTGTTCGTCCCTTTAGTGCAAGAAAGCTTTGCAATGCTAAAGCATTGCAAAGCCTTCTTGCACTCAAGGGACAGATTTATCAATTTTATTAATTTGAATTAAATATCGGACATAAACCATTTAATTTTCATTTTTTTTAAGTTTGCACAAGTATTATAATTATAAAAAGCAGCCAAAAGGACCATGCAGAAGGGCCAGAGAAACAGATGAACTCTTTTAGGCATCATTGAAATAAATTGTGATTCAAGTTGCTATTTCTCATTTCAGGAGCTTCATTTAGGTAACAATGCAATAACTGAATTGAGTGCAGAACACCTGAAACATTTAGCCACTATATCAGTATTAGATATCAGAGACAACAAGATCAGTATATTGCCTGATGAAATTACAGAATTAAAAGGACTAGAGAGATTAGATGTTACAAATAATAATCTAACAGGGTTAGAATTTCAATTATTATCTCTGGGCACATTACATCCCAAGTTGACATATTTTGTAATGAATGTCATTAACTGGTAGAGTGCTGGAAGCCCATTTTTGGGCTTTATACTGAGGTGAAGATACTGCAACTTGAAGGCTTCATACTCAGAGGACGAGCTTTGTATTATCTCTGAAGTTAAGTTATTTCATCTGTATAAGGCTTTGCCTTGTTACAATTTATGGGAGAGTGCCTACAGGCACTCTCCCATAAACTGTAACACGGCAAAGATATGTGAATAAATTTTGATGGACAAAAATAATTTAGCACTCGACCAGTTAAGGAGGAGGGAATTTATTTGGATTCCAATATCATTTACGGGGATCGACCAGAATTGCCTGAATTTTTAATTTGGCACAATTGTAGACCTATTCATCTTCAGTGCATCCAGTAAAAACATTAAACTGGTTGAATGCTAGAAGTAGGGCCCTGCGATTACTTGAATTTCGAGTCGAATCTCGAGTCGGAATGCAAAATCGACTCGTCTCTGATTCACAGATGTCCTTTTTCTCGAGTCGATTCGGTCCCGATAAACGACAGAGTTTTCATTGTGAGTTCTTTGTTTTGACTGCATGCACAACCCAATATGCTGTGCCTAATTTGTAAAATGTGTTAAAACTTGTCAAAATTGTTACTTGGAGGTTCTAACAGGCAGATAGGTTGGTAGCTTGTACCAAAATATGTATATATGGAATAGTTAGCTGATTGAAAGTCGCATTTACACGATGAAAGAACATTTAATACTTCTCTGTTGAGAAGAAATCGGGCAGTCAGTTTTATGAGAATCAACTCAAAAAATGACTCAACTCACGAGTTTTAAACTAGAATGGAATCGAGAATCGACTCAAACTAAAATATCTGACTCGGAGGGCCCTAGTTGGAAGCAACTGTCATGTCTTTATTGAGAACTGCTGAAAAGTGCTTAACTGTCTTCATCTATTATTTATCCATTCAGTCTATATCCAGTTAGAAATTCAAGCTTTATCTCCCTTGATATACATTGGAACTAGTAATTTTCCATCATATGTGTGTGGCTACCCATCCTGGGACAGGTTGTCTGGCTTGTGCTGTATAGATATTAGCTTGTTGTTTCCTCAGAAATAGAAACATATGTTTTACATAGATTTGTGTTTTTACTATTTGTTGGAGATTGCCTGCTTGCGCTCAACAAAAAATTGTAACAGACAATTATTTATCTACAAAGTTGCTAAACCAAATTTCACATTGCTGGTAGCATGGTGTCATTAAAAATAAAACCCATATTACAAATTACCTTTGAAAAATAAACTTGAGCTGTACCAGTTAATCCATTATATATTGTTTGAATTTTTGTTTGTGTGCATGACAACTCAATTGTCTTACTGGTATACTTATAACGGTTCATACAGGCTTGAAAAGTCCTTGAATTTTTAACTTTGGCCCTAAAAAAGCCCTTAAAAATTTGCAAACTACCTTGAAAGGTCCTTAAATTTTATTATGCCTGCAATGTGGGCACCTGTTATATGGACATTGTAACTGTTTTATTCGTTAAACATGCCAATAAAGTGAATATTAATCAACAGTTTATGTATGTTTTGAAGTAAATTCTGCTAATTAACTTCGGTCAAACCAAGATATATGTTGCTGTTCTCCAAAATTCTGTACCAATGCTAACAATAGTACAACTAATAAACTTGCATTGTAATCAGTGGGAGGTTACCAAAAACCTAAACAGCTGAAAACAGCTATTTTGGGAGTGATAGAAAGTGTCCTTATCCATTTTGGCCTCTGTAATATTAATTAATAACTGTTTTTGTGTTTCCCCTGAATAGTTCATCCCTTGAGTGCAACAAGGTGCCATCTGCAATGCTAAAGCATTGCAGATGGCACCTTGCTGCACTCAAGGGATGGATCAAAACAAATAAAATATAACAACCGTACAATCAAGAAAAATTATAATTTTTACACATAGAAAAGTTTTGTGAAGATTTAATTATGAAATTCAGATGGATTTATATAGTTAAAGGACCTTAAATTTTATACATCTGGTTACAAAAAAGGCCTTAAAAAGGCCATGAATTTCAAAATGATAATTCTGTATGAACCCTGTACAAGGAGGCCTCTAATGCAAAGGATTAATGATACTTAGGGATATTTTTGTATAATGAAAATTGTGATTTCATCAGTTGGTCAACTTTTTTTCAAATTAGTGACTTTCTGGGAAAATGTTGGCATTCAGGTGTCAAGCGACCTACAGATGTTCTGACGACAACCAGCACTTCCCGCACAGACAGTGGCATGGGTTTGAAGTCTTCTGGCCTGCATTGGGCTGTCTAAAGATAGTATGAGGCAGTCCAAAGGATATCAGTAATATGACCCATGAATTGTACCTCTGTACATTATCATTTTGATGTTTCTCATTTTCAGGCATGTTTCCTGATAAAATTTTGAGATGGAGGCGATCAATCTTGCACAATCAAATGTGAATAAACACAGTTGAGCCGACTTAACTGGATATCTCTTAATTGAATTACCCTGTTAATCAATTATGATTTCTGAACACAAACAAGCCAGAAAATAAGCAGACTGACATCTGCAAAATGAGGTCCCCAGAGGGTGAATTTAGAGATGCTACCCTGCATAGCAGGGTAGCATCACTAAATTTACCCTCTGTGAACCTCAATCTGAATCAGGGTCTCAAGAGTAAACAGAAAGAGGTACCCAAAGGATAAATTGGCCCACTGTATAGGACAGCATCATAAAATTCACCCTCTGGGTACCTCATTCTGCAAATGTCAAGACTGCTTATTTTCAGGCCTGAACACAAAACCATTTACCATACCTTCAGGACAATTTATTTATTTATTGGGGTTTACAGACACTTTTGACATCCAGTGTCCGACAGTTTTACGGGTGGAGAAAGCCTGGGTACCTGGAGAGAACCAGTGAGCAATGGCAAGCAACTGTCAGATTCACAATGTACTAACTCTGCACAAGTGGGGGTAGCATTGGTTGAAGACATGCACCATCGCATACAGTACATCTAGTATAGAGCACCACCATGCCCCCACATGGGTAATCGGGAGGAAGTGCCTTGCCCAAGGACACAGGGATCAAACCATAGTCCTTTCGATTTGAAGTTTGCTGTCCCTACCTTCAGGACAAATTACATCTGTTAATTGCGTATAGATTATCAATTAAACTTCTGTTAATTGAATAAAAGATATTGTAAATATGTGAAGAAATTACCCTGAGAATCCCAGATTTTGGATTGTTTGCCACAGTGTATTCAAGACAGGTATTTATTACTTTCCAAAGTGTGATTTACCGGGATTTCCGGGTTTGATTATAAACGATAACTTCACAAGTGAATTATGCAATCAAAAATTGTGTCATGTATCCGTGCATGCAAACAAAGACACTTTGCCATGGGTGTAATGGGGACTTCATTGTTTTTTAACATGAAAAGCAGACGACACTTGCAAAAAAAATTCTTGAATAACTATTATTTTCATTTTTTGTCTCAAAAACGTAGGTTATGACACCTCATTGGAACGAGCTCATTCCAATGAGGGGTCTTAACCTATGTTTTAGAGACAAAAAATGAAAAAATAACGAAAATTAATTGGAAATGTTTTAGAATAGCGCTGGCTGTTACGTTAGGTAAAGGGTTAAATAATATAATTATCATTAATAATGAAAAGTAATAAACAGAGTAATCGCTTGACTGGACTGGTTACATGAAATAATTCTTTTGAGGCGAGGAACTATATTGTAAAACACTCGTGTGCATTCGCGCACTCGTGTTTGTACAACGTCCGCCACCTCTCATGAATTATTTCACGTAACTTGTCCAGTCAAGCGATTACTCTCTATATCTTCTCAAATAAAAATATTGTGTAGACCACTTTCCTGTTAATTGAATACTCCTGTTAGTTTTCACTGGCAAAGTGGCTATTCTGTTAACAGGATTCCAAGGTACAGTAAAATCCTCTTAATTGAATATCCATTTTGCCAGTGAAAATTATTCAATTAACAGGATTATACAATTAACAGGGATTTGGTCAGTTTCCTGTGTTCTGGGGGTAAACTGAACATTTATTCTATTATATCTTGTTTGACAGAGCTCATAGAGCTCCGTCAAACAAGATATAATAGAATAAATGCCTGTATTGGATGTAGTGAGGCCAAAAAGGTTGATAAATAAGGGGAATTTGGTGCGTGTCAGAGTAATTTTTTCAACATATTACAAAAATTTATATACAATTAACAGGAGTTTACTCTACAACCCATATGCAATTAACAGATCAAATTTGTACTGAAGGTATGGTAAATGGTTTTGTGTTTGAAAATTATATTCAATTAACAGGGACATACAATTAAGAGATATCCAATTAAGTGCGCTCCACTGTATTAGGAAATTATGCCATAGCTAATCAATCCTACATTGCACATTGTTTTTCAAAATACACCCTGAAAGCTGGAACAGAAAGCAAAACAAAATACCCAAACTGCTTAGCTGCAGAACCCAATATTATTATCATTTTCTTGTATTCTATCATAACTGAGAATAATTTTTATCAATTTTTAGTTTGCCATATGCATTGGGAACAGTAGAAAGTTTAAAATCCATTGTATTAGATGGAAATCCCATGAAGTCTATAAGAAGGGATATTATAATGGTAAGATAAATACGATGTTTTCCAGTTTGTAGTATGAAAGCTTCTAGTTTTACATTTTGTCTCTCTTACAGTGTCCATGTCATTACTGGGGTAACTGCTACAAAAGGTTTTGCCATTCCAATATACATGTATTATTATGATCAATTTTCTCAATTCACAAGGAGAGCTTAGTCGCTAAGTTGATGAGGCCACAGATCTCTTTAGGATTGGATTGCTAGAATGTTAGCAAAAAACTCAATTTGGTATACGTCATTCTTATGTGAATCAGATTCAAGTTTGTTCAAATTAAGACCCTAGGACAATATTTGGACTCCCTATGGAAGCCTGCATTTTAATTCAGTGCAATATGAGGAATATCCTTTAAAATCTTCTTCTCTAGCACCCCCAATCAGAATCTTTTGATAATTGGTATACAGTAGTGCTCAAACGACTAGTGAATTCCAAAGTCGACTAGTCAATACCCAAAAGTCAAGTCGACTTCGACTAGTCATTGGTGATAACTTGTCTCCTTATAACAGTGTTGGTGTCCCGGTAGAGTGCTGAAGGTCCAAATTTGGCTTCACTTGGGCATTCATATACAGCCACTTACTGGAACATTATTCTGTTAGTGTGCTTCTAATTATGCTAAGAGTGAAATTATATAGTCTTATTTAATTTGCCTTGTTGCGATTTATGGGAGAGTGCCTATAGGCACTCTCCCATAAATTGCAACAAGGCAAATTAATAACATATCCTGATAGCCCAAAATAATTCAGGACTCTACTAGTACCAGTTTAAACAAACTACTGTCACTACTATTAGATGGCAATAGATGTATACATTGATTGCCCAATATTGCTGTTCAAACTGTCTGACAGTGGCACAGAAGGGATACTATTTGCCTAAAAGCTTGAACTCCTCCGACTAGTCGACTGCACAATTGCGAGTCGACTACTGGTTTGCCCAGAGTCGACATCGACTAGTCGACTAATCATTTGAGTACTAGTATACAGCATCCTTATGGGGTCAGATTCAAGCTCAAATCAACTCCTTGAGTTCCTTTTCAGCTCTCTCAGAGCCCAAATTTTACCTTAGTGCTATATGAGGAATATTTTTCTCCCGAACCACCAATCATAATTTTCTGATATTTGATTCCTTTATGGGAGTTTAAATTTCAACATCAGTGCAATATGAGGAAAATTCTTTTAAAATCTTCAGATTCACCAATCAAAATCTTTTGATATTTGGTACACAGCATCCTTTAGCGTGGAGTCAGATTCCACTTTGTCCAAATCAAGTCTATGGCTATATTCCTAGATGCATTATGGGAAAAATTTGTTGCTTGAGATTTTGGTATTTTGACTTCAGTGTGCAGACAGTTAATCCTATAATAGCCAAAAGTCAATGAAGGAGGAATGCGCTTAGTTTTTGTGATTTAGAATAAATCACGAAGGAATTCCACTATTATAAAATTGAACATTTGATTTTTTTTTAGAGAGGAACAGTTGGTTTGAAGAAATATTTAGTTAGCAGAATGGAGGAACCAGCCCCAATACAAAAAAACACGAGTTCTGGTGGTGGACATGGAGTAACAAATGGAACATTTGGAGGTGGTGGTGATGGTCCAAAAGCTCATGATATGTTTCAGCAGAAAACTTTAGATTACAGGTTGGTTTTGTAGTTTACAGAACTTCAGTAGTGGAACTCAAATTAACCCTTTACCCAATGCAGACAATATCAACAATTTATTATTTTTAATATTATTTTTTTCAAATTAAAAAAAAAAAATCAACGAAATCAATGAGCTCGTTCCAAAGACGGTTCACATGATATGGTTTTGTTGAATTTTTTGAAAAATAATATTTTTTCAGCTGCTGAATTTGTATATTATGTGGGTGGATGCCGCCGATTCTATTTCTTTTTTGTATATTATGTGGGCGGATGCAGGATTCATTAGGTAAAGGTTTAATTGTCTTCTTAACTGGTTGAGTGCTAAATTATTTTTTTAAATGTTATTTGAAACATGGATTTTTTTTTTCAAAGATATCATGCTACCAGCAAGAGTAGCCTTAGTTTAGCAAGATTTTGTTGAAAATTGCAACCAAACAATTTTATATAACAAATTTATCTTCTACTGCTGAGCGAACATCAAGCTAATATATACAGTGTAAAGCCACTAAAGCGGCTTCCAGCACTTTCCAATAGAGTCATGACGGTGGCTTCTAACACTCAACCAGTTAATTGTTATATTATCTATAATAAGTTCTCCACGGTGTTTTGACTCCCAATACATGTAAGCAGTACGTTTTAACCCTTTATGTAACATGAAAAGCAGGCGACACTTGCAAAAAAAAATTCCTGAATAACTATTTTTTGTCTCAAAAACATAGGTTATGACCTCTCGTTGGAACGAGCTTGTTCCAATGAGGGGTCATAACCTATGGTTTTGAGACAATAAATGAAAACAAAATGAAAATTAATTGGTGATTTTTGAGAATAGCGCTGGGCAGTTTTCGCCGTTACGTTGGGTAAAGGGTTAAAGGTGATTTGAAACATGGATATTTCTTTTTCAAATATACCATGCTACCAGCAAGAGTAGCCTTAGTTTACCAAGATTTTGTTCATAAATAATTGTTTGGTTACAATTTATTGGAGAGTGCCAATAGCACTCTCCAATAAATTGCAACCAAACAATTTTATGTAACAAATTTATCTTCCACTGCTGAGTGAACATCAAGCATACAGTGTAAAGCCATTTGAGTGGCTTCCAGCACTTTTCAATAGAGCCATGATAGTGGCTTCTAGCACTCAACCAGTTTATGGAATAACCCTGTTATTTGCATATTACATGCCAAACCTTTTATCATACATTCAGTACAAATTTGACATGTTCATTGCGCACAATTTATTGAGTAAACGCCTATTAATTGAATAAAAACTGTGTTCTATCAAAGGATTACTCTGTCCACAAATGAATTGCCCATGTTTGTAGACCTGTTCACCCTCATTACATAGAGAGTAATCGCTTGACTGGACTGGTTACATGTTTATCATGCTTTTCATGTTAGGTAAAGGGTTAAAAAAACAAAAACAATGAAGTCCCCATTACACCTACGGCAAAGTGTCTTTGTTTGCGCACACGGATACATGACACAATTGTTGATTGCATAATTGACTTGTGAAGTTATTGTTTATAATCAAACCCAGAAATCTCAGTAAATCCCACTTTGGAAAGTAATAAATAGGGTTAAACTCTCTCACTGATGTCAAAATACTGAAATTTCAAGCAGCAAATTTTAACCATAATGCAACTATGGATTTAACAAATTCAGTCTTATTTGAGAGGGGGTCAAAGCAGAGGTCTTTGGGTGGCCTGTGTGATAAAGAGAAGCCAGGTTTTGAAGAGTACCTTGATGGCACTTTTGGTGGGTCTCTGTTGTTCAAGATGAAGTCATGGTTGCTGAAGTTTGGGAGATAATTGGGAAAGACAGTGAAAAGGAGTGCCAAAGGTGTAATTTAGGTGTAGTGGAGACCCTGGAACACGTTCTATTAGAATGTCCAAAATACCAGTTTAACAGAATAAGATTCACCCAGAGTATGATGGGGAAGTGGGATAGGAGAATGAAGGACATATGGTTAGTGGGTGTAACAAGAGGAGAGGGTTTGTATGCTTATCGGAGAGATTGGGAAGAATGGGGTTCAGGATATCATCAAGCAGCTCGTCTCAGAGTGTTGGGTCAGGGAGGAGAGACGAGTCTGCGGATAAGGAGGCATTTGGGAGAACAGGGCTAATGAAGGCTTTCTCCCCTGAGAACTGCAACAAATCATCGGCTGGCCAAAGTGTTATTATTATTGACAGATCTCAATGAGCTTATAATGGTGTGAACCCTGATCATGTATCAAAACATACCATGATGGCATATGTGACACCAGATACATTACCCACTTAGGGCTAACTTTCATAACTCTCGTTATTGATTTAGCCCTTAAAGGCCTATTTCCATGTTTTACGACCTCTGATCAGGTGCCCTCAGCATGCCGTCATGAAGAAATCCTGTTAATAATAGACAAATTATCTAGGCAGTGGCTTTCTAGTCAAGTCTTGGCTGCCTGTTAAAGCAGCCAAGACTTAACTAGAAATCACTGCTAAGCCACTGGACGAGTACAGGCTATGGTCAGGTGTGAATTCAAGAGAATTGACCCAGCCCTCAAGTGTAAATTATCAATACAAGATATGTGTGTTTAAGATTGCCACTCAGAACTATTACATATAAAAAACTCCATCTTTTACTGTAGTAACAAGAAAACAGACAGTCTACCATCAGATGTATGTGAAGAGGCTTTAAAAGCTGGAGTTAAAGTTGTCAACCTGAGTCAGAATGTCTTTTCTTCACTTCCAGAAGGGTAAGGATATTACCACTGTTTTGTGCCTAAATGAAATTCTCTTTTAACTTGTCATTGTTACACGCAAACTGGATTTAAGTTAAGCCTCTTGAGTAATGATATGCTCCAGCATATCCACTAATGATTTTTACTAACTAGTCTAAATTGTAACCATGTTCGTCACAATTTAAATCTGTTACCAACATTTTTATTTTAAGAAGCCAACAAACCTGAAATAGCATGGCGCATTAATATGATTAAAATTACTTACAATTTTAATATTCCCACCATGTCATCGTACATTGTCATATGACAGACATTGTGAAAAATGGCACTTATGTTTATTAAATGTGTTGTCTTGGATGTGAGGATAAAAACACAACAATAGTTGAGAGGTTGTGTTATTACATTTAATACCATGATCTTTTTTTCAGATTGAATATGTTGTGTGAGAATATGACAGAATTGAAGCTGGGAATGAATAAATTTTCTACTCTGTCTTCACAAATTGGCACATTCACACGTCTCACTTTTCTTGATTTAAGGTAAGTTTTGAATTGAATTTACCTTCTCGATCTCGACTGTTATATTAACCCTTTACCTAACAAATCTGCTGCATCCCTCCACGTCATTTACAATTTGAGCAGGTTAAAAAAAAAAATTTCAGTCAAACCATATTATGTGACCCCCCCCACCCCTCATTGGATTGAGATCATCAGGTTCATTCCAATGGGGGTAGGGGGGGGGGGGGGGGTGACATGATATGGTTTTGTTGAAATTTTTTGAAAAATAAAGAATTAAAATAACATATTTTGATGTTGTATTCATTGGGTAATGCTTTCAGCTGTATCATTTAGTGTTTAACAATTAAGTTTAACAATTATGCCTTATGCTCTGTAAACTTTGTCAAACCTGTTGAAATTCTCTCAATTTCTGATAATTAACACTTTACCTAACGTAACGGCCAAAACTGGCCAGCACTATTCACAAAAATCTCTGATTAATTTTCATTATTTTTTGTCTCAAAAACATAGGTTATGACCCCTCTTTGGAACGAGCTTGTCAAGCTTGTTCCAATGAGGAGTCATAAACTATGTTTTTGAGACAAAAACTGAAAAAAAATAACGTTATTCAAGATTTTTTTTTTGCAAGTGTCGTCTGCTTTTCATGTTAGGTAAAGGGTTAAGAAACTACTTTTAAGACCCCAGAAAATAAATTAATTGATTCTCAGTTTTTTGTTTAAATTAGTGAGGGAGGGAGGGTTTTATTTTTAATTGTTTTTTTTTTGCATATATTGAGCATGGATTGAGAGCTTTATGCTGTCCTTTCTGATTCACAGAATACATAGAAAGTGTACAATTATACAAATTAACTCAATTAATCTTAATCCCCAAGGGCCAAACTGCATCTTTGATCACTTTTTATTGCAACTGAACAGGCGCCCCAACATGCTGGGGAAACTTACATCATAAGTGCCTTGGAAGTCATTGCTAGAAAAGTCTTGGTTTCCCTTACAGGTGGATTCAGATTTTAGTTACATCAGTCAAAAAACGTAAAAACAGGCTCAAAATAACCTTTTTTTCTATGCGTAGCAAAATGCTACACATTTCCGAAAAATGAATAGCATTTTGTTTAAATTGCATAGCAGTTCTTGTATACCAGAGTTATGCCATACTGTTTTGATTTGAATTCTTCTGAGCAGATAGAATAATGTCCATCCATGGTTTTCAACTGAACTGCCTTTAACAACTGCATTGACTTGGATATTTCCAAATGCGTGACATTTCTTAATTTGATGGGCTTAAAGTTACTTTGATTGGATATTTTATGCAAAATGCAGAAACAATGCAGGATGATTTTAAACCAATAAAATTCACGTTTTATATGAAGTTGCTCATGCGAGACAGAGAGTTAATCTTATATCATGGGTAAAGCATCAGTGAACTAGCTTGCAAGGTTTGTTGCAAATTTTCATTTTTACATTTTGCAATACAATATATTCAACTGCAGCCTATTAGGCTGCAGTTGAATATATTGTGTCGCAAAATGCTATACATAATTGAAAATTGAGTAGCTTTTAGCATGTTTTGCATAGCAAATAGCGATGCGAAACCACTTATTTTGATCCCTGAAAAAGTTTTGAGTCTCCTGGTTTTGTAGTGACATTGGAAGGAAGACACTGCAAGCAATAAAAAACATCCAGTGAGGTGGTACAGGTTTAGGGAGGGATTCAAAACTCTTTTTTTTTGGCCTAATTCTATAAATTCAAACATTTTGCAATGAGCATGAAAAGAGTTGAAATTCACATTCGATCAACTGAAATGGGTATGTTTTCTTTGTTCAATGCTGAAGCTGACCTTGTATTTTCTTGGGTTACTATAGTGAGAATTTAAGATATGTATATAAAGAAGGCAATATGAAGCTAAGTTGCAAGTGGATAATTGTGTAATGCTAATAGTGTTCAAATGTTTTGTATTTTATAACATTTATCACTTTCAGAAACAATTTATTATCGGACTTACCAAGAGAAATTGGAAACTTGATGAATGTAAGAGAGTTGATATTGTCCTATAACAGGTGAGTGATTCTTTTTTTATGTGCATAAAAACAAAATGAAACCCTGGATAGTAGTCCATTTTTTTTCAGTTTTATATTGTGGGAGGAGGTTAAATCTTTTTCTCAAAGTGTAAATACCAGTTGTGTCTGTGTATAATTCGTCCTTGTGGATAAGCTACACACATTTTAAATAAGAATATCTCCCTTTCAGATATTATCTGTGTATAAAACACACCTCAGTTTGTGTATTGAATGAATGATTGGCTAAACATGACTCTCCATTTTTGTGCTGTGGTCATAATATGATCACATATGCTGAATGTGTTCATAACTCCTCGCCTGCTGCTGGCAGATATTTCAGCCAGTGACAGAAAATCTTTTGCCATAAAATTAAGAATAATTTTGGCAGTTTGAACAAAATTTCCCCCACTAAATTCTATCAGCATATTATTCAGTAATTTCTTTATTTAAATTGCACTGAATATTCCTTCAAATCTAGTCATGGCTGCTTCATAGATTTCTTGGAAAATACTTTTAAAATACTCAGATGAGTTGAACACCTATAAATACTAAATTGTGTATTGAAATTGTTAGTTTTGAACAGTACCAGAGCGTCACTAACACAGCATCCGAGAGCGAACCTGATTATTTTATTTTCATGACCACAATCAAATGAATTGTATTTGTTTTTAAACTGAGTCGATGCTATTGATGCTTATAGCATAACTTTGAAAGCAAAATTGGAAATAATTAGTTTATTCAAGAACATTTATGTGTAAGTGCTGTCTGGTAGTTGTCTTCTCTAACCCTTTACCCGACGCAGACGATATCAAAATTTATTATTTTAAATATCTTCTTTTTTTTTTTAAATTTTTTTCGCTGAGCTCGTTCCAAAGAGGGGTCACATGATATGGTTTTGTTGAAATTTTTCGAAAAATAATATTTTTTCAGGTGCTGAATTTGCATATTATGCGGGCGGATGTGCCCGATTTGTTGGGTAAAGGGTTAAATGATCAAGAGATGTTAACTTTATAGTTATACTTTTTCAGATTTTTGGTACTGCCTTCTGTTATTTGTGAACTGAGAAAATTAGAGATATTGTTCTTGGATAATAATAAATTGGAAAGTATAGATGTCAATGCATTGATGAAGCTTCCAGTGATATCAACTCTGGATTTACAGAATAACAATATCTCTCAGGTACCTCCAGAACTAGGAAACTGCACAACTCTACAGTAAGTAAATTATTTATTTATTTATTTATTAGGTATTTATACTGAAGTGCAGGTGCTGCAACTTGAAGGCTTCATAGTCAACAGAGGCCAGTACAATTTTTACGCTGAATAGGAATTTCTCACCACAAAGGCAATGAAAACTCTGTACTTTTCACTGATTCACTGTCATCTTGTATATGGTATTCAGGTTTGGGGTCATTTGACCTACACCAACACAATTCTCAAGCGGCAAAAAAGAGCCGTCCGAATCATAACTAGGAAAGCATATAACTCGCACACACACCCTCTTTTCAGAGATTATGGCATTCTGAAATTTGAAGATCTCCACAGCTTTCACATCTCCCTCTTTATGCATGACTGGATGAACAAAAAATGTAATTTGATAACACCTTTCAGGTCGACAGAAACCTTTCGGGGATGATTACAAAGCAGACCGGTAAAATAGAAACCCACAAACCAAGAACTCAATTTTCTGCAGAACTGCAGAATTGCCCTTCCATTCCTTCCCAAGAATTTGGAACAGTATAGATCTGCTAACTCAGCAATATAGTAGACCCAAGTTCAAAAAATCATTAACGCATAAAGTTTCAAGCACTTATTTCCACCCAAACTTGTGCGACAACCCAAACCCAGCCTGTCCCGATTCTATCAGCCATCAAAACCCTCTGGTATCTCATCCTTCTCCCAGCATTTGACCTGTTGACAGCATCTAGCCACCATTCATAGACAAACTATCAGATATTCCTATCTTTGAAAAGAATTTTCATTACACTGATGCCAGAGTTGATATTCTACTCAAAGTTTGCTAAGCACCAAATATTTGACACATCATTGTGAAATTTGCTTGTGACATATTTGCGATATTTTTGGTGGATATGATTGAGGGATGTATTGAGATGGTCCCCAGTGTTTACATTAGCTCTCTTTACAGGCAGACATTTCGTGACAGTCATGGGAAGCATGTACCCCTTGATTTTCATGTTTCTGTGTACTGTCTACATGTACATGACATATGTAGGGTATTCAATCTTCATTTCAACACAAACCCCTGTGATTTAATGATTGAATATGGCAAATGTAAATGTAAGAAGACATTTGTCTGAAGCAGAAATGTGATGGGCTGTAAGGATGGTGGAGCAAGGGGCAACCCATCGTCAGGTTGGTGAAGCCCTTGGTGTGCACCATACGGTGATACCAGAGCCTGGGCAAGATTTCAGCAGTATGGCACACCAGTAAGACGACATGGTGCTGGCAGAAACAGGGCAGCATCTGCACCTGAGGACTGGGTTTTGATCATTCAGGCCCGTAGGAACCGCTTTGCCACAGCAACCCAGCTTTGCAGAGACCTTCAGAATGCATCTGGGGTAAGTGTTTCGATGCAGACTATCCAGGCAAGGTTGCACGAAGGTGGTCTCCGATCAAGAAGACCATGTATTCGCATTGCGCTGTCCCAGAACCACCGCTAGGCATGATATGAATGGGCTATGAACCATGTTGAATGGACCAGAGAAGATTGGTGACCTGTCCTTTTTACAGATGAGTCAAGGTACTGCCTAGACCACACAGATAGGCGTTCTAGGGTATGGAGAAGACCAGGAGAGCGATTTCATGCAGCCAACATTGCTGAGCATGACCGCTATGGTGGAGGGTCAATCATGGTCTGGGGCGGCATCAGCAGGGATGGACATACATAGCTCTGTGTCCTTGAACGTGGTACATTGACTGCACAGTGGGATATTGATGAGATCCTGGGTGTCCACGTCAGATTGTATGCAGGTGCATTGGGTGATAGATTCATTCTGATGGACGATAATGCCCGTCCTCATGTTGCCCATGCTGTCGGGGAGTACCGACAGAGGGAGGGGATTGAGTGTATGGACTGGCCAGCAAGAACCCCTGACCTCAATCCAATCGAACATGTCTGGAATGAGTTGCAGCTTGCAATTTCAGCCCATCCAGTTCAGCCACGAAGTGTTCAAGGACGACCAGGAACCTGATTGAGAGCATGAGAAGGTGTTGTCAAGCTGTAATTAACAGTAATGGGTCTCATACTCGATATTGAAGCCATACCAGTTTGCTCTGTCAACTTTTTGGCATATTGAAAAAAATTCCTCTTTTAGCAATAATATCCATTTGCCATGGTTATTGTATTAAAAAGCTAAAAAATAATGTCAAACACAAATAAAATCTTAATTTCTGTACTTAAATCATTAAAGATATAATTAAATAAAAAATATATACACTTTTCATTACAATATTTCAACTAAAACATAAAGCAGGTAGTTGGATATACTTGGTGCTTAGCAAACTTTGAGTAGTATACATATTTTACAGGAATGGCAGGAAGACAGCCTTTTAGGCTATGCCATTTCCAAGCTGTATACTAGGTTATGTTCTTGTAGTTTGTAATGTTATGTTGTTGTTAATGTACTGTTGTACTGTAGAATAAAGATATATCTTATTTATCTAGTGTGCTTCATATTATCTTTGAAGTGAAATTATTAAGTCCCGCATGGATTTGCCTTGTCCCAATTTATGGCCGAGTGCCTTTTGGCACTCTGCCATAAATTGTAACAAGTCAAAGCCAAGAAGTGAGCAAATTTTGATGACTAAAAAATTAATTCAGCACTCAGAGTGCAATGGGATTGTGGTTATCTTGGCTCAAATAGATTATGCATTTTATATTGCATAACCTTTGTGGAGTTATCTAAAATTTTCAATCTGTCCCTGCATGGATGTTAAAACATGATATGCCCTCTTATGCACCCATTGAGTTATGTTGTTAACTCAATCTCCAATTGTTAGTTATGCCTCCTCTTTCCATTGAGAAAGACATTTCTTATCCGTCAGGAGCATAACTCCCCTCATAGTAGTCAGATTGTAATAAATTTTTCATGGATGTTCAGAATGACACATATTGAGTTATACTGTCTGCACATTTCATTTGTGGGGTGTGTCTCCTTTTTTGGAGAAATATTGTCTGTCGACTTGCCGCCGGTGGAGGTATGCTAGAAACTTTGGTGCAATCTCTTATTGAGTTGTTGGAATGCCTAACATTCGTACCTCTGCAGAATGAGTTTTCTGTGCATGCATCTCTTTGCAAAACTATGTAGACATCACAGCAAACCCCCAAAACAAAAACATGTAAATAAACATTCGATTGAATATAATGTATTCAGCTTGAGTATTTCGCTTGTTGTGTATAATTGTTTGTTTCTGTTTCAGGTCACTGCAGCTAAGAGGGAATGGTATTCGCAACCCAAGACCCGCTATAATGGACAAAGGAACACCTGCTCTATTGGAGTATCTTAGAGGAAGAATTGTAACATAGCAGAACAATACCAATAAGGAGAGAATTGTTTGGCCATTAAATTTTTCATGTTGTTTCAGTTCTAATTTAATCTTCACCCCCAACAAATCATCTGAATCTTCACAATGCAATTTATGAAAATCAGCTAATTTAAAAAATTTTTTAAGTTTTTCAAAATTTCAAAAACATACCTTAGGCCTAAAAAAGTAAAAAATTTGTTTCTCAGGCCCTGCCACATGGTCAAAAAATTTTCATTATCAAAGTCATGGTAATGGAGAAATTTCTATTGTTTGGGAAGGATTTTATTGTTTATAAAAACTGAAACCAAATTGAAAATTCAAGACCTAAAAAAAGTTAAAAATCTGTTTCTCAGGTCCTCCCACATGGTCATTTTGGCTGCTGCATGCTCTGTTTTTATAACCAATGCAAACTTAAAAAAATAAAAATTAAATGGTTCATGTCTAATATTCACCCAGGTTAATAAAATTGATCAATTTGTCCCTTTAGTGTAACAAGGCTTTGCAATGCTTCAGCATTGCAAAGCCTTCTTGCACTTGAAGGAAAAAATACACCACCACCCATGCTATTCTGTAGATTATGAGGCATAAAACAAACTAATACTATTAACTAAAGAAATAATTACAAATATAAAAAATAAAATAAAAAACGCCCGCCCACATTCAATTTTACAAAAAATGACCTGAGAAACAGATCTACTTTGTGGGGCATTATCACATCTCTTTGGAATGACCTTGTTGAGAGTGTTTTTGGAAAGGAGCACAAGCTGTGTCTTGGAAGAAAAAAATTGTTTTAGTTATTTATGAAAAATGCTCCAAAAGTTGACTTGTGGGTACATGATACACCAGTCACTAGAGTATGTCTGGTCTAAACACAAGTCATTTGAAAAATGTCTAAATTTAGATGAATTAAATATTTTCTCTACTGTGTGCACACATTAATTTCGTTCAGTAATTTATACTCCAATAAATTGGAATTCTCTTATTTAAATTTCAATATGAATATAATTAATAATTTTCCTGGTGATGGAAACATCATTTGATACAAGCATTGTTTAAATTTTTTTGAGTGTTTTCAGCTCAACTTGATTACGTCAGGTATGAGCTATTGGGATGGGTTATGATCCATCATCCATCTGTACCTCTGTCTGTTCACAATTCCTTTATGACAGCCAGCAGTCTACATCTCTCACCCGATCAGTTCCAGATTTCATGCATGGCTTTGGGGTAATGTCTAAGTGGAAGCTTTCAAATTTTTCCGAATTTTGTTGAAAAACAAAAACATGGCCACCAGCAGCCATCTCAGATTTTGCTATTAAATTGTCTACAGTTCCTATAGCACATCCTGCAGTTACTTATTATGCCCCTAACTTGAAAAGTCAAAGGGGTATCTAGTGGAGACCTCCATCCATTTGTCCATACCAACATTTTTCCTTGCATCTCAGCCACTGCTACTCCGATTTGAATGATATTTGGTGTTGTGATAGAGCATCATGGGAGGACGATACCTGTGTAGCATGAGTTCCTTCCACAAATTTTTTCCAGAGCTATGGCACTTTTTTGACTTTTTGCCGGTCGAGGGGATTAGCAGCACTTTGCGATGCAGGCCTCTTGTTGAGTTCAGTCCCTTCTTGGTGAAGTTGAGCTGCAGTGTCATTGACTCTTTCATTTTAATAATTATTATATCCATGGTTGTACTTTCATCATCAGATCTTCAGTTTATTCTGTTATACCGGTACTACCTTCACAAAGCAAAGCCTGCCAAACTATGGTTTGTGATATTACAAACTACATGGAATTACCATGATATTTATATTTATTGGTGTTTAAGGTCACATATTTTTGCACAATGGCTAATCATGACCACAACATGAGTATCAACTCAAGACCAGGGGTGAGCTTTAATAATCCATGTTGCCCATTTTAGAGAGGGTTTGCACTTCCCAAGCATTGGTGACTGGGTCCTATTTTACCAGTAAAACAGAGCCTGTTTACCGCAGTGAACAGGCACTGCTTCACTTCCTGGGGTTCCCGCGGGGAAATTACCGTGATAAAAATAAAAGCTAAACTTTGTTGGTCACACCACATGTTCCATATAAAAAGTGATATCGAGAAATGAAGTTGCTCTCATTTTAAATAATGGGATTTACTTATCCTGTGATAAAAATATGAATGAAAGATTATTTCATTGAAGAAATTTTTTTAAAGTTAAAATATGAAAAAAAAAATGGTTTGCATATCAAAGTCGTGGTAATGGAGAAATTTCTTTTGTTAGAGGAGGCTTTTATTGTTTATGAAAACAGAAACTAAAGTGAAAATATAACTCGTGCAGCTATGATCATGTGCCTATCAGTATTTAATTTATAATACTTAAACCTTTACCTAACATGTCCAGAAGACATTACTTCAAGTGTTTTTGTCAAAGAAAACTAAATAGGGCCCTGTGAATCACACATTTTTTATTCAAACCGAATGTCAAATCGAATTGGGTCTATTATTTGAAATCGAATCGAACCTTCAGTCGAATCAGGGGCATCTAGAAGGTGGCCTAATTAAGGAACAGCAGGGGTATAAACATTTATTCTGGCTCAGATCTCAACTAATAAACTATTCCTACTACATCATCAAGGCATGCCTTCGCCGAAGGCATGCCTTGATGATGTAGTTGGAATATTACCCAGGAATGATTATTAACAAAACAGGAATGGGTGCTAAGAGTTACCAGTACTGGGTACTGCACATGACCAGCCACTGTCAACAGCTCACTGTCAACATTGTTTGGAAACTTTAAATTTGCTTTGAACAGTGCTATTGACTTGTGATACTGGAATTTGCATGGGAGGTGGCATGGGTGCAGATGCTGTTTATGTTAATATAGAAGAACTTACACTCATTTTTTATTTTTTACATTACTTGTGTACAATTTCCATCTGAACTAGATACTTTGAGAGATGCCATAGATGAGCGATACCAAGCTTTATTCTAGAGCTGAAACGGTTAACCAATTCATCGATGATCAACATCTTGATCTTGATCAATCCAAAAAGTAATTGTTCGATTAACTGTTACTTTTGAACTACTGTATTATATGGGTCAACAAAGGAACAAACTTGCTCCAAAACAGGCAAACATTGTCACACTGATTCACATCAATTATATGAAACAGAGTAAAGTGTGCAAGTTACTTGCATGATCATCATACTGTATCAGTGGCTGGAAATGGTCATTCTTAACCCTTTACCCATTGCGGGTAGCATATGATACTTGCAAAATAAATTCATGAATTACATTTAAATTTATTGTTTTCAATTTTTGTTCCAATGGGGGGTCATAAGCTATGTTTTTGAGACAAAAATTGAAAACATAATAAATTTAAATGGAGATTTTTGTATATAGGCCTATTCGGTTTTGTTTGTTACATTGGGTAAAGGGTTCATGCTGTAAATCATCAACGGTATGGCAGTTATTCAGATATCTATTTGGACAAGAGATTAATCGGTTAACTAAGGTTAATCCATGTGATTAATCAATCAAGAAAACCCCTTTACCGTTTCAGCTCTACTTTATTCCTGTGAAAAGATTTGAAAGAAAACGAATAGGGCAGCCAATTTCAAATTGAATCAAATGGCTACTTAAGATTCGAAATCGAATCGAATCTCAAAGCTTTGTGTGGCCTTAGAACTAAACAATGTTTCTTTTTTGATTGGTGAACAAAGCTTGCGGCCCATCATTGGAACAAGCTTATCGAGCTTGTTCCAGTGAGGAGTCTTTTGCTGCATTTCAGAAATATAAATTGAGAAAATAACAGAATTTGACAGTGATTTGTGTGTTGAGTGCTGGATGGATTGTGGTCATATCTTAGGCAAAGAGTTAACCCTTTACGGTTCCTGACTTGTTTACAACACTTTACTTATTTCCAAATAAATTTTTCAAAATACCTCATACCCCGTTATTAGAAAGTTGTTGGAATGCCTTAGAAAGATCTGAAACAATATTAACCTATTCACTGCTATAGGTCAGTACTGAATATGGACCCAAATTTTTATGCTGTATACTGTACGTCAGAGTTATTACATACATAGAAAGGATACACTGCACAGTTTTCTTTTCAATACAACGCACATTGTAACAATTGTAAGAGACAGACAATGTGATGTCAAAAGATTTTTTCCGGTATTTTCCATTGTTTTTACAGACATACCTGAGTCAACCACATGTCAAGTTTCCAGTTAGAATTACATTTCTTGGTGTTTTTGAAATTTATTACTTTCCAAAGTGCGATTTTTGGGTTTGATTATAAACGATAACTTCACAAGTGAATTATGCAATCAACAATTGTGCCATGTATCTGTGTGTGCAAAGGAAGATGCTTTGCTGTGGGTGTAATGGGGACTTCATTGTTTTTTTGTTTTTTTGCTTTTTTTTTAACCCTTTACCTAACATGAAAAGCAGATGACACTTGCAAAAACAATTCTTGAATAACTATTATTTTCATATTTTGTCTCGATGAGCTTGTTCCAATGAGGGGTCATAACCTTTGTTTTAGAGACAAAAAATGAAAAAATAATGAAAATTAATTGGCGATTTTTGAGAATAGTGCTGGCCATTTTTGGCCGTTACGTTAGGTAAAGGGTTAAATAATATAATTATCGTTAATAATGAAAAGTAATAAACGGAGTAATCGCTTGACTGGACTGGTTACATGAAATAATTCATTCGAGGTGACGGACTACCGGTATATTGTAAAACACTCATGCGCATTTGTGTACTCGTGTTCATTATTTCACGTAACCAGTCCAGTCAAGCAATTACTCTCTATGTAAACATGTCTAAAAAAATTTACAAATGATGAAGTTGGTGCAGAATTCTTTGCTGACAATGATAACACGCCAGAAAATAAGCAGTCTGACATTTGCAGAATGAGGTTCCCAGAGGGTGAATTTGATGGTGCTATCCATACAGTGGGCCAATTTATCCTCTGGGTACCTTTTTCTGTTTAGTTTTGTGACCCTGATTCAGATTGAGGTTGACGGAGGGTAAATTTAATGATGCTACCCTGCTGTGCCGGGTAGCATCACTAAATTCACCCTCTGGGGACCTCATTTTGCAGATGACAGTCTGCTTATTTTCTGACTTGAATGATAGTGATGCAGATGATTTAGATAATTCAAGTGACTTTAGGGAATCCAGATATTACTGCTCAGCATGTCCAAGTGGCCCTGGACTATGTTATTACCCATGTTTCTTGTTATACCACACCAAAATTATGTACTGGAACTAAACATTAGACTTTAAAAATGTTCATTTATGTTCCGGCAGGTTTAAAATTCCTAATTCTTTAAATTTCTGTCTTTTTTTCAAATTTTATCGTTTTCTGTCATGTTTCCCAAAAAATGGCTCAGCACAGGGTATTACAAAATTGTCCAGCAGCTAAGGGGTTAAGAGATCATAAACTATGTTTTCTGAAACAGAAATTGAAAAGAACATAAAATCTGAAAAACAACTTTTTACATCTGTTACGGAAGAGGTTAACCATCTTAACCCTTTACTTAACCCTTTACCCATCGAAGACGATTTCAAAATTTATTTTAAATATCATTTTTTAAATTTTTCAAAAAATTTCAACAAAACCATATCATGTGACCCCTCTTTGGAACGAGCTCGTTCCAAAGAGGGGTCACATGATATGGTTTTGTTGAACGTTTTCGAAAAATAATATTTTTTCAGCTGCTGAGTTTGCATATTACGCGGGTGGATACGGGCGATTCGTTGGGTAAAGGGGTAACAAATCAGCCACTTCTGTCCCTGTAATTTACAAATTAAGCAGTTGAAAAACATATATTTTTCAAAACATTTCAACAAAACCAAATCATGTGACCCTGTCATTTGGAACGAGCTCATTGAGGTCGTTCCAGTGAGGGGCCGCATGATATGGTTTTGTTGAAATTTTTTGAAAAAATCATAAAAACAATAATTAAGTCCTCTGAAAATTTTTTTTTGGTTTTTCCAGCAATTGTTCTTCAGTTTTATGATGAAGGAGGGAGGCGATTTTTTTTTATTCACAAATAGTTCTGAAAATAGTTGGAATCAGTAATTTAATTACTTACACTATCATGTGGCAAACCAATGTTTTCAGTCGTGAAAATTTCCCATATTGTAGTTGAAAATTTAACCAACTAGATCTTGTTTGACAGAGCTTTATGAGCTCTGTCAAACAAGGTATAGTTTGTTAAATATTTGTCCTACAAGTGCAAAATAGTGTCATAGAAGAGATTTCCAGGTGAAAAAAAGGTGATGAGGCAGATTTTCTATGACGAGGGAGATGTCTCAAAAACAAGAAATTTTTTTATTACATGAAATACCGTCTTTACTCTGTGTATTGGGACAGCTAAACATAATTATTTTCACAGGTGTCCCAATTCAATCTTAGAAAATTGGGAAAGAACAGAGCCTGGTCTTGATTTGGTGCTGAATAAAGTTGTGTGTGATTCGTTTTCCATCACTGTATACGAAAATCGCCGTCCAATTTTTTTTTATATTTTCATTTTTTGCTTCCAAAACATAGCTTATGATCCCTCATTGGAACGAGCGCAATATTGCGCTCGTTCCAATGAGGGATCATAAGCTATGTTTTGGAAGCAAAAAATGAAAATTTTTAGTTACTCAAGAATTTTTTCTTATCAGTGTCGTCTGCTACTAGCGACTGGCCAACTGGAAACAAATCTCCTGAATGTCCCAAACTTTGGAGCATAAAAAAAATATAGTTTTCTGGAAAAAATGTGTGTCCGAAATCATAGAGTGTCCCAATACATAGAGTAAATACGGTAATAAATTTTGATGTCATGACTATTGTATATAGTTTTAGCTTACACATTGTTTTGCACGTTCAAATAACTCACTGTTCAAGGTTTTTTTCTGTCCGCTCTTCATACTGTATTGTAGGTTGTATTTTGTCAATGCGATTTTTTATTCATAGTATATATTTGCAGAAATAGTTGAATAATATTTTCTCCTCACTGAAACCAGATCATCAAGCTTGTTTCAGTAAAATTTCAAAAGTTGTATTTGAAAAAAATAAGTAAAATGTTGTCTTTTCTGAGAATACATATTTTTTTACGTAGATGTTTAAATTTATTTATTGGTGTTTAACGACACTTCCAGAGTCACCCCATGTTGGACAGTTTTAGGGGTGAAGAAACTCGGAGGGAACCAATGAGCAATGGCGAGCAACTGTCAGACTCCCCAATGTATTAACTCCGCACAAGCAGGGTTAGCATTGGTTGAAAACAGGTGAACCATCAATGTGCATTATGCCTTAGTACACAAGGCCACCGTGCACCCCCCCCCCCCCCCCCCCCCCCTACGTGAGCAATCAGGATTAAGTGTCTTGCCCAAGGACCCAACATGGTGGTCGCAGGTGGGATTCGAACTGAGGTCCTCTCGGCTTGCAGCCTGTATCTCAATCTACTGAGCCACCGAACTCCAGCATCTTGTATCAAAATTTCATGGGGCAAATTTTTAATTGACAGAGTTTAAGGTGATCTGTTACGCATTTAGCCTAATGAATCAGCCGCAACTGCTTACGTAATTTACAAAATGCGCTGTTGGAAAACTATTATTTTATAGTTTTATATATTTTTTTAGTTTTTATATATTAAACTTTTAACAAAGCCATGTCATGTGACACCTCGTAGGAAGGAGGTCCTTGAGATTATTCCAATTATAGGTCACATTGACATGGTTTTGTTGAAATATTTTGAAAACACTTACAAATAAAATTCTTGAAAACTACGGGTGAAGGAAACCAGGGTACCTTGGGAGAACCACTAAGTAATGGCAAGCAACTGTCAGACACCCAAGCTTACTAACTCCACACAAGCAGGGTTAGCATTAGTTGAAGACAAGTGCACCTTCGACGTTCAGTATGCCTCAGTACAAAGCGCCACCGTGACCCCACGTGGGCAATCAGGATTAAGTGCCTTGCCTAAGGACACAAAACAGTTACTCATGGCGGGGATCGAACCATGGACCTCTGGGTTTGAATTTCAATGCCATAATCACTGAGCCACCATGCTCCCTAAGAAAGTTAAAAGGAATAGAAAATAACTGAGGTTTCATCTTTGCTTGGGAGCATTGAGACCTTTGTCTTCTGTGTTGTGTCCTTGGGGAAGATACATAATCCCAGTTGCCCAAGTGGAGTGGCATATTGTACCCAGGCATACTGCACATTGTTGGTACATATTCCTTCAACCTATACTAATCCTGCTTGTGTCGGATAAGTAAGCTGGAGAGTTTGACAGTTTTGCCGTTGCTCTAGGGTTCTTTCTGGGCACTCTGGCTTACTGCACCTGTAGAACCATCCGACAAAATAAAGAAAGTATTGTGAAAACCCGGTAAACAAATAAATTTCTCTTTTATCATCAGTTAAAAGTTTCCAATATGATGTGACCTTGGTTGTTGAAGGTATTGTTAAACCATAATAAAATGAAAATGAAATTAACAGTTGAAGTTCAGAGAGCATCACATCTATATTGGCTTAGTACCCCTGTGCAATGTCATATTGGCTTTTTTAACCCTTAAGGGACTGGACAATTGTTCTGAATTCCCACTAGACTGCATCCTGTACATATCCATATGCTAAGCAGTGATTTCTAGTCAAGTCTTAAGGCAGCCAAGACTAGACTAGAAATCATTGCCCAGGTGATTGTCTATTGTCAGCAGCACCTCCTAATGATGGCATGTTAAGGGCACCTGTTCTGAGGTTGGAAAATTCGCAAGTAGGCCTTTAAAGGTTAATGTTTGCAGATACAGAGTATCTCAGGTGAGTCACGAGTTCATATGAAATTTCTGCACTCTGTTCACTAATATCTATCTGAGCCGAGGTTTACCAAGGTTCAGATTGATTTTGTTGAACGAGGTTCACAAATTTGAGATTCTTTATATCACATAATGCGTACTTTAACCTATTACCAAACATAATTACTAAAACTGGCCAGCACGGTTCATAAAAACTGCCAAGTATTTTTTTTCAATTTTTGCCTAAAAAACATAGGTTATGACCCCTAACTGGAACAAGCTTGAGCTCATTCCAATGAGGGATCATAAGCTATGTATTTTTATACTGTACCAATGACCCAGACTTAGCTGGTGCTAACTCCACAAAAACCAGGGCCAAACACAAATTTTGCCCCCCAATCCCCAAAATTTGCATCCAAAACAAAAAGAAATCATGTCCTAAAGGACCTCCATAGTACGACTCTACTGCGCATGCGCAGTGACGCAGTCGTCCCGAAATTGGCGCCAAATATCATTCTCTGTTTGGCCCTTCATCAGTCAACATCTCACTGATCTTTGTGCTTGTAAATCTCAGTTTAAAGGATGCCAGACACGTAATTCTTGGAGAAAATGTGATTCTAAGGAGGATAGAAGGAGGAGAGGAAAAAAGAAGTGGCAAAAAATAATCAGGGCTGTACTTAAAATTTTTTGTTGAAATTATGTTAAGTTGCCTATTTTCGAGGCAAACGCCTCTTGTTGTCATTCTTGCTAATTGTTGCACTGCTTATTCAGTGTTTCCTCTCCCCTAACCTTCTAAAGTCCCCCCTTGCAATTCTCCCATGCTTTTGGCATATTTTTGAGAAGTTTCATTTCTAAAAATTCCCTGGGAGAGTTGCTTGGTTACAGAATGTTTTCTGTTATTTTCCCCATAGTTACGTTTTCACCCATGGGTGTATAACGTTTGTGTTCTGCATCTTCCATCTGATGTTCTGCAGATTCTCCCCTGGGAGTCTCTGTTTTGCATCAGATAGAGTGTAATTGATGACTGATTCCGGGCCAGTTTTTTCAGTGCCTGGAGTCATGTTTTCTTCTGTGTTTACACTGTTTGTTTTCATTGGCAACAGCCTTTTTTGAGGGGGGCTGTTTGCCTTTGAGGTAGTTTATCTCATTATAAGATACATTTATATTATCCGAAAGTGTCTCATTAATTATTTTATATAATTTTAAAATTTTTGACCACACTTTGCCATCGGATCCATCGGGGCTCAACGTTACTTTTCAGCAACTTGGGCTTCTCTGAAAAAATATTTTTTCAAAATTATTTTGTTTTGCAATTGTTTTTTCATTTATTAATGGATCATGTTATTATGTATCTTTGTGTCAGGGGTTTTTGCGAGTAACTAGGACTTATTGTTGTTCTTTCACAATGAAGGGAACTTGTTCAAATTGTAATAGGAAGAAATCTTCCTCTGACTTTCATGATTATTGCATTAATTGTAGTCAGTGTTCTCGCATTAATCCCTGTCCTGTATGTGAACATTGGGATGAGAAACATTGGAAACGTGTGTCAGGATATGTTGTTTCTGGAGAAAGAGCGATGCCGGCTCTTTCTCCACAAGGTCACTCTACTCTCTCAGTTTCTATTTCAGAGGAACCAGAACAGGGTGATGTTTCCATGTTATCTTCTTCAAGTGTGCGTCCGTCGTCACAATTAAATACAGAGCTAGCGGCAAAAGTGCTCATGGAGATTAGACAAATGTCGTCCGCTAGCTCGCCCGGTGTAGCGTCCATTCACCGAATGGTTCGGCAGCCGGGTTCGTCCGATGCGGTCCAAGAGGAAATTTTGGGTGATGCGAGCACTATAAAAATAATAGATGCACACCCAGTGACGGCGGATAGTGAACGAGAACGGAGGAAGCCTTTTAGTCCGGTTCCTAGCTCGTCCAGGTCCAGCCGGGCCGCGAGCGAGAGAGGCCCCTCTCTCGTACAACAACATCTGGGACCAGATGTTGTGGTACAAAATGTGTCTTTAGCGGAGCATACGTCCGTCGCTCGGGACGCTCCGTTGTATAAGCAGTCCGCAGAGACTGTTAAGGCTTCCTCTTCTCGCCGGCGCACACGACCGCACCTTGGCTGCGTGACCTCCGATATTTTGCCAGCTTCGCCGACGAAGAATTATTCGGCGACCAGGTCACACCATCCGGCAGCCAGGGATTCGAGACCGATGGACTCCGGACGTTCGCATAGGAAAAGTATGCGGGAGCCATCTGATGCGGAGCTGCCCTCGGCAAAGCAGCGAAAGACCGCTCCTCCGCAGGTCTCGACGTCGGACATTCTAGTGCAGATAGCACAGCTTATCGCAGCATCCCAGCAGCCGACAGAGACGGTGTCGGATCGAGAATTATCCGACGGCGCTGGGTCGGTACGCTCCGCCGAAGCATCGGGGGCGGACGACCGGGAACATCGGGAGGTCCGACCGGATGGTGAAAGGGATACGGATGAATTGGAGCTATCCCTTTCGGAACAACACAAAGCTGCCGTAGACTTCATCCGGCACTTTCTTCCTCAAGTTGTTCCGTCGGGCCAGACTGCTGCGCTTCCGGACAGGAGAATTATAGCGTCATTGGACTCTGATTTTTTCGAGCGGTTCAGGGACATCGCTCCCGAGTTTCCGTCGCAGTCCAATAATGTTGCAAGAACATTTGAATTATTGAACGACGCTATTTTTAAACTTGCTTCCAGGACAGGGAAAGCAGGCTTCTTGTCCGCAAATACTCTCAACCTGCCTTTCATTAATGCTAGGAATAAATTCGACACGGCAGGTCAGGGTATACCGAGAGTTCCTCTGCGTATGGACGACGAGGCGGAAGACTTAGAGCTATCATTACCGTCGTCAGCTTCTATTCCAACCGCAGTGTTGGAAACAGCTATTGCGTCTAACAGAGCCAATTTAGATGCCTTATCTTACGCAGATCACCTTACGAAGGCGTTATCACTGCGTCTTCAAGGGGAAGAGTTTCAGGATATACAATCCTCCTTAAGACTTCTTTCAAGGGCAGTAGCTTATTCCACGTGTAACTCCGCCCTTTCAGTGGCAAATCTGGAGTTGGTTAGACGTGACGCAGCCCTGTCTACATCCACACTAGTGGATTCTAAGGTGAAGAACTCTCTTAGAGTCGCTTCGGTCTCAGGAGATCTTCTCTTTGACGGCAAGCTTTCCGCTATTTATGATAATATTAAAAAGAAAGCTAGTGATTCTCTGTTGTTTAGATCCGCTCCTAAAAGGTCGGATACAGCAGACACGAATAAGGCGGGCACTTCTGGGTCTTATCCGCCCAAGAGAGGTTCCTATAGAGGTTCCGGTGCGTCCTCTAGCTCTTATTCGAGAGACCGTCAGGATAGCGACTCTTGTTCGGGACGTCCTTCAGGCCGGGACAATCGGTCGGACGCCCCGAGGTCGACGAGGCGAGGTGCGGGTCGTGGAAGACGTGGTTTCTCCTACCGCAGGCCTCGCAGATCCAGGAGGTGATGGCTCAAACCTCTATCGCGTTCCGGTTGGCGGAAGGTTGTCGAGTTTTTCTCAAGAGTGGGCGTCGATTACGGACGACCCGTGGGTGAGAGGAGTGACTTCGGAAGGTCTAAAGATATCCTTCAAACGAAAGCCTCCATTAACTCGAAGTCCAAAGTGGACTCATCTTCCGTCAAACCCTCAGAAAAGAGACGCTCTGCTATCAGAGGTGCAGTCTCTTTTAATGAAGAACGCGGTAGAGGTCGTAGAAAACCAGGAATCGCTGGGATTCTACAGCCATCTGTTTCTGGTTCCGAAACCAGACGGCTCGTTCCGTCCAGTCATAGATTTGAGCTGGATAAACAAGCTGATCGTCGCTCCGAAGTTTTATATGGAGACGATTCGATCGGTCAGAGCGAGTATTCGGGTGAACGATTATGCAACGAGCATAGATCTCAAAGATGCGTACTTTCACGTCATGGTACATCCGACATTCCGAAAGTATCTACGCTTCGCAGTCCTAGGAGTGGTGTATCAGTTCCGGGCCATGTGCTTCGGATTGAATCTAGCACCCTGGGCTTTCACTCGGGTAATGAACTCGGTAATGATCTACTTCCGAGCTCATTCGTCTGCGGTAACGTCGGCCTACCTGGACGACATTCTTCAGAGGTACGGCAACGAGTTAACGCTTCAGAACGATGTTCAGAATCTTCTTCTATTGCTCCGACGTCTCGGTTTCATAGTAAACGAGGAGAAGTCGGATCTGGTGCCGTCCAAGTCATTCACTCATCTGGGAATGAGCTTCGAGACGCACAACAATCTCGTTCGTCTGCCGTTAACCAGAGCGAAATTAGTCAGTTGTTACGCTCGCTATTGTCTAAATACAGACAAAGTCACAGCGAGAGAATTTATGAGACTGATAGGTCTGTGCGGAGCCGCCGCGGATCTCATTCCGATGGGACGGCTACGCACACGGCCTCTTCAAATTTTCCTGACTCAGAATTGGAGTGTGAAAATTCATTCGCTCGATGTAGACGTTCTCTTGTCAGATCAAGTGAAACAAGAGATTCAGACTTGGGCAGACATTCAGTGGTTAACTCAAGGAGTTCCGCTGCAGTTGCCGGATCCGAGTTTTACCATTATGACGGATGCCAGTCAAACAGGTTGGGGTGCATCATTAATCCCAACGGATTCGAGATGCCAGGGTCTTTGGGATCCGCAATTCCTGTGCAAGCACATAAACATCAAGGAAATGATGTCAATTTGGCTTGCGTTACGTCACTGGATGGACATTATTCACGATGCTCATGTCCAAATCCTATCCGACAATACGACAGTAGTGGCGTATATACGGAATCAGGGAGGCACTCATTCAGTTCCGTTGTTCAATCTAACGGAAAGAATCCTTCTGTTTGCGTTGGAACATCACGTTCTTCTTTCGGTCCGTCACATACCGGGTCGTCTGAATGTGCTAGCAGACTCCCTTTCACGAAAGGGTCGCTTGTTGCCGTCGGAGTGGACTCTCAACAAACAAGTATTCAATCAGATTTGCTACCAATGGGAACGGCCAATGATAGACTTATTTGCGACACATCTCAACAATCAGTTGCAGACGTATGTGTCCCCGTGTCCGGATCCAAGAGCATTTGCAGTAGACGCTCTATCGATCCCTTGGGACGGAATGATAGGATATGCGTATCCTCCAGCGCCGTTAATTCAACAAGTATTGCTAAAGATAAAACAATCTCAATGCAAGATTCTGTTGGTAGCATCTCTGTCGCCACAGAGACCGTGGATAAATCTACTCAGGTGTCTGTTGTGGGACCTACCGCGGAAGCTCCCTCCACGAGAGGATCTTCTTTGGCAGGGGAAATCGCGCCAACTGCATCACAACCCGCAAGGTCTCAACCTTCACGTTTTTCCGTTGTGCGGTCCTTCTTGCATGGCAAGCACTTTACAGGACGAGCAGTGGACGCGATTTCTAACTGTAGGAGGACCTCCTCTTCGCTAAACTATGCGGCTAAGTGGAAGGTTTTCCGTCGTTGGTGTAGGGATCATTCTGTTGATATATTTGATCCCTCTATACCAGACATTGCTAACTTTCTAGTATACTTGTTTGACGAAATCAAACTGCAACCTGTTACTATAAAGGGTTATAGATCTATGTTATCTGATACCTATGCACATCATGATAGTTTACAAATTGGATCTAATGTCTCTTTATCGAAATTGGTTAGAAACTTTTCGATAAATAGACCCAGAACTCTTAGATTAATTCCTAAGTGGAATTTAGCTTGGGTTCTCCTTAAATTGAAGGAAAAGCCATTTGAACCTCTTGGGACAGTAGATTTCAAATTCTTATCTTATAAGACAGCTTTTCTCTTAGCTTTCTCTTCTGCCAGAAGAGTCAGTGAGCTTCATGCACTATCGGTGGATGATTCTCATTATCGTAGTGTTGGGAACACTATCACCTTCACTACTAATGTCGGTTTTTTAGCTAAGAATCAGGCTCCTAATAAATATCCGGAACCTATTGTTATTAAGGCTCTTCCGTCTTCAGACGGGCGTAGGCCTTTACTCTGTCCTGTTAGAGCACTACGTATCTATAAACAGAGATCTCAGTTCATCAGAAAGGGACGGAAACGTTTCTTTCTGTCTTTGATGCCTAATAGAAAGGACATTTCAGTCCATTCTATTGCTAGATGGATTCAGTTAACTATCCGTACTGCGTATGAAGATTTATCTTCTTCTCAGCAGTCTGTGCTTAAGATTTCTGCTCATGAAGTAAGAGCTCTTTCTACTTCCTGGGCTTATGCTAATAGTGTTGCTATTACAGATTTAATGAAGGCTGCTTATTGGTCTCAGCCATCCACATTTACTAATTTTTATCTCAGAAATATTGAGTCCATTTCTGGAGACCTGCATTGTTTAGGTCCGTTATCTGTTGCTCAGAATGTCGTCCACTAAACAGTTGCAACTATAGTTATGCAGGCTTTCTGTTCCGGCAGTGACTCCGTCCGGCTGCCCTCTTCGCTCTGGGCTATTTGACCCAGGGCAAGGGGAAGGGGGGGGGGGGGGGGGGGCGGGTGTTCCCTTAGGTCACCTGCTTTATAGTGAAAAGTAAGGGAATGCCTCCTCCAAGACAGTATTTCTGAGTCGCTTCCGGGATGGTTTTAAAGTGTAATATTAATGTTTAATTTCATTCATGTCTTATTTTTAAAGTGTAGCTCGGTGTGAAGCATTTGTATATGTCAAGTGTCAAACGGGCTTTAATATACAATACTCGGACACTTTTAAATGATTATAAAGAGTCTCAATTCTCTGGACTACTTTATTTATTGGCTTGCTTTAAAAATAATTAGTATAAAGGTTATACTGGATGTTAATAGAGAACATGAATGTTATTGTGCTCAATTTTTAAGGGTAGTGTATCTTTCTAATTTAAATATTAAATAAGAAAGATACATGTAAAGCCTAATACTCCTTTTCTCCTTAAGGGGTTACCTCTTTATTTTATAATTGAGCTTATTGGATTTTCCTCTATGTCCTAGGCCCTCCAGCCTGTTTACTATTCAGCTAAGTCTGGGTCATTGGTACAGTATAAAAATGTTAAAAAATTTATAGTAATTTATATATTTTTTATACTTACCAATGACCCAGACGGGATGGCCCTCCCTGAGTTGGGAACTCTTGCCTCCCCGCTGAGTACATAGCGCTGACCAGGCACTGCCAGTAAGAATGATATTTGGCGCCAATTTCGGGACGACTGCGTCACTGCGCATGCGCAGTAGAGTCGTACTATGGAGGTCCTTTAGGACATGATTTCTTTTTGTTTTGGATGCAAATTTTGGGGATTGGGGGGCAAAATTTGTGTTTGGCCCTGGTTTTTGTGGAGTTAGCACCAGCTAAGTCTGGGTCATTGGTAAGTATAAAAAATATATAAATTACTATAAATTTTTTAACTTTTGAGACAAAAAATGAAAATATTAGTTATTCAGGAAATGTTTTCTGCAAGTGTTGTCTGCTATTGGTATCAGGTAAACGGTTAATGAAATATGAAGGAAGGTTAATTCAATTTGGACCCTTGACCCAACATAACAGCCAAACCTGCCAGTGCTATTCACAAAAATCACCCTTCAACTTTTGTTATTTTTAGCTCAACTTTGGCAAAGCCAAATTTGAGGTATTGTCATGGCCCATCGTCCGTCTGTTGTGGCGTACAGACGGCACGGGCTAGAGGTCGTATTTATGAACCGATCTTTACGAAACTTCTTGGGTACCTTTGTTATCACCATGAGACGAGAACAAGTGTTTTTGGGTCCAGTCCGAAATTTAAGACGGCCGCTGGCAGCCATTTTGTACCAAAATTAGGTGCAATCAGATTTTTGCACAGAACTTCCATATGAAAGCTCCGATTTGAATAATATTTTTGTATGAATGTTTAGTACCATGGGATACATCACATAGAATACAAGTTTTTTTCTCGTGCGTAAATTATGATGCAAATTAGACTAACTTTGATGTATTTAGTGTTACTTTCCGCACTGTAAGTGCAAATGTCAATACGGCTCGGGCTAGAGGCCGTATTTATGAACCGATCTTTACGAAACTTCTTGGGTACCTTTGTTATCACTGTGGGATGAGAACGAGTGTTTTTGGGTCCGGTCTGAAATTCAAGATGGCCACTGGCGGCCATTTTGTACAAAATTAGGTGCAATCAGATTTTTGAGCAGAACTTCCATATGAAAGCGCTGATTTGAATAATTTTGTGTGTGAATGTTTAGTACCATGGGATAGATCACATATAATATGGGTTTTTTGTCTCGTGCATAAATTATGACATTTAGACTAACTTTGATCTATTCAATGTTACTTTCAGCACTGTAACTGCAAATGCCAATACGGCTCGAGCTAGAGGCCGTATTTATGAACTGATCTTTACGAAACTTCTTGGGCACCTTTGTTATCACCTTGGGACGAGAACGAGTGTTTTTGGGTGCAGTCCGAAATTCAAGATGGCTGATGGCAGCCATTTTGTACCGAAATTGGTGCAATCAGTTTTTTGTACAGAACTTTTGTATGAAAGTTCTGATTTGAATAAATTTCTGTATGAATGTTTAGTAACATGGAATACATCACATATAGTACAGGTTTTTTTCTCGTGCAGAAATTATGCAAATTAGATGAACTTTGATTTGTTCAGTGCTACTTATACACAGTAAGTGCACATGTCAATACGGCTCAGGCTAGAGTCTGTATTTATGAACTGATCTTCACAAAACTTCTTGGAGTACCTTTGTTATCACCTTGTGACAGGAATGAGTGTTTTTGGGTGCCTTTGTTATCACTGTGCTATGAGAACAAATATTTTTGGGTTCAGTCAGACCCACTCTGGGACTCAAAGATTTCTTTTCTAGTTTAGCATCTAACTGTCGCCCACCTTTACAATACTTTACCTACACATTTGTTACAGGCTACGGTCAGCATTTATGTACAGGCCGTTACAATACTTTACATGTACCTTTGTTATCAGGTCATTACCTACATGTTTGTCATTGCTGTGTCACATACTATACATGTACATGTCTTAAACAAGTTGAGCTACAGTGTCATTGACACTTTCATTTTCATTTTTTGTCTTAAAAACATAGCTTATGATCTCTCATTGGAACGAGCTTGCTGAGCTCATTTCAATGAGGGATCACAAGTTACGTTTTTGATGCAAAAAATTAGTTACTCAAGAATTTTGTTTGCAAGTGCATCTTTTCTTGCTAGGTAAAGGGTTAACTTCCAAAACCAACACATAATGTTACAAGATTAACGTCATGCCTATATTAGATGTTTTCTGAACAAATTTTCCATAATAACCTCTTTGATGGTCATTCTATGATAAAATTTATTTATTGACTGGTTAATCAGAAAAATCTATAAGAAGTAATCCAACATCTCATTGGTCGGCAAGAAAATTATTGATATATCACTTCTAACATTTTTGGGCCATTTACAATTGTGCCCATTTTGAACTAAAAACAAACTTTCAAAAGTGCCAATTCACTAAATTCAGACTACGATTTTTGCTAAAAAAATAATGGGAGGCATTGACCATTAATGTACTGCCAGTGTTGGTTGATTTAATTAGAAAAGTTGAACTTTTTTGTTGACATATTCCTCACCTCATTCACAAGTTAGGACTCTTCATTGGTTCATCCATCTGGCTGGCATAATAATTACTTGTGTAGCAAGTATTATATTATTAGTTGCATTTTTTTTGTGGGCAAATATGGTGTTGATAATACATTATTGGGATAGAATTACTACAGATATGTAACAAACTGTGTAAAGAAAATATATTTTGATTTTTTTCTGTACACTGAAGTAGCAACTGCATTGATTCATAAATGATAGAATTCTTACTTTTTCATTTCAATTTCAGCAAAGGGGAGATCACTCCAAAACTGTTTGCCATGTATAGCTTCCAAGTCACTGTGTGCTCCGTGTCAGCAAAGGGGAGATCACTCCAAAACTGTTTGCCATGTATAGATTCCAGGAAACTGAGTGCTCCATGTTCACAACACTTGTGCACAACATGTTATGTGTAGTTAACCCATTGAACACTGACTTCAAAATACCAAAATTTCAAGTTTCCTTTTTTCCATACTGCAACTAGGAATTTAACCAATTCAATCTTGTGTGACAGAGCTCAAAGAGCTCTGTCAGACAAGGTTGAATTGGTTGAAATACAAGTTGCATTATGGGGAAAATTTACAAGTTGAAAGTTTGATATTTTGGCATCAATGATTAACCCTTTACCTAACACAAAAAGCAGATGACACTTGCAAACAAAATTCCTGAATAACTAATTTTTGGCATCAAAACATAGCTTATGACCCCTCATTGGAATGAGCTCAACAGACTCATTTCAATGAGGGGTCATCAATCAAGTTTTTGAAACAAAAATGAAAAAATAATGAAAATTGTGTGGTGATTTTTTGGGAACAGCATTGGCTGGTTTTGGTCATTACATTGGGTAAAGTGTTAAATGGTGTAATTCCCCGAAGGCTATGTTTAAAATAAAAGATGCTAAAATTGGACTGAAGCCCTAGAAAACAAACAAATCTGACATGACCAGCAAATGCCACATCATATTTTTCCCTAAATATCTAAAAAAAAAACATTGATAATCTCATTTCAAGGAGCTCAATTCCAATGAGGGGCCCTAAGCTGTGTTTATGGAAGCAAAAAAAATTGTCCAAATAAGAGTTGAATGATGATTTTTGTGTGTTGTACTGGATGGATTTGGTTGATTGTTCAGGTGGAGGTTTCCACCTTTTACCTTACATAATGACCAATGCTCATTCACAAAAAAATCTCCATACAAAATTTTAATATTTCTCAAACTTTTATTCCAGACTATTGCTTATGACCAGTCATTGGGATGAGGTCATTCCATTGACGGGTTATAAGCTATCCTTTTGAGGCAAAAAAATGAAATTTTTATTCAACAAATTTTCTTGCAAATGTTTTCTAGTCAGATTAGGTAAAAAGTTTAAAAAGGTGTCATGAGTTAAAAAATGTCAGAAGGTCTAGCAGTTTATCACTTTCTCTAACAGTACTTATCAGCCAGCAATGGCACAGCAAGCTTTTACCAATATTATTAAATTGGAAATAGCACTGTGGTGGTGATTAGGTTGATGACTCAGCAAAATGTAACGTATCAATATGTTTGATAAGAAGCATACAGTCAAAGTGTGGCTGTATTTTTCTGTCCTCACAGTTAACTGCAAATGAATTATACGCTAAAATGTTATTACGATTGTACATAAATGACTAGTGCTTTTGTTATTGCTATAAAACCTCTATTTTCAATAAATTTTTAATAAATTATTTATGTCTTTCTTGTAAAAGTGGCTTGACTTGAAGATTGTCCTGCTTTTATTGTTTATACTCAAATGATTATGGAGTAACTTGTCTGAGTGTATCGTTACTAGAATGTATGGGTAGCTTTTTATACCCCCTGCAAACAAAGTTTGTGGGGGTATATAGGAATCACCCTGTCCGTCCGTCCGTCCGTCTGTCCATCCTTATAAGCACAACTCCTCCTTGAAGAATTTTCATGAAACTTTACACAATGGAAGAACTCCATATGAAGATGTGCATGAAGCAATATAATTCCATTCTGACAGGCACGGGGGGTATCACTTTGTGAGCTTGCTCACAGTACCTCTAGTTTAGACCTGAAATGCAGTGTGTCTGATGTTTTAAAAAACAAGCAATTTTCATCTTGACTTTTCAAAGGTGATAAGAAATAGGGAATATTGGGCTTGAATGACCGAAAGTCGTTAGCAGTTGCAGGGTTCCTGCAGGAAAAAATTTGGTCAAATTCAAGGCCATTCAAGACAATTTCTCAACATTTTTACAAGGTACTACAATAACCCAATCTGAAGATTTTCAAGACTCCACCTACACTGGGCCCTCTGGTCATTACCCATCCTCCCACTCCCCTTAAAGGGAAGTGGGAGGATGGGTAATGACCAGAGAATTTTTCCACAGGGTAAGAGAAACAGGGCTGTCTGGGAGGCCACAGAGATTATGTGCATGGCTGTTTACAATGCTGATCAGCAATAGCCCCTTGAGAATGCCGGCACTGATTTAAATACATGTAAAAATGGGCCTATAGCATGTTTATCCCTTAAAGGCTTAGAGATTTTAATACTTTTTTGCAAGTCTTTGACAGTCCACATTCTGTGTCTTCGCTGTTATCCCCAGGAAAGTTTTGACTGCCTATATAGGCAGCCAAAACTCACCTACAAACAAATGCAAAGATACTTTGTACGTAACTTGCAACTTTCCTAAAGAATGCATGCTGAAGTTTCTGTTTTCAAGCAGTTAAAAGTTAGCAGTTAGAAATAGGTCTTTAAAGGTTACATTCAGGCCAATTTATTTATTGGTGTTTAAGGTCACATATTTCTGTACAATGGCGAATTGCGACTGCAACATGGATATAAAGTCAAGTTTAGTTAATCGTTTAGACCCATGTTGCCCATTTTTGAGGACTTCCACCACAAGCATTGTATACTGGGTGCCAGTTTACCAGTAAAACAGAACTTGTTTACCACAGTAAACAAGCACAGCCTCACTTCCCAGGATTCCAACTGGGACATCACTGGAATACTGACCTGCAGAAAAATATTTGTCTGCACGATGAAAATAAACTTTGTCGTCAATGTTTGTAATTCTTGTATCCAATGGTGATAACTGAGATGTGAAAATTTGGCTGAACTTGAGCTCACTTGTTGCCCCATTAAAACCAACGTGCTGAAAGGTGTTCTAAACTGGTAGAATTCTAAGTTCTTTCCAGTCAGAATTTATTCACATCTTTGCCTCATTACAGTTTATGGGAGAGTGACTAGATGCACAATTGTAACAAGGTGAAACCACTCATCTCAGACAAATACAGCAGTAGGCAAAAGTATGGAGGACCATACAGGACATCAGTTTTTAGCTCAACTTGACAAAGTCATGCTGAGCTATTGCCATCACTTCTTGTACATACGTACGTACGTTAGTACATACGTCCACAATTTCCTTTGGCACACCTCACAGGTCGCATTTATGATCAGATCACTTTGAAACTTGGTATGCTTGTTTGGGGTGACCTCTAGATACGAGCTATCGATTTTCTTCAATTTCTGTCAAAAAATGTTGTCGCGGCCAACGTTCTTAGAACTTGGTTTAGTCAAACCTAAATATTTCCCTTTGGCACACCCTACAGGGCACATTTATGATTGGATCGCTTTGAAACTTGGTATGCTTCTTTGGGGTGACCTCTAGATGGGAGCTATCGATTTTCTTCAATTTCCGTCAAAAATGTTGCCACGGTCAATGTTCTTAGAACTTAGTTTAGTCAAACCTCAATATTTCCCTTTGGCACACCCTACAGGACACATTTATGATTGGATCGCTTTGAAACTGGGTATGCTTGTTTGGGGTGTCCTCTAGATGGGAGCTATCGATTTTCTTCAAATTCCGTCAAAAAATGTTGCTGCGGCCAACGTTCTTACAACTTAGTTTAGTCAAACCTCATTATTTCCCTTTGGCACACCCTACAGGACACATTCATGATTGGATTGCTTTGAAACCTGGCATGCTTGTTTGGAGTGACCTCTAGATAGGAGCTATCGATTTTCTTCCATTTCCGTAAAAAAATGTTGCTGCAGGCAACGTTCTTAGAACTTAGTTTAGTCAGACCTCAATATTTCCATTTGGCACACCCTGCAGGGCACATTTATAATTGGATTGCTTTGAAACTTTGTATGCTTGTTTGGGGTGTCCTCTAGATGGGAGCTGTCAATTTTCTTCCATTTCCATCCAAAAATGTTGCCACGACCAACGTTCTTAGAACTTAGTTTAGTCAGATCTCAATATTTCCCTTTGGCATACCCTACAGGGCACTTTTATGATCGGATTGCTTTGAAACCTGGCATGCTTGTTTGGGGTGACCTTTAGATGGGAGCCATCGATTTTCAACCTTTTCCGCCCGTTAAAAATGTTGTCGCTGGCAACGATCTTTCAACTTAAATTAGGCAGGTATCAATATATTCTTTCGGCATGCCCTACAGAGCACATTTATGATAAGATCGGTTTGAAACTTTGTATACGTGTTTGGGGTTTCCTCTAGATGGGAGCTATCGATTTCCTTCGATTTCCGTCAAAAAATGTTGCAATGACCTTCGATGAACTTAGTAAAAACTTAGTGCAGTTAAGCATCAATATTTTCCTCTGACACACCCTGCAGGGCACATTTATGATTGAATCTCTTGAAAACTTGGTGTGCTTGTGTGGGGTGACATCTATATGGGAGCTATCGATTCTCTTCCATTTCTGTCAAAAAATGTTGCCACTGACCTTTGAACTTAGTTTAGTCAGGCCTCAATATTTCCCCTTAACACACCCTTCGGGGCACATTTATTATCGGATCACTTTGAAACTTGGTTTGTGTGTTCGGGGTGACCTCTAGATGTGAGCTATTGCTTTTTTTCATTTCCATAAAAAATTATTGTCATTATCACCAGCCTTTGAACTTACTGCATTTGTGCATCAACTTATCCCTTTTGAACTCTCAGCAGGGTATATTTATGAATTTCCATAGCCCCCCCCCCCCCCCCTCCCAATGACCTTCTACTTAGTGCATTTATGCATTAACACCTTCCTTTGGCATGCCTCAGAGGGCACATTCATTATCAGGTTGTTTTGAAACTTTGTATGCTTGTGCAGGGTGACAAAGATAGGAGCTATTGATTTTCTTTTCATTTCCATCAAAAACTGTCGCTGTTGGCAACAATCTTTGAATTTATTGCATTTGTGCATCAACATTCTTTGACATGGCCTATATGCCACATTTATCATAGGATTGTTTTTGAACTTGGTGTGCTCATTAGGCAAGACCTTTAGATAAGAGCTATTGATTAGCATTCATTTCTGTGAAAAAAAGTTGCCATTTACAATAACCTCTGAACATACTGCATTTGTGTATCAACATTCTTCCTTCAGCCAGTCTTACAGTTTACATTTAAAAATTGGATGAATTACTCTGACTTTGTGCACACACAATGCTGTTATGTTGAAATTTCATCAAATAACATTGGTACTAATGATCTTCAATTTTGCCGTTTCATTTATAACTTACCAAGTTCAAGTTTGTCAAGTTGAGCTACAGTGTCATTGACACTTTCATTTTTGATTTGGATGAAAATTTTGGGGATTTGGGGACAAAATTTGAGTTTGGCCCTGAATATTTAAGAGTTAGCACCAGTGAAGTCTGGGTCATTGGTTATAGTATAAAAATAAAAATATGTGATCAATTTACAGTAGGAAAATTTAATTAACTGGTAGAATCCTAAATTATTTTTCAATTGTAACACACATATATTTTTTCAGGTATACCATGCCACCAACATAGGGAGCCGTAGTTTAGCAAGATTTTGTTCATAATTAATTATTTTGTTACTGGTTATTGGAGAATGCCCTTAGGCACTCTCCAATAACTAGTAACAAAACAATTTTATACTAACATTTTTCTATATACTGTCTGACACACAATAAGCTAATGCATACAATGTAAAGCCACTAAAGTTGTGTCGTGTCCGTACACTCTTATGTCACCATCAACTGTGGGGTTTCTGACACACTGTTGTGTGGAGATGTAAAATGGCTGTCCACTGTGCAGAGAGAGATACACTCAAAACAGGCTGAAGATCCCTTCATAGTATCTGAGAAGAGCGAGGCAACAAAGTTGCCACAGCGAAGGTCATCCCACACACCTACACCATTGGATCAAGGAGAGGCGTTAATATAAGTTGTATAACTTGTTCACCAATCCTTGTAAAACAAATAAATAAAAAACCAATGTGCAATCAACAGACAAATTTGCACTGTGAGTGTGGTAAATGGTTTCAGTTTAGAAGTTATATTCAATTAACAGGGTTAGTGAATTATCAGTGATATCTAGTTAACGGGACACCACTGTACTGCTATTTTACACATAGAAAAAAAATGTACTTTAGCTGTAAAAAAGGTATGTAATATACACCTCAGAAATTTGTTAGGCCCCCCACAAAGTAGATCTTCTGTTTCTCAAGCCATTTTTTGTAAAATTGCATGTGGGCGTGCATTTTTTTTATTTTATTTTTTATTATTTTTGTAATTTTTTCTATGCCATCAAAACTTCCATGTTCCTGATTTGTTTTCTCTTTTAGGCCTCATAATCCACAGAACGGCATGGGTAGAACGGAATGGGTGGCATTGTATTTTGTCTCTGTGCGCAAGAAGGCTTTGCAGTGCTAAAGCATTGCAAAGCCTTGTTGCACTCAACGGACAAATTTATCAATTTTATTAACTTGGGTAAAATATCAGACATAAACCATTTTATTTTTAGTTTTTTAACTTTGCATTGGTTATAAAAAGAGAGCAAGCGGCAGCCAAAAGAACCATGCAGGTGGGCCTGAGAAATTTAAATTTTATAGTAAATTTCCTTTCTTATTATACCTACCACAATTGTTTAGTACAGGCCTGCACTACTGTGGAAGTCCATAACTCGGAAAATATACTCTCTATTTTGATCTTTCCCAAGCGATTTGGGAAGGAAAAGTGGTGAAAAAGCACAAAGAAAAAATAAGCCAAAACTGGGTCGATTGCCACCGGTGCACACCCAGTAGGGACGCTCTTCTCTTAGTACAAATCCACGGCTTCCAGTTCAGTGTGCAGGCACGTAGCTTATGACTCATTCTTTTGAATCCGCCAACAATGGAGTTATGTGATCAGCAGGGAGGAACGATTCTTACCCAAATAAGAAGACGGGAGGGCCTAAACAATTGTGGTAGGTATAATAAGAAAGGAAATTTACTATAAAATTTAAATTTCTTATCAACCTGCCTTACAATTGTTTACTACAGGCTGAATAGACAATAGGATGGAGGGAATCACATAACCAACCCGCACATAACCCAACTGCACTGGAACCGTGGACAGAGGAAGAAGTCTCGAGGCCTATCAAACAGCCTTATAGCATCACAATCATTAGTAAAAGACAATGAGAGATGAGGTGTACGGTTCTGTGCGATGCACAGACAGAAAGGGCAGTAACAGCACAGAGCTGGAACTGACCTTGTAAGAAGCCTAACGGATAGGGTAGACAACAGCCTGAGCAGAAGAAAGAGGGCCCATAGTAAGAAGGTCCTCAGACTACTCCTGCAACTGACGCAGATAGAAGGTGGAGAAAGTAGAAGCATTTCTCCAGTAGGCTGCCTGCATACTATCTGACAACTTGACAGAGTTAGTATAAGCCCAAGAGGTAGACAATGCACGCACCATGTGGGCAGAAATATGATTGGTAATACAATCGTCAGTCGCTAGACGAGCGAAAGCTGCGCGAATAGCAAGACAAATCCGTCGAGAAATGGATTGAGGAGAGATCTTCTGTCGACTAGGAATAAGAGACATACAATCGTTTCCTGCCTTCCTAATGAACTGCATCCGATTGAGATAAATGCGAATTGCACAAACCGGACAGAGCAAAGGGCGGTTATCCTCAGCAGGCCCTGATAGAGATAGGAGGTGCAGTTGTTTCTGGTATCTGATTCTTGGCCAGAAAGGAGCAATCAGTGGTAAATGTAACACTGTTGGGAGAGCTCCTAAAAAAGGCCGGGTCAACCGAGAGGGCGTGAAGCTCATTAACCCATCTGGCCGAGGCAAAAGCCATCAGAAAAGCCATCTTGTATGTAAGAAAACACATATCCATCTGGAATAAAGGTTCGAAGGGCGCCCCCACCCCCCCCCACCCCCCCTAAGCAAAGCAGCATCCAAGAAAGATTCCATCTTACAGTAAGCTGCAAAGTCCTAGGCCTTTTCAAGGAAAAGTGCCGAACAAGCTTGGAGAGGTATGGATTAGTGCCGATACGACACTGTCCCACATACGAAAAGGTCTCCAAAAGCATGAACCTGTACCCTTTGATGGTAACAAGCTGGAGACCCCGAGAATCAAACAGATATACCAGAAACTCTGCAACCTGTGAAATCGAAGGATTGGCATAAGCAACAGAGTGGTCGGCACACCATTGACAGAAGACCTTCCACTTAGCCGCATAGGCTAAATCAGTGGAGTGCCTCCTTGAAGAAGAAATGAACTGATATGCGTGAAGGCACAATGAAGTCAGGTCGATGTGAAACCTCCTCGGGTGACCTTGGCAAAGAAGGTCACGATGTAGAGGGAGACGGGCTGGAACCGCCGCCAACAGTGAGCGGAGCTGATTGATCCACACCTGCTGAGGTGACAGGGGAGCAATCAGAATGATTCAACAACTGCAGGTTCATATCTTGGCTAGAACCTGAGGCAGAATCGGAACCGGCAGAAAGGCGTAGCCGACAAGACCGTTCCAATTGAGTGACAGAGCATCCACGGTGAAAGCCAGAGGATCTGGACACGGGGACACGAAAGTGCCCACCTGATGGTTCCAACGAGTTGCAAAGAGATCAATGTGGGGACGACCCCAGAGATCGCAAAAGTGACTGGAACACCACTCTGTGGAGCATCCACGCGGTGGAAATGACCCTGCCCCGTCGGGACAGAGAGTCGGCTAGGACGTTCAGATGACAGGGAATGTGACGAACCACCAATCCGGTGTCGACATCCTGAGCGAGCAGTAGAAGATCCCAAGCCAATTCAGACATGGGAACCGAGTGCATGTCACCCTGGTTCCGAATGTAAGCAACCACTGTCGAATTGTCGGACAACAGAAGGACTTGGCGATCCAAAAAGTGGAGGATCCACTGCCGGAAACTCATAAGAAGAGCAAAAGGCTCCTTCTGGTTGATGTGAAGAGCTGCTTGATCCTGGTTCCATGCCCTGTGAAGGGAAAGACCTAGAGGATCCAACGTCGCACCCATCCGAGATTGCTGGTGTCTGCCGTCAGAACACGATCGGACGTGGGTAAGTCCAACGGAACCCCCTGCATAATCCACTGAACATCCGGCCATGGGAGAAGGTGAAGATGAAGAGACTCTGGTAACTGAAGTACCAGATCCAGAGGATCGACATTGGGCCTCCAACGAATAAGCAGAAAGTCTTGGAGAGGTCTGACATGCAGCCGACCAAGAGGAATGAGATCCATTACCAAACAGCAGAGACTGAACAGTGGGAGAAAACTCCGAGCTGTCGTGGACGTGGATTGGGACAGAGTCAGGGCAAAAGCTGAGAGAATTACAGTCCTTGCCTGGGGAACCACCACTGTATTCAGCTGAGTACGGAAGTCCATCCTCAGATGACAAAACAACTGCGAATGGACCAGGTCTGACTTCTCCTCATTGTCTCTGAACCCTAGCGACCTGAGCAGGCTCAACAGTGTGTCGACATCTGACTCCAGAAAGACAGCATTGGAATGCCTCTGGAGGATATCATCTAGATATGCCAAAGTAGTCACCATGGACTGTGTGCAATGGAAGGCTATCACATGCGACACCTGTCGGGTGAAAGACCAAGGAGCCAGGTTGAGGCCGAAAGGTACAGTCTTGAACTGGAAAACTCACCCTAGAAAAGCAAACCTAAGATACTTTTGCGATGTCCGATGAATTGGAATGTGAAAGGAAGCGTTTCGCAGGGCGATGCTGGAAGCAAAATCTCCCTGGTGAATGGAGCAACGAACCGACCTGAAAGTCTCCATGCTAAATTTGCGAGAAATGATAAGACTGGTTCAGGATACTTAGATCGATAACCAGTCAGGAGTCGGCCGTCCTTCTTCGGCACCAAGAACAGGTGGGAATAAAATCCCACTAAATGAATGTTCTTGATGCCCTCGATCGCCTCCTTTGACAGGAGATTGTCTATCTCCGGGATCAAAAGCTCCCGATGTGAAACGTCTGAAGGAACTTATGTTGAAAGAGACACTCTCGCCAGAGTGGGGTGCCTACAGAAGGATATTCGCAGCCTGGACCAAGCAACATCTAACACCCAAGGATCGGATGTGACTGTGACCCAATGGTCAGAGAATTCTGATATCCTTCCTTCAACCTGGCACATATCGAGGTGAGGACCTTCATTTCGAGCCCCAGCGAGGCCCGCAAGAGGGGAAACCACCTCCCCTACTATATGAAGAATCCTGGTAGTTAATCATATGACTTGTCTGTTTTGTTCACTTTAAAACATTTGATATTTATACCCCCCGCAAACAAAGTTTGGGGGGGTATATAGGAATCACCCTGTCCATCCGTCTGTCCATCCTTGTAAACCGTTTGAAGAATTTTCATGAAACTTTACACAATGGAAGAACTCCATATGCAGATGTGCATGAAGCAATATAATTCCGTTCTGACATTTCCAAGGGGAGATAATCTAACTTATACCATCTGTCCATCCTTATAAGCACAACTCCTCCTAAACCATTTGAAGAATTTTCATGAAACTTTACACAATGGAAGAACTTCATATGAAGATGTGCATGAAGCAATATAGTTCCGTTCTGACATTTCCAAGGGGAGATAATCTAACTTATACCATCTGTCCATCCTTGTAAGCGCAACTCCTCCTAAACCGTTTGAAGAATTTTCATGAAACTTTACACAATGGAAGAACTCCATATGAAGATGTGCATGAAGCAATATAATTCCATTCTGACATTTCCAAGGGGAGATAATCTAACTTATACCGTCTGTCCATCCTTGTAAGCACAACTCCTCCTAAACCGTTTGAAGAATTTTCATGAAACTTTACACAATGGAAGAACTCCATATGAAGATGTGCATGAAGCAATATAATTCCGTTCTGACATTTCCAAGGGGAGATAATGTAACTTATACATTTCAGGCGTGTGGGGGGGGGGGGGGGGTATCACTTTGTGAATATGCTCACAGTACCTCTAGTTTGTTTTCATATTAATCAGTGATAAATAAAGCCTTCCATCAATTTCATTGGTCAATTTCAAAACTAGACAATTTGACTGGCTGAATAAAATACAACTGGGCCACATTTTCATAATTTGCATAATTAGAGTTGGGAGCTTTCATTGGTCAATTTCAAAACTGGACAATTTGATTGGTTAAACAAAATACAACAGGGTCACATTTGCATAATTACAGTAGGGAAAATTTACATTATCTGTTCTATTTAGGGTGGGTTATATTGTATTAATCTTTTCCATAAAGCCTTCCGGCTTCTCGGATGTAACACTGGCATATTATTTTGCACGGGATTACCATTCCAACTCACTTCAAAGCATTAAAGTTTGAAGGTCACACACAAACACTATAAATACTCAGCTCAGGTGGAAAGCGTTGTCTTTTTATTTGGAGCGACTTACCGTTCCATTTCGATCATGTAATCCTCTAATAGTAGCTGCAGCGATAGTTCTGCTTATTAAAATTCCACTCTTCTTGATTCGACATCGGATTCAGAATCGGAAAATTTACATGATAGTTCCAATGATAGTGTAATTTTAAATATTTTTGCCTCTGACACAACTTCCAGTGGCAAGTTCAGTGGGTATGGCTCGAAGAGCAATTTACAAATCACTGTGGGTGAGGTCGCTGACCCATCCGATGTTTGTGGTGATAAGGAGGAGGATGTTATCCCCTCCAGACAAGCACGACGCAGTCGTTTTGTGACAAACATTGAAAATACAGAATCACGCTGTGATCCGGATCGATTCAGACAGGTAAATACGGAATCGAAATCGAAAGTAGAGCGGGGGAGTTTGTCCCAGTCTGCTTAAAAACGAAAACATAAAACTTCTCATCTACCTCAAAAGAGGTCGAGATTGAATAATGATACTATTACACATACTTCTGATAAAAATTCTGCGACAAATTTGGTTGATACACAGGCAGCAGTTCATGATTTGTTTGGCTCTGACTCAGAAGGCCAACATGGATCTTTGCCTAGTGGTAACTCACACAGGACAAATTCTGATCACAATGGATCAGATGTCGACAACTTGTCAGAGGATGATTTTTTTAATTTACCTAAACTTTTTCCTGATGATATAAAATATGGGCAGGAAGTTAATACAACAATAGCAGATTTTGCTAACAAAACTACAACAATTAAATCAGTTATAACTGATATCATTACCAAACATCCTGTTCCCAAAAACTGTAAGCTGATAGCAGCACCCAAAATTAATTCTGAATTCCGGCAACAGCTGGATGGTCACACCAGGACACGTAATTGTCAGCTGCAAGATACCCAATAAATTATGGCTCATGCTATGACACCACTCTTAAAAATGGTTGACAATTTAAAGGAAATAAAACACACTATTGGAAAATTAAAAAACCAAAAACTAAGTCAGAAGTTTAATGATAATCTAGAAAATGCTAAAACAAACTTGGCTGATGGAATTACCCTGATGGGTTCAGCCATTCACGATGTGTCTGTTAAATGACGACTGTTAATAAAACCAAATTTTAGCAATCCATTCAAGGCTTTGTGTGCGCCTGACAGACCAATTACCCTCAATTTATTCGGTGATAATGTTTCCAAGGAGATTAAAAAAGCAGGAGAGGTCACCAGGGTAACCTTTCAAAATAGAGGTAGAGGCTTCAGAAATAGAGGTTCTGGTCCTTTTTTAGGCAGGCGCCCTTATTACAATCAACATCCTCAGTTGTCAAATCAATACAATCAGGACGTCAGCGATGGTCAGAAAGGTCGTCAAACTACAGGAGACCATACAGAGGCAACCGCAAGTTTGCATACCAACAGGACAGGAAGTAAATGTAAGTATGTTAAAAACTGGTGGCAGAACTCAACATTTTCTCTCGGAATGGGAGAAACTGACTCATGATAGATTTATTTTACAAGCTGTGAAAGGATATGAAATAGAGTTTGTGTCTTCATCCATTCAACGTCGGCCACCTTCTCCTCTGCATTTTTCATCCGAGGAATCACAACTCGTGGATTTTGAAGTACAGGCACTGATTGATAAAGGGGCTATTCTTGTTTGTAATCACGAATCAGGTGAATTCCGTTCCAATATTTTCTTGCGGGAAAAGAAAAATGGGAAAATGAGGCCCGTGATTAATTTGAAAACCCTGAACAAATACGTAATAAGTCACATTCTCATAGTATTCGGCTGTCAAGAAACAGCAAGATTGAAATTTCATGGTGGATTGGTAATGTTCGTTTACTGAATTCACAGCCACTTCGGGTATCCTCACCTGATCACACACTTAGCACTGACTCCTCCTCTACTGGTTGGGGTGGCATTTTAGACAATCAATGGGCTAATGGTCAATGGAATCTAACACAGCGGAAACTTCACATCAATGTTCTAGAACTTCTGGCCATCAAGCAGTCATTGCTTACCCTGGCCAATAATTTACGCAGTTGCCATATTTCTGTTAGAACTGATAACACAACTGCAATGTCTTATCTTAATAAAGTAGGTGGCAGGAGAAACGACCTCTTCAATGTCTCTAAAAGTATTTGGCTGTGGTGTTCAACTCGAAACATTCATATCTCAGCAGTTCATACCCCTGGGAAACACAATTTACTGGCAGACTCTTTATCCAGGGAAGGACATAGTTCATCTGAATGGAAATCTAAATTTTATAGTAAATTTCCTTTCTTATTATACCTACCACAATTGTTTACTACAGGCTTGCACTACAGTGGAAGTCTCTAACTCGGATAAAATACTCTCTATTTTTGTCTTTCCCAAGCAAGTTGGGAAAGAAAAGTGGTGCAAAAGCACCAATAAAAATAAGCCAAAACTGGGTCGAGTGCAACCGGCGCAGACCCAGTACGGGACGCTCTCTCCCAAGTACAACTCCACGACTTCCGTTGCCAGTGCACATATACCGTCTCTAAAGACTCATTCTTTTTGAATCCGTAAACGTTAGAGTTATGTGATCAGCGGGGAGGAAAGATTCTTTACCCGTAAAGAAGACGGGAGGGCCTCCATGTAAACAATTGTGGTAGGTATAATAAGAAAGGAAATTTACTATAAAATTTAGATTTCTTATCAACCTACTCACAATTGTTTACTACAGGCTGAATAGACAAAAGGCTGGAGGGAATCGCATAACCAACCCCCACATAACCCTAGTGCACTGGAACCGTGAAGCAGAAGGAAGAGGTCCCGAGGCTTATCAACCATAATGTCGCAATCATTGGTAAAGGACAATGAAAAGAGACATATGAGCCTGTGTGACACACAGACAGAAAAAAGGGCAGTAACAGCACAAGGCTGAAACTGACCTTCAAGAAGCCTAATGGCTATGGCAGACAACAGCCTGAGCAGAAGAAAGAGGACCCAAGGCAAAAAGGTCCTCCGACTGCTCCTGCAACTGGCGTAAATAAAAGGTGGAGAAAGTAGAAGCATTTCTCCAGTAGGCTGCCTGCATAACATCCGACAACTTGACGGAGTTAGAATAAGCCCAAGAGGTAGACAGTGCCCGCACCACGTGGGCAGAAATACGATTGGTAATACAATCGCCAGCTGCTAAACGACTATAAGCTGTACGAATAGCAAGACAAATCCATCGAGAAATGGATTGAGGAGAGATCTTCTGTCGACCCGGAATGAGAGACAGAAAAAAACGTTTTCTGCCCTTCCGTATGAAGCGTGTCCAATCAAGATAAATGCGAATAGCACGGACCGGACAGAGCAAAGGGCGAGTACCCTCAACAGAGGGAAGAGCCCTGATACAGATAGGAGGAGGAGTAGTATCTGGTAACTGATTCTTAGCCAAAAAGGAGCAATCAGTGGTAAAAGTAACACTGTTGGGAGAACTCCTAAAAAAGGCCGGGTCAACCGAGAGGGCGTGAAGCTCACTAACCCGTCTGGCCGAAGCAAATGCCATCAGAAAAGCCGTCTTATATGTGAGAAATTGCATATCCACCTGGGATAAAGGTTCGAACGGCGCCCCCCCCCCCCCCCCCCCCAAGCAAAGCAGCACCCACGAAAGATTCCATCGTGGAGTAAGCTGCAAAGTCCGAGGCCTTTTCAAAGAAAAGTGCCGAACAAGCTTGGAGAGGTAAGGATTAGTGCCGATACGACGCTTCCCCACATAAGAAAAAGTCTCTGAAAGCATAGACCTGTAACCCTTGATGGTAACAGGCTGGAGACCCCGAGAATCAAACAGATATACCAGAAACTCCGTAATCTGTGAAATCGAAGGATTGGCATAATCAACAGAGTGATCAGCACACCATCGACAGAAGACCTTCCATTTAGCTGCATAAGCTAAACCAGTGGAGTGCCTCCTTGAAGAAGAAATGCACTCCACTGCTCGTCTCGAAAAACCTCTACGGAGGAGACAGGACCTGACAAAAGATATGCGTGAAGGCACAATGAAGTCGGGTCGACGTGAAACCTCCTCGGGTGACCTTGACAAAGAAGGTCGCGACGTAGCGGGAGACGTGCCGGAACCGCCGCCATCAGCGAGCGGAGCTGATTGATCCACACCCGCTGAGGCGACAGGGGAGCGATCAGAATGATTCGACAACTGCAGGTTCGAATTTTGGCGAGAACCTGAGGAAGAATCGGAACCGGCGGGAAGGCGTAGCCGACTAGACCGTTCCAATCGAGTGACAGAGCGTCCACGGCAAAAGCCAGAGGATCTGGACACGGGGACACGAAAGTGTCCACCTGATGGTTCCAACGAGTCGCAAAGAGATCGATGTGGGGACGTCCCCAGAGATCGCAAAGCGACTGGAACACTGCCCTGTGAAGCATCCACTCGGTGGAAATAACCCTGCCCTGTCGGGACAGGGAGTCGGCTAGGACGTTCAGACGACCGGGAATGTGACGAACAACCACTCCGGCGTGAACCTCCTGAGCGAGCAGTAAAAGATCCCGAGCTAACTCGTACATCGGAAGCGAGTGCGTGCCGCCCTGGTTCCGAATGTAAGCAACCACTGTCGAATTGTCGGATAGTAGAAGGACCTGGCGATTCGACAGGTGAGGGATCCACCGCCTGAAACTCAGAAGAAGAGCAAGAAGCTCCTTCTGGTTGATGTGTAGAGCTGCTTGATCCTGGTCCCACATCCCGTGTAGGGAAAGACCGAGAGGATCCAACGTCGCACCCCATCCGAGATCGCTGGCATCTGCCGTCAGAACGCGATCAGACGTGGGTAAGTCCAGCGGAACACCCTGCGTAATCCACTGAACATCTGTCCAGGGAAGAAGGTGAGGATACAGAGAGTCCGGAAACAGAAGCACCTGATCCAGAGAATCTACATTCGGTCTCCAATGACTGAGCAGAAAGTGTTGGAGAGGTCTGACACGCAGCCGACCTAGAGGAATGAGATCCGTCACCGAACCGCAGAGACCGATCAGCCGGAGAAAACTCCGAGCGGTCGCGGACCTGGACTGGGACAGAGTCAGAGCAAAAGCTGAGAGAATCACAGCCTTGGCCTGGGGAACAGCCACCAAATTGAATTTGGTTTGGAAAGACATCCCCAGATGACAAAACGACTGAGAAGGGACCAGGTCCGACTTCTCCTCGTTGACTCTGAATCCTAGCGACGTGAGCAAGCTCAACAGAGTGGCGACATCCGATTCCAGTAAGGCAGCATTGGAATGTCTCTGGAGGATATCGTCCAGATATGCCGAAGTAGTCACCCTGGACTGTGTGCGATGGAACGCTATCACATGCGACATCAGTCTGGTGAACGCCCAAGGAGCCAGGTTGAGGCCGAAAGGCATGGCCTTGAACTGGTAAACTCGCCCCAGAAAAGCGAACCTGAGATACTTCCGTGATGCCCGATGCATCGGAACGTGGAAGTAAGCGTCTCGCAGGTCGATGCTGGCTGCGAAATCTCCCTGGTGAATTGATTGGCGGACCGACCTGAAAGTCTCCATGCTGAACTTGGGAGCAATGATAGACTGGTTCAGGATGCTCAGATCGATAACCGGTCGGAGTCGGCCGTCCTTCTTCGGCACCAAGAACAGGCGGGCATAGAAACCCACTGACTGAACGTTCTTGACGACCTCGATCGCCCCCTTTGCCAGGAGATTGGCAATCTCCGTGGACAAAAGTTCCCGACGTAAAACGTCTGAAGGAACTGTGGTTGGAAGAGGCACCCTTGACAGAGTGGGGAGCCGTCGGAAGGATATGCGCAGCCCGGACCGAACAACATCTAACACCCATGGATCGGATGTGATGGTGGTCCAATGGTCTGCGAACTCTGCTATCCTTCCTCCAACCTGGGACGAGTCGAGGTGAGGACCTTCATTTCGAGCCCCGACGAGGCCCGCGAGAGGAGAAACCACCTCCTCTGCTAAATGAAGAATCCTGAGACTTCCCTCGATTCTGCTGACCCCTACCTTTACCCCGTGAGTAAGAAGTAGAGGCGGCGGCAGAAGGACCAGCCTTTTGCTTCACAGAGGAAGCAGAAGGGTACTTGTTAGGCTTGGAACGGCCCTTGCCTCCCCGAGAAGGCTGATCAAGCTGACGAAACAGCAGCTGATCTTTGGAATGACGTAGGACGTCATCCCGGACCGTCGACACGGAACCATGGAAAAGTTGCGGACCTGCCAAAGAAGCAGATCGAAGAGTAGCACGCTGCTCCTCGGGAAGGGATCGTCCTGTGTCCAGCACAGCGTCCCTTCGAACTAATTCCAAATTGGCCGTGTTACAGGCATGAGTGTGAGTAAGGTGCATAAGCGCCTTGGACAGCACACGCAAAGGAGCCTGTACCTCGTCAAACTTATCTGGAGGCAGATAAGCAGCCAAAGCTGAGACGACGTGATCTGAGAGAGAAAGCATGCCAAGCATCTCTCTAGATAAGCCCAACGTGGACTCCAGAGTCGTCATTGGAATGACGGCAGACTTGGGCTTGGAAAGCCCGAGGGAAGTGGAGTCCTGATCCAGAACCGTCAAAGTCTGGCAGACAGACGGATTGGCGGAATCGTAGGAACGATAACGCACAGGAGGCAAAAAGGTGTCAACCCTGGTGAAGAACGAAGTCTTCAAAGCCTTGGAATTCAGCTTGGCATCCAATGCTGAAAAAGCCTCAACCACCTGTACCGACTGGCATGGTCGAAGGCGCCCAGAAGCAGGTTGCTCCATAGGCTGTTGGCGCGCGACCGATGATCGCGGCCAGGCTGACACTGTCGGCTGGTTAGCAGGTTTGAGCTCAGGCAAAAACCCAAACACAAAGTCAAGAGCCGCCCCCAAGTCCGAAGACTGCTGGCCCTCGACCTCAAGCATGTCGGACTCCTCCCCAGAGTCGGAAGACACATAGCCCATCGTGGGCAAACCAGCCGACGCCTCCCATGGTGTCGGGACACCAGAGGAATCGGAAACTGGCCTGTTTCCAATCCCGGGAGGTGGCGCCATAGGAGGCGCCTGGAAACCACCCATAGCCTCGCTGGAAGCAACAGGAAGGCTCTTAGAGAGAACCTGAGTGAGTAAGGAGAGGGCCTCCCTAAGCTCACTGCCTGTACTGACCGGTTCGACAGGGGAGCGAACCAGCAAAGTGGCTTCACCTCTGACCCTCTTAACCAGCGAAGGGTCACGATCCTCCAAAACACCCGACGCGAGACGACGGGCGACAGCCGAAACATCTGAAGGAAGACGTGTATAGGGGTACGATGCACCCCGAGGATCAATATTGCGAGAACTCATGAGAGTCACCGCGGACCTCTGCGGGGCAGAAGGTCCAGGCTGCACAAAAGGCGTTGGTCCCCCAAAACTGGTCGCGTGACCAGAGTGAGTGGACGGAAACGCCACGGAGTTCATAGTGTTTCCACTACGAACATCCGAATCCAAAGACACAACTGTGGTACTCGACGGCGACGAGACCACAGCGATGGGCTCGGCCGGCAGCCCCTTCCGACTTCGCCGAGTTGAAGTCAGGGAAGGCTGGGGCCGATATCCCACGTCTACAGTATCGGACAGTTCTGCAGTCCCCTGCAGCGAAAAGCCGAGGCCGGCTGAAACAGACAACGAAGCAGACGGACCAGCAGCAGTAGTAGATACGTCGAGAGTCGTTGAGGCTGGTGAAAAAGTGGAGAGAGCACACCGGCTCGGCTCCGAAGGAGGAGTCACAACCCTAGTGACAGCCTCAGATGTCGACTGGAGGGGGACCGTAGTCCCGGAACCAGGCATCTCTACACCAGAACACTCAACGGCTCCCGCAGTATCCACCACAGGAAAAGACTGCACATCCCCCACGGAGGAGGAATAACTCTCACCAGACAAAGTCGGCTCGGGAGGCCCCGAACGACCACGTTCTCCTTTCCCGCGGGTGCGGGAGGCACGGCCACGAGAACGAACGACATGATTTACTGACGCCCAAAAGGTGGAAGACCATGTTCCACAGACACCACACGGCCGCTCGGCCGAACACCCATTACAGGAGGAACACGACGAATGTACATCGTCCACATGCTTAGGCAGCAGACACTGCCCACAAGGAATTGTCCTAGGCATGAAAGAGGTGAGAGGAGCAGAGAAGGTGAGATCAGAAAACAGAACACCCCCAAAGAGAGAAAGGTGACAGAAACAAAGACCCCAGACGGTCGACCGGGAACCACCCAACAGGAAGACTACTCTCAACAGAAAGAAGAAACACTGTAGGAGTGGTACCCCGCTGACACCTAACTCTAACACAATTAGAAAAATTTGCAAAAAAAGCATGAACAATAATTGTGAAAATCTAAGTCCGAACCGCGTGGCCCGCGAAAATCGCGCGCGACCCGAGAGAGAGCAAATAAATATACATTATGGACATATAATAGAAAAAAGAGAATATAAAACACTGTTCCTGAGAATACAAAGGATACACTGTGGTATAATGAATCAGGAAACATCAAACATCGAGCTGGTGGAACACTGATAAGCGTGCAAAAACATCTCGACACGAAGCAGATTTTAAAAAGAATGAGTCTTTAGAGACGGTATATGCGCACTGGCAACGGAAGTTGTGGAGTTGTACTTGGGAGAGAGCGTCCCGTACTGGATCTGCGCCGGTTGCACTCGACCCAGTTTTGGCTTATTTTTATTGGTGCTTTTGCACCACTTTTCTTTCCCAACTTGCTTGGGAAAGACAAAAATAGAGAGTATTTTATCCGAGTTAGGGACTTCCACTGTAGTGCAAGCCTGTAGTAAACAATTGTGAGTAGGTTGATAAGAAATTACACCCGAAAATATTCAGTACTCTTTGTAGCATTTTCTTCAAGCCCACAATAGATTTGTTTGCTTCACTAAGAAACTGCCAATTACCCATGTATTGTAGTTGGTACCCTGCTTGCAATGCATTTGCAACAGATGCATTTTCCATTTCTTGGACTGATCATTTACCATTTCTTTTTCCTCCTTTCAGTCTTATTGATAAAGTTCTTGCAAAGACAGAGGAAGACACGGTCAATCAGGCATTAATTGTTGTTCCCTGGTGGACAACTCAATTGTGGTTCCCCAGACTGTTACAGTTGATGGCCAGTCGACCAGTAAAACTTCCACAGACCAAGAAACTTCTGAAAAATCACCTTACAGGCAAGCTGCATCCATTGTTACCAAAATTAAGGCTGATCGCTTGTACTATATCCAGAAACACTGTAAGGTAAAAGACATTTCGAAGGAAGCTTCAGACATCATCCTTTCCTCCTGGCAGCAGTCGACTACAAACAATATGGGTATGCCTGGTGCAAGTGGTGTTTGTTGTGTGATACACAAAAAGTTAGTTATGTTCAACCCACTGAAGTTCAGGTTCTAAATTATCTTTCTGTTTTGGGAAGACAAAAGTCATACAGTGTCGTGAATACACATAAGTCCATGTTGATCCAAACCATGATTGCACTTGGTAGATCTGAGTTTTCATCCACACCACTCCTTACCAGATTTATGAAAGGGTTCTTTAATCACAAACAACCAGTGCCGAGATGTAACTACACTTGGGATGTTTCAGTGGCCTTAAACTATTTAAAAACCTTATACAGTAGAATCCTCTTAATTGAATATCCATTTTGCCAGTGAAAATTATTCAATTAACAGGAGTATACAATTAACAGGGATTTGGTCAGTTTCCTGTGTTCTGGAGGTAAACTGAGCATTTATTTTATTATATCTTGTTTGACAGAGCTCATAGAGCTCTGTCAAACAAGATATAATAGAATAAATGCATGTATTGGATGAAGTGAGGCCAAAAAGGTTGATAAATGAGGGGAATTTGGTGCGTGTCACAGTAATTTTTTCGACATATTACAAAAATTTATATACAATTAACAGGAGTTTACTCTACAACACATATGCAATTAACAGATCAAATTTGTACTGAAGGTATGGTAAATGCTTTTGTGTTTGAAAATTATATTCAATTGACAGGAATATACAATTAAGAGATATCCAATTAAGTGGGTTCCACTGTATCCTCTCGATTCTTTGTCTCTTGATGTTTTGAGCAAAAAACTAGCATCTCTCATGGCACTTGTCTCACACCAAAGAGCACAAACATTTACCTCGTTAGATCTAAATTACATGCAAAGGACTGTCAATGGCATTAGTTTTGTAACTTCCACTCTGCAAAAGACATCCTGACCCGGACATATTTCTTATAACATTCATCTTTTCAAATATACTGATGATCGGCTTTGTGTGGTACACACTTTGGAAACATAATTGGAAAAGACAAAAAACATACGAAAATCTGATGAACTATTTATTTCTTTCAAAACCATGAAATCAATATCTACATCTACATTTGCTAGGTGGCTTTGTGAATGCATACATAAAGCAGGTATTAACAGTTCTTTTAATGCACATTCTGTGAGAGGCGCTGCAACTTCAGCAGCTGTTCGGAAAGGTCTCCCATTGAGTCAGATTCTAAAGGCTGCAAATTGGCAATCTGCAAAAACTTTCCATGGTTTTTATTGCAGGAACCTTGAAGACATGGCTGAACAGTTTTCACACACCCTCTTGACGTGACTTGTTATCATCCATTCACATGTCGGTTGAAGTACAGCCTTCAAACAGCTTGGATTCAGCGAAGAATGCTTGCAATGATATCGACTCTTTTTCGTTAGTGTTTTTGTAGACAAATGTCAATAGAGAAATGGATTTATGTGTATTTTTTTGTTGTTGTTACTCTCTCAGGTGTTCTGTTTCACTCTGATTACTTCTCTACACGCAAAATTCAGTGACTACGCGATATGTGACATACACATTACATTGATCATACCTGTGTCGCTATGGGGCTTCATGTACTCATTTTTAATGATAAAAGCTTTGAAATCATGCCAGTGTTACATCCGGGAAGCCAGAAGGCGTTATGGAAAAGAATCCCCCACCTCATCCAAGTCATCCAAAGGATGTGATGGATGAGGGGATTCTTTGAATACAGGCCTGTAGACTTGAGGATGTAACACCCACGCTCACTGGGTCAACAATGCACTGTAATACACATTTGTTTTCCAATGTTACCCACCTCATTTGTGGTAGGGGTTTTTATCATTAAATATGACTATTCTTTGAAGAGACAACGCTTTCCACCTAAGCTGAGTATTTATAGTGTTTGTGTGTGACCTTCAAACTTTAATGCTTTGAAGTGAGCTGGAACGGTAATCCCGTGCAAAATAATATGCCAGTGTTACATCCTCAAGCCTACATGCTTGTATTCAAAGAATCCCCTCATCCATCACATCCTTCGGATGACTTGGATCAGGTGGGGGAATCTTTTACGTACAAGAAAAATGCCATTCATTTTTTTTATATTTTCATTTTTCGCTTCCAAAACATAGGTTATGACGCCTCACTGGAACGTTCTCGTTCCAATGAGGGGTCATAACCTATGTTTTGGAAGCAAAAACTGAAAATTTTTAGTTATACGAGGATGTTTTTTCCTAGTGCCGTCTGCAACTCAAGTTAGGTGATGGGTTAAAAAGTCATACTAATTTGTACGTGTGTGTGTCATATGATAAATAGAATTTGAAATGAGTGTTTTTCTAATATAATATTTATGAAACTCGTCTGAATTTTCCGTTTGGGTGAGCCAGAGGCTCGACCAAACAGAAAATTCTTAGACTCGTTTCATAAATATCATATGAGAAAAACACTCATTTTATATCCTCTATTTATGTTTTCAGTTCTTTTGAGGCTTCTTGTATCTTTTTCACTGCTGTTTGCCATCAGACCTGTTAACTCTCCCGGTTTCACAGTGAGTCTCCTGGTTTGAGGCACCAATTCACGCTCACACTATCAGATCCTATTTTCTCCCGATTTGACACTTTTCAAAATGTTTGTCCTGAAAACCATCACAAATGAAAATGGTTTCACGCGCCGAAGGCACGCAGGGACGGTTTTGGGGAGCAAGCCCCTTTCGACCTCAGTGACTGTATATGATCGGCTTTCACCTGTCTAGGCGTGTTGAAGGAGGAAAAGGTTCCGGTACTCGGAAGGTGTCTCCAGTTGCGGCGTGGTGGCCTCATTGACTGATGTCGGTTGAACCGTCAGGTGAGGACCAGTGTGGGAGGTTGGGTCCTCTCACAAAGGTACTACCTCTCCCCGAGGGTGCAGTCGATCTGGGTTTTGAGGCAAATATAGTCTGCCACTTCGGAGATGATATTGAGTGATGGCCATCACTGGCAAGTATAATCTGCCTTAGGCTGTCTCTGTTTGGTAGGACGTTTTTGAAAGAAAACAACAACGACCCCTTTCGGGGACCACCAGAAAGAAGACCCGAACTTCCGTGGTTCGGGGGCAGGCCTGCATTATAATCCTATTGGGTTGGGACAGAAGATGCACAAAGCACTTACAAAAAGGGGCAGAGGCGGGATGCAGGACCAACACTCGCCTCCCTTGAAGTGGTCGACCACTTTTAGGGATGGAGTGGAGGATGTTCTGGAATCATGGGGTTAGTAATTTCCACAACGGTTATAGTTTCCATAGCGGTTATTGAGGAAAATCATCACATTTTACATGCATGCTTTACATGCCAAATATATTCTCATACTGTCGCGGTTACGTGAAATCAAAATTACATAAACTCGAAATATAAATTAAATAAAAATATAATCTCTCAAGTATAATTAACTTCAGATGACCTATTATATATACTATTGTTATGGTTCATAACAAATTTATCCGTTTTGTGTAAAAAAAAAATATAATTGAAAGTTTGTTGAAAACTGAAAAAAATCAGTTGTGAGATATCACAAGAATTAAGTTACCTCCCCTTACTTATATACAAGCATATTCAGAATAATGTCGAGCTGTGTATTTTGTCTTCATTTTGAACCAACAGGATTATTTTCTTTGCTTTTTTCACAATGGGAGTAATGTATACTGAGGGCACCTTCTATAACGTGAGTAATACAAAACACAGTTCAAAATTCAAAAAAACAAAATTACCACAATCACACACAACTGCATTGTACCGGCAACAACAGGTGGGTTTTTTTAAACAAAATGATATGTATTGTTATCATGAGTAATTTTTTTGTACAATAAAACCCGTCAAAAGATAATAAGAATGAATATTTTCTTACTAAAAATGTACATATTGAACAATTGGTCCTGGGACTTTTCGGCCCAAGATGTTTCAGCCACCACGTATTGAAGCAACGGGATGGGCTTGCATGAGCAAGGAAAATGGTCGGACTGAGGATGGAGGGTGGAGGGGGTGTTGGTGCAGGCAAAGGTTAGATAAACATCCATTCACATTTGTGTGTGTGTCGGGGGGGGGGGGGGGGGGGGGGGGGAGGGGGGCGGATGGAACCGTGGGAGGCATAACAAGGAAAAATATTGCTGTATTGGCCGCACACAAAAATCTCACTGACAAGCATCCAAATCTCACTGAGAGCTCATCAAAATCTCACTTACAGTCACCTTCAGAGGTTAACAGGTCTGTTTGCCATAGCATGAATTCTTGGATAAAATCTGCATACATCTTCGGTTTCTTTTCGATATTTTCTTCGGATACATTTGATTTGAATATTACATTGTTCTTTATCCATTGCGACAGTTTTATTTGAATTTCATCAACATCTTCATTATTCTCAAATGCTCCTAATATGTCCATCAACATGTCGTAACAAATGTGTACCCATTTTACATACACTCCATCTGGCTCTGGAAAAGAGAATCAAGCAAATTGAATTAAATAAGAAAGCTTTTTGAATGAATTTAACCCTTTACCCAACGAATCGCCCGCATCCGCCCACGTAATATGCAAATTCAGCAGTTGAAAAATTTTTATTTTTCAAAACATTTCAACAAAACCATATCATGTGACCCCTCATTGGAACGAGCTCATCGAGCTCGTTCCAATGAGGGGTCACATGATATGGTTTTGTTGAAATGTTTTGAAAAATTTAAAAAAATGATATTTAAAATAATAAATTTTGATATCGTCTGCATTGGGTAAAGGGTTAAATAGACTATTAATTGAAAATAGAATATGTTTTTATTTTTGGAATTTACTGAAAAAAAAAATTGCGACGTTGACGCCATAGCTGCGACGGGTGGTGCAATCTCACAAAATTCTAAGTTCATCAAGGGCCATAACTCTAAGAAAAAATATTTGGAACAACACATGCATTGAACAGTGGCTAGACATCAATAAGATACACTTACATGTCAAATATAAAGTCATTTCATCAAGTATTTCAAAAGTTATTGAGTTTTGAAACTCGTTATTCACAGACAGACCGACAGACCGACCGACCAACCGACAACTCCAAGAAAAATATTTGGAACAACATATGCATTGAACAGTGGCTAGACATCAATAAGATACACTTACATGCCAAATATAAAGTCATTCCATCAAGTATTTCAAAAGTTATTGAGTTTTGAAACTCATTGGTCACAGACAGACCGACCGACTGACCGACCGACAGACAGACCGACAGACCGACATTGCCACTTATAGAGCTGCTAGTCGTAGCTAAAAATTTCCGCAATCATTTTCAATGAGAGGCCATATAAGCTGAGCTTAAATACTTTTGTGAGATTAGTATTGGCTGGTTTTGGGCCATTATGTTGAGTAAAGAGTTGCGATAGATGAGATTTACACTTAGTTACTCAGTTAATAATGAACATTTTTTATAACAAGACAGTCTCAGACGTTAAAAATTCGCACTGGCACAGACATTTCCTACTGCCAAAAAACTGTCTTCATTTACTGAACCTTGATGGTTTTCAAACATGACAAAAAAACACTTAATGTACCTTCACCAAATTGGCAGGGGCATAAATACTACCAACTGCAAAAAAATTAAATTTATCATGCCAAGAGTAGTTCAATCTTGTTAACCCTCAAACTTGCACATAATTTTCTTTTGGTGCCTGGCATTGTGACAGGTACAGTGGAGCCCACTTAATTGGATATCTCTTAATTGTATATCTCTGTTAATTGAATATAATTTTCAAACACAAAACCATTTACCATACCTTCAGTACAAATTTGATCTGTTAATTGCATATGGGTTGTAGAGTAAATTCCTGTTAATTGTATATAAATTTTTGTAATAAGTCGAACAAATTACTGTGACATGCACCAAATTCCCCTTATTTATCAACCTTTTTGGCCTCACTACATCCAATATAGGCATTTATTCTATTATATCTTGGTTGACAGAGCTCTATGAGCTCTGTCAAACAAGATATAATAGAATAAATGCTCAGTTTACCTCCAGAACACAGAAACTACCCCAATCCCTGTTAATTGCATACTCCTTTTAATTGAATAATTTTCACTGACAAAATGGTTATTCAATTAAGAGGATTCTACTGTACCAACAGTTTTGTGCCTGACATCTCTAACTTGGTACCTGTCACAAGATTTTAGACCCAATAGAGTAGTGTAAGAGCTTTCTGTCACCATGAGACCAACACTGTGCAATGCACGGGGTAAGTCACACTTTCTGTTTATAAAAAATTTGGTGGCTGCCATATCATACGCATGAAAATATACACTCACTAACGCTGTGTAATGCACAGGGTTAATCGAGTAATAGATATGGTCTTATTTATATCCAGAAAGTAAAGAGCGACTACGGGTAACCCTGTCCATTACAACGAAGTAGTTGGTAAGCTAACATACACTGACTAACCATAGGCATTGCACAGAATTGGTTGAAAGGGTGCAGGATTCAAGTAACTAATGGAAATACTTTAAATGGATTGTGGTACAGTGCAGTACTGAAATGGTTAACCGGATGACCGGTTTGAAACCGTTTACCTACCTAACCGATTTGGATAAACGTCAACTAGTTATCCGAAATGATTGCCATTTCACGGTTAAAACGTAGTAAATCTGCTGCTTCTCCTTTGGGATAGATACTCCTCGAAGCTGTGTTGTATATATTGAGAAATAATTGACTTCGGCTTCAAGACTTTGTTAATGATCGAGTACTGAGTTACCGCAGAAACTATTCCGTAGTATGTATACTAATGAACATTGTCGAGTACTCGACAATGTTCGTTTGTATACATATTACGAAATAGTTTCTGAAAATACTGCTTTCCAATTCCTATAGTTTTGATCCCAGATTCGGTGAAAGAATGGCTACGGATATGGAGGATATGAAATGAGTGTTTTTCTCATATGATATTTATGAAACGAGTCTAAGAATTTTCCGTTTGGGCGAGCCTCTGGCGAGCCCCAAATGGAAAATTCGGACGAGTTTCATAAATATCATATGAGAAAAACACTTATTTCATATTCTATTTATCATATGACATAAATATGCACAAATTAATGACTTAGTATGACTTTTTAACCCTTTACCTAAAGTGTGTTGCAGACGAACGACACTTGGAAAAAACATCATCATATAATTAAAAATTTTCATTTTTTGCTTCCTAACATAGGTTATGACCCCCTCACTGGAACGTGCGCGATGCGCTCGTCCCAATGAGGGGTCATAACCTATGTTTTGGAAGCAAAAAATGAAAATTTTTCATATATAGCACTGGCTGGTTTTGGTTGTTATGTTAGGTAAAGGATTAATGCAATATAACCCAACCTAAATAGGACAGATAACGTAAATTCTCCCTACTTAAATTTTGCAAATGTGACCCAGTTGTATTTTGTTCAGCCAATCAAACTGTCCATATTTGAAATTGACCAATTAAATCTTTCAACCCCAATTAGGCACATTATGAAAATATGGCCCAGTTGTATTTTGTTCAGCCAATCAAATTGTCTAGTTTTGAAATTGACCAATGAAATCGACAGAAGGCTTTATTTATCACTGATTAATATGAAAGCAAAATATCAAATGTTTTAAAGTGAACAAAACGGACGAGTCATATGATAAAACCGGATATTAACTGGTTATAGCTCTCGGTTAGTTAGTTGTGAAAATGAGCCAACCGTTTCAGCCCTAATACAGTGGAGCCCACTTAACTGGATATCTCTTAACTGAATAACCCTGTTGACTGAATATAATGTCCCAACACAAAACCATTTATATACCTCCAGTACAAATTTGACCTGTTAAATGAATATAGGTTATAGAGTAAACTCCCGTTAATTGAATAAAAAATCTTGTAACCTGTCGAGAAATTATCCGGACTCTCCCCAGTTGTCCTTGTTTATAAACCTATTTGGTCTCATTACATCCAATACAGGCATTTAATCTATTATATCTTGTTTGACAGAGCTCATGAAGCTCTCGTTAATTGAATAATTTTCATTGACAAAGTGGCAATTCAATTAATAGGATTCCTCTGTAGTTTGTTAAAGTGAATTCCAAATATGAAAACATATTCTATTTTCAATTAATAGCTTTTTTTTAACAAAACTGTGAAAGAAGCCTAGATTATCTTTTTGAGATAGCAAAATTTCAAGCTGAAAATTGTTCCCATAATGCAACTGGAAATTTTCCAATTTAAACTTATTTCACACAGCGCTTGAGCTCTACCAAACAGGATTAAACAGGTTAAATTCCTAGTGGCATTATGGGAAATAAAGGATGATTAACTAAAAATCTGCAAAATCTGTTGATGATACACGAAAAAGTCAAATATCACATTATTTAACTGGTGGCATGCTGAATTGTCTTTCATTTGTAACACAAGTATTTTTTTAAAGATACCATTCTACTGGGAGGGTGAGACTCAGTTTCGCAAGATTTTCTTCATAACAAATTGTTTTATTAGTTCAACTTGACAACATCAAGTATGGACTATTGGGATGAGTTGTGATTCGCCATCCCTCTGTCCATATGTTTGTCGGTCCCCAATTCCTTTAGCACACCCTACAGGCCGCTGCTCTCACTCGATCAGTTCCAAATTTCATATGTGGCTTTGGGGCAATGTCTAGATGGGAGATATCTATTTTTTTTAATTTCGTTGCAAAACATGGCCGCCAGTGGCCATCTTGGATTTGGATATAAACTGTCCAGCACTTCCTTTAGCACACCCTACAGGCCTCAGCTCTCACCTGATCAGTTCCAAATTTCATATGCAGCTTGGGGGCAATGTCTAGATGGGAGCTATCAAATTCTTCTGAATTTCAGTGAAAAACTTGGCCGCCAGTGGCCATCTTAGATTTGGCATATAAATTGACATCAATTCCATCAGCACACCCTATAGAGCGCATCTCTCACCTAATATTTTTCAAATTTCATATGTAGCTTTGGTGTGGTATCTAGATCTAAGCCATTGTATTTTTCTGAATTTTGTTGAAAAACATGGCTGCCAGCAGCCACCCTACAGGCCACAGCTCTCACCTGATCAGTCCCAAATTTCATATGTGGCTTTGGTGCAATGTTTAGATGGGAGCCATCAATTTTTTTCAAATTTCATTGAAAAATATGGCCACCAGTGGCCATCTTAGATTTGGCATATAAACTGTCAACAATTCTATTTGCACACCTTACAGGCTGCATCTCTCACCCAATCTTTTTCAAATTTCATATGTAGCTTTGGTGTGATGTCTAGATGGGAGCTAACAAATGTAACCAGTTATCAGCTAAAGAATACATTTGTTATTTCTACTTTCAGTTTCATGTTTGTTATTTGTTCACATATGCTTTTATTACCTCACACAGAATGACCTGCATTTGCAGCATCTACAGTACGTGGAGAGTGGATTGTAACTAAATCACCCGTGGAGTGGGGTTATCACCCAAGCTATAACTTTCAAACTGTGTACACATCAACAACAAACACAAGCAATGTTTCAGCCAATAGACCTCCGGGTTTAACCCGGAGGTCTACTGGCTGAAACTTTGCTTGTGCTGGTTATGCTCTGCAGCAAATTTGCAATTATTGCTTGGGTGGAATCTCCACTCTGTGGGTGATTTAATGATAATACACTCTCCACGTACTGTATTAGCCAACTGACCACTGACAGTTCACTGCATGTGCATGATTCTATTATCCATTACTCACTTTTACCCGCTAAAACGTCCTTATTCATCTGTTAAATTTCAAACGTCTTGCTCATATAAGATTTTGTTGTGAATCCTGAACTGTCCATTTACTTATCTGTGAAGATTTGTTTATATATACATACTCTTCTCCCACATATCTGGTGAGTTTGATTCTGGCTTCAGTTATCCAGTTTGATCCGAATCTTGATAACCATCTGTCAACCGCCAAGCAATAGAGGTCCTAACCCTCACCAGTAATACTTGCGAGGCCTACGGAAGGAGAAACTATGTCTCCTTCGCGAAGAGCCTCGAGCCAACAGCTTAGGGGCGTCTGACCTTTAGTCTTGATCAGACCTAAGCCCCCTATCCGAGTCTCTGTATGACGATCCCTAGAGTAATTATAGGAGGGTTAACTATACCCTTGTGAGGAGTCCTTTTTAGATGACTTTCTGTCTAGGACAACCTCTCTTACTCCTTTCTGCTACTGCGGGTCGATTAGACGCTGACTTAAGGAGCAGAGTATTGATGCTTTCTTTGTAGCTTGGTCATAAACCAATGAAAGCTTATCAAAAACTCAGTGTCCAGAAACCGAAGTGACCCGAAGAGACTTTTTCACCTTGTCTTCTATTAAGGATAACAATGCAAAGGCTCCATCACGTCTGATTAACTCCAAATTACCAACTGTTAAGACAGAGTTATATGTGATAAATATAATAAAAGGGCTTTAACTGAGGTATGAACGTCCTCAAATTCCTTTCCGTAGAGACGTTGCGTCACAGTTCTTAAAGGTGATCTGCGTAAGACAGTGAGTCTAAATTTGCTCTGAATGAAGAAATGCTGTCTCAATTGTGACCGAGCGAAGAGTGAATGATGAAGGTAAGGCCATAACTAGGTCGTTAGCCTGCTCATTCAAACGTAGAGGAACTCTCCATACATCTTCCCCGTTTTCCAAAAATCGGTAAAGTTACGGAAGATGATGACAAGAAACTGCCTTACTTCTTTCCACTGGAAAGTTGAATATGGCGTCGTCTAAAAAGCCAAAGGCCTGCGACACCTGTCTATACTTAACTGGAAAAGACATTTCCTCCTCTTTTTCCAGATGAAGTCAGTGTCCAGCAACGCTAGCAGTATCTTGCAAATAGTCACAGCTTTCTGATTCACTGGAAGAAATTCAGGGTAGTGTTGATGGATTAAATTCATCTCAACCATGTGTTGTTCCGAAAGGGAAGGGTAATCCCCCACCATATCCCCTTCATCATTCGTCTGAATCAGTTGAAAATTGGTACAGTCATCTGCGCGTTCCTATACTGAGCCCGAATATGAACCCAGGGGGCCGATTTGAACAAACTAGAATCAGATCTACCCCACAATGTTGCATACCAAATATCAAAAGATTCTGCCTGCTGGATCTGGAGAAGATTTTTTAAGAAATTTGCCTGAAATGTACTAAGTTCGAATTCGAGCTTCTATAGTGAGCCCAAATATGAATCCAGGGGGTCGATTTGAACAAACTTGAATCAGATCCACCCCACAGTGTTGCATACCAAATATCAAAAGATTCTGCCTGCTGGATCTGGAGAAGAAGATTTTTTAAGAAATCTGCCTGAAATGCATTAAGTTTGAATTCAGGCTTCTATACTGAGCCCAAATGTGAATCCACGGGTCTGATTTGAACAAACTTAAATCAGATCCACCCCACAATGTTGCATACAAAATATCAAAAGATTCTGCCTGCTGGATCTGCAGAAGATTTTTTAAGAAATTTGCCTGAAATACACTAAGTTCGAATTTGGGCTTCTATAGTGAGCCCAAATATGAATCCAGAATGCCGATTTGAACAAACTTGAATTAGATCCACCCCATAATGCTGTATACCAAATATCCAATGATTTTGCCCACTTGTGTGGGAGAAGAAGATTTTTTAGTAATTTCTCAAATATACATAGTCTGCTATCGGAGTTATGCTCCCTATGGAGCCCCAAGTGAGCATGTCCATTTCATTTGAACAAACTTGAATTGATATATGGTAATGAACATCTATACCAAGTTTCGTGCAAATCGACCTACTGGCTTCAGAGGAGAAGTCGTTTGAAAAATTTCACGACGCCCAACGATGACAGATGGCAAGTGATAAATTGAGCTCCCTTCGGTGAGCTAAAAAACATTCAAAATATAAATCGAAAAATAGTTTACACAAAAAAAAATTTCAAAAATTTTTGACAAGAGACCAAGTTCCCAAAGGGAATGAAGTGCCCAAATGTATCCCAAAAGAGTCTAAGTGTGGACAAAAATTAATTTTCTATCCAAAAAATTAAGTGAAACACTACGGGACTGATTAATGTATCTTACAACAGACCTACCATATAATAAATAGGAAACTACATAGATATAAAGAGCGTTACTAATGTAAACAATGTTAGAATGAAAACCGGAAATGGGATTTTTGAACTATCAAGATCTTCATCAGAAGAAAAAACGATACATTGGATGTATGATGCATGACCAAAAAAATGCCTAAACACCCAAAGGGTGAGGACGTAACCCTGGGTATATACAGAATAAACATTATGTGTAAAACGTTGAACTCCCAAGAAATTTTATAAAAAAATTTCAATAAAACAAGCCAAAAGCTTGGGAGTTTAACTGGGGGGGGGATCAAGGGAGGGTAGGGAAGGAATACTTAACCAACAGTGGAAAAATCATTATCAACAATGATGACGTCAGGCCCATGTCCCAAAATTGGAGAACATGAACTAATTTTTATAAATATTATAAAATTACAGACCTGAACGTTTCAAACCACCATTTCTTCCTTCCTTCACCCAGTTGTGTCCTTGGATCCACCAAATTAACCACTGATTTGTGTCTGGCATCGTTATAAACTTGAGATTTAAAAGCACAAAAGTCAGATTATTGTTATCTGACAAGGACCAAACAAAGAATGATGTTGGCACCAATTCCGGTCACTTCCTGGCGTCTGCGCATATGCAGAGAGTAAATGTATGGAGGACCAGATAGGACTTCTAATTTTCAGTTTTGCATGCATATTTGGGGGATTAGGGGGGCAAAATTTGTGTTTGGCCCTCAATATTTTAGAGTTAGCACCAGCTATTTCTGGGCCACTGGTATACTGTGTAAAAATATTTAATATTCATGTGTAATAAAATATTACGGATATGGATTGAGCCAATTCCAATGACAACCATATTTGTCTGATTTTATTAAGAAACTTACAAAGTACAAATTTTCTGTCAGTTTTTTACCCACAATTTAGGTTAAAGTATTAAGTACACCAAAATTCTTGGAAATAAAATCTGTTATCCTTGTATTTTCCACGGTGTATGGAAGTTTACACCAGTCTGGGAACTCATACACCCTTCAGCTTCACTTGAGGGTATAGGAGTTCTCACCTCAGGGTGTATGAGTTCCCAAACCAGTGTAAATTCCCATACACTCAGGAAAAACACAAGGATACTAATAAGTACCTTCACAAAATTGGTGGGGGCATAAAAATTACAAAACTGCAAAAAAGTGAAATTTATTATCTATTTATTTATATTTATTGGCGTTTAAGGTCACATACTTATGCACAATGGCTAATCGTGACCGTGACAGTTTGACGGGTGGAGGAAGCCGGAGTACCCGGAGAGAACCACCGAGCAACGACGAGCAGCTGACAGCTCCCCAACATCGTAACTCTGAACTCTGCACCGCAGCACAGACAGGGTTAGATTGGTGGAAGACATGCGCACCATCGACGTGCAGTACGCCTCAGTACACAGCGTCATCGTGCCCCCATGTAGGCAATCGGGGTGAAGTGTCTTGCCCAAGGACACAACGCGGTTGCCGCAGGTGGGATTCAAACCGAGGACCAATTTATTATCTCAAGAGTAGTTCAATACTGTTAACCCCCAAGTCTGCACATAATTTTCTTTTGGTGCCTGTCACTGTGACAGGTACCAACAATTTTGTGCCTGTCATCTCTAACTTGATACCTGTCACAAGTCTGAAAATAATTTTCATTGCGCTTCCAGACAAAATGCCAGACACCAAATGAATCATGTCTGTCATTTAAGAATGATATCTGACATATTACAAAATGGAGTTTGAGTATTCAAAACACATTGTTTTGGGTGTACATGGACCCTTCATCTTAAAACTGCTCAGAATTCATCCAACCATACCTTGTTTGGCAGGGCTCAATGAGCCCTGCCAAACAAGGTATGATTGGTTTCATTCTAAATTGGAACTGAATTACCCTTCAGACATAATTTGGATACATGTATGGCTATGTCAAACCGTATTCCTTCGCATACTGTTAATACTGATGAGCTGTACAGTCACTTTCTTCACACTTCCCAACTTGCCAGGACCAGAAATCACAATAATCATTAATTTTAGGATTGCTAGTTATGTACATGATTTCCAGCATGCATGATGTTCTGATCACTGAACTTCATTGATAATTTTGGCATCAGACATTTTGACTGATGATTTTAAACCTCAGTCAGACATTGGCCTTTTTGTACCTAACATTGTCCTTGTCTGCCGTCTGCAATTCAAGTTACGTGATGGGTTAAAAAGGCATACTAAGTGGCTAATTTGTGCGTGTGTGTGTCATATGATAAATAGAATATGAAATGAGTGTTTTTCTCATATAATATTTATGAAACTTGTCCGAATTTTCCATTTGGGCTCGCCAGAGGCTCGCCAAAACGGAAAATTCTTAAACTCGTTTCATAAATATTATATGAGAAAAACACTCATTCCATATCCTCTATATACCAAATATTTTTGGTATTGAAAACCATACCTTACCATTACTGTGAGTAAATAAAATATTCATTATACCAAAGTTTGATATTACCGCAATGTAACAAGGAGAGTAAACACAGCAAATGGTAATTACGGTATAGGTAATTACATTGTAACTGCTAAGAAACACCTATCTTACTAACACCGACATGAGAAACTTCCACCTCTTGTCAAACAAGATTGAAATGGTTAACTTCCTAGTTGCAGTATGGGAAAAACTTGCATCTTAAAATTTTGATATTTCAAATTCATTGTGTAAAGGGAGAAACTAAAGGTTGGCATATGTTTCAGTACAGAAATTTTGGTACAGTGGAGCACACTTAATTAGATATCTCTTAATTGTATATTCCTGTTAATTGAATATAATTTTCAAACACAAAACCATTTACCATAGCTTCAGTACAAATTTGATCTGTTAATTGCATATGGGTTGAAGAGTAAACTGTTAATTGTATAGAACTTTTTGTAATATGTCGAAAAAATTACTGTGACCACAGGTACTCGGCACAAGCTGGGAAATCGAAAGAAAAATGATATTTGATACCACTTTTGAATCTATGCTGATGTGCCCATGTAATGGTATATAAATATTAACAAGGTAAACAACTCGCTTTTCGAAAACGATAGCACTCATCTTCGTTTCCCCCTCTCCCCCTCAAATTTGATTCACACAACGTATCCAACAGTACCTGGTATCAATGGAAAGGGGAATGAATAAGCTTTACAGCGATGTATTACACGACCGTTGGGTGGTCTTGGGTTGTTCATGATAACTGGGAGAAGTAGCAGAAAAGGCCGAAAAACATTTTGTCGGACAAGATAGTGCACAGTGGAATGAGGTTTACGAGAGACAGTTATCTGATTTATTATACATAATTCAAGATCCCATTGTCTATGGAGGGCAGATTAAAATATTAACCGTATGCCTTTATCAATTACAAATCTCGGATCCACATTTATTCATTTCTGGCGATCACATTTGCCGTTTACTGATACCGGGTACTGCTGGATATGTTGTGTGAATCAAATTTGAGGAGGGAAAAAGGAAGATGAGTGCTATCGCTTTCGAAAAGCGAGTTGTTTACCTTGTTAATATTTATATACCATTACAGGGGCACGTCAGCATAGATTAAAAAATGGTATCAAATATCATTTTTCTTTTGATTTCCCAGCTTGTGCCAAGTACCTGTGATTGTGACACGCACCAAATTCCCCTTATTTATCAACCTTTTTGGCCTCACTACATCCAATACAGGCTCTATGAGCTCTGTCAAACAAGATATAATAGAAATAAATGCTCAGTATACCTCCAGAACACAGGAAACTGACCAAATCCCTGTTAATTGTATACTCCTGTTAACTGAATAATTTTCACTGGCAAAATGGATATTCAATTAAGAGGATTCTACTGTATTCTGAGATTCCCTTGATTTTGTTATTGGCATGATTCCGATACCACATGGTACAGTGGAGCCCACCTTAATTGGATATCTCTTAATCGTATATTCCTGTTAATTGAATATAATTTTCAAACACAAAACCATTTACCATAGCTTCAGTACAAATTTGATCTGTTAATTGCATATGGGTTGTAGAGTAAACTCCTGTTAATTGTATATAAATTTTTGTAATATGTTGAAAAAATTACTGTGACACGCACCAAATTCCCCTTATTTATCAAACTTTTTGGCCTCACTACATCCAATACAGGCATTTATTCTATTATTTCTTGTTTGACAGAGCTCTTTGAGCTCTGTCAAACAAGATATAATAGAATAAAAGCTCAGTTTACCTCCAGAACACAGGAAACTGACCAAATCCCTGTTAATTGTATACTCCTGTTAATTGAATAACTTTTCACTGGCATAATGGATATTCAATTAAAAGGATTCTACTGTATATATGGTATATCACTTGCCTTTATTGAATATATTGAGATTATTCTGATAAACAAATGAAAACAGGTTGGATTATAACCTGCTCTCATTTGGAGTCTCAAATCTAGTAATTGTTTCTCGTGCACAGCAATCAAGCAGTGTTTTACAAGGAATGATGTTACTTAGGACATACCTATACTATTGATAACTTTTTTCAAGTATTCTACTGCCTGAGGTATTTTCTGTAGCACTGCTGAGAACATCCCAAGTGAGGCATAGGCCAGCAATAGGTAATGATTGTTTGGTGGTAGACACAGTTCCATGGAACTGACTGATTGCAGCATCATTGATTCAGCTTCATCTGACCTGTTAATAGAAATAAAATCTTGACTGATATAAATGGCTGGATACTTTACTTAACCCCTTCGCTGCTGTGCAAGTTTTAAATTTCCTGTGCTGAGCCATATATGGGGGAAAATGGAAAAATATGATAAAAAATGAAAAAAATCAGAAACATAAAATAATTTGTAATTTTCATCTGCTAGAACATATTTGAACATGTTTGGAGTCCAATGTTTAGTTCCAATCACCCGTTTAAACGTCGTCGTCTTCACTTCGATCGCAATGGTCACATCAGAACTCCCCTCAGATTCATCAGAGTCACTAAAGTCACTTGAACTATCTAAATCACCAGCATCACTATCATTGTCTGCATACAATTCTGCAACAACTTCTTCGGTTGTGTACAATCTTTTCGACATGTTTGCACTACAAGAACATCAGGAAAAGTAACTCTCACTGGAAATTTCACATGCAGTTCTATCGGGTATTTCCGTGAAAATGAAGGAAATTACTCGAAAAAATATCTTACGTCACACTGTCGTCCTCTTACTTGTGTCACCAAGTGCGTTATATTGAGAATACCACTGTGCGGCGTATTGATGTTATCTGTGTGGTAACTCCGTACTCAGTACGGATGTTTAGCACAGGGAATCAAATTTTATGTCCATACTCAGTACGGACCTATAGCAGCGAAAGGGTTAACCCTTTACCCAATGCAGACGATATAAAAATTTATTATTTTAATTATCATTTTTTCAAATTTTTCAAAAAATTTCAACAAAACCATATCATGTGAACCCTCATTGGAATGAGCTCGATAAACTCTTTCCAACGAGGGATCACATGATATGGTTTTGTTGAAATTTTTTGAAAAATAATATTTTTTCAACTGCTGAATTTGCACATTACGTGGGCGGATGTGGCCGATTCGTTCAGTAAAGGGTTAACCTTTGTCACACTGATGTCAAAATATTGAAATTTCAAGCAACAATTTTTTTCCATAACGTAACTGGAAATTTAACCAATTCATTGCAGTTAGAAAGAGCTCATTTAGCTTTGTCAAACAAGATGGAAGTGGTTAAATTCCCAGGTGCATTATGGGAAATATTTGTAGCTTAAACTTTTGATATTTAGACAACAGGGTACAGAAGGTTAACCCTTTACCTAACACTATTGACTACAATCACTCAAGGGACAAATTTATTAATTTTATTAACTTGGGTAAAATATCAGACATAAACCATTTACCGTATTTACTCTATGTATTGGGACAGCTAAAAATAATTATTTTCACAGGTGTCCCAATTCTTAGAAAATGGGGAAAGAACAGAGCCTGGTCTTGTTTTGATGCTGAATTAAGTTGTGTGTGATTCGTTTTCCATCACTATAATACGAAAATTGCCATCCAATTTTTTTTCTCTTTTCATTTTTTGCTTCCAAAACGTAGCTTATGATCCCTCATTGGAACGTGCGCATTGCGCTCGTTCCAATGAGGGATCATAAGCTGTGTTTTGGAAGCAAAAAATGAAAATTTTTAGTTACTCAAGAATTTTTTTATGAGTGTCGTCTGCTACTAGCGACGGGTCAACTGGAAACAAATCTCCTGAATGTCCCAAACTTTAGAGCATAAAAAAAATATAGTTTTTTGGAAAAAATGTGTGTCCCAAATCATAGAATGTCCCAATACATAGAATAAATACGGTAATTTTTATTTTTGTAAGTTTGCATTGGTTATAAAAAGAGATCATGCGACAGCCAAAAATGACTATGCGGGAGGGAGTGAGAAACAGATTTTTAAATTTTTTTAAGCCTTATGGCCTTATGACCTATCACTAGAACAATCTCATCAGGCTTGAATCAAACTTTCAACAGCCAGCCATACTGTGTTGAATTGTTTTGTGGGTGGAGAAAGATGGAGTACCTGGAGGTAACCACCAATCAGTCATAACTAATTGTCAGACTTTTCAACACACTTATTTGGTAGAATTAAAATCAGCTGAAGGAAAATGTACAATCATGCTATATGCCCTAGCGAACTGCAAGACCATGCTTCCACATTGGTAACTGGAATTAAGTGCTTTCCCCCAAAACACAACACAGAATGTACATGCTAGCATTAAACCTATGACTTCTTAATCTGAACTCCAGTATTTTTACCAACGAGCCAACATATATCCCCTCTTGGATCAGTGGCATTGCCACTGGGGTGGTGTAGTGGACAGTTGGGGTGGTGGTGGGGGTGTCTCCAATTTAGGGTTACACATGCTATAAAGGCCTCAGATTCACTCTTAGAGCACTGAATTTTGCAAAAAAGTTCTAGGGGTAGAAGGCCTAGTCTTAACTAGCACCTTCTGATCATTATGCCCTCCTCCAACTTCCCTTCAGAGAAGTTAGAGGAGGGGTAAGGCTTAAAAAATAATAAATCTGTTTCTCAGGCCCTCCCACATGGTCCTTTTGGCTGCCGCATGTTCTCTTTTTATAACCAATTTAAACTTAAAAAAAATAAAAATTAAATGGTTTATGTCTGATATTTTACCCAAGTTAAAAAAATTGATGAATTTATCCCTTGAGTGCAAGAAGGCTTTGCAATGCTTTAGCATTGCAAAGCCTTCTTGCACTCAAGGGATGAAATACACCACCACCCATGCTATTCTGTAGATTATGAGGCCTAAAACTTGAACCAAGAACATGAACTTTTGATGGCAAAGAAGAAATTACTGAAATAAAAAATAAAATAAAAAACCGCTCGCCAGCATGCAATTTCACAATTAATGGCCTGAGAAACAGAAGATGTACTTTGTGTGGCCTAATGGCCAGATGGTCCTAGTTAAGACTAGGGGAGCCTCCCCCCCCCCACACACACACAATGGCCACCCAAAATATCAATTTTGCCCCCCCCCCCCCCCAAACTGGCTAGGGCTTCCCTTATTTTAAACTCTTGAGCTGCACACCTATCTTTAATATCAACAAGTTATGGTCACTTGATAATCATGAACTTCATATAATGTCTAGATGAGAATGTCCCCTTTTGGACATGATTGGGCAATGAACAGAAAATGTCTACTTCTTGATAGAGTCATTCTGACTTCATTTCAAAATACTGAGGGTGACTTATCGGAACTGGCTTATCTTTCATTTTTTTAGAATTGACTACATGTTCTTATTCTACACAGTAGCAAATTTAGACTGTTGTCCAGCCAACTGGGTGACAGCAAAAATTGTTGACCACAAGACAAAGATAAAGCAAACCATATAATCAACAGCATGAACAAGTGAGCTGACTGACAATTTCTTTGTTAGTCTCTTGTGTCTAGTATATACACAGAACGACATGCGTGTGTGAATGGGTTAATCGATATGGCACTTGTGCCATCGCAAAAAGGATAAAACTCGAGTCCCCCTCGAGTTTTATCCTTTCGCGATGGCACAAGTGCCATATCGATTAACCCATTCACACACGCGTGCCATTCGCGTCTATAAAACAATTATTAGAAGGACACTCAACAATTCATTTGATAATTATCACCAAAAAGAACACATTTTGTCACCAACCAAACTTGCAAGGAGAACTTGTGTTACTCTTTCGTCCTCTGAGTTCTAATGTGTTCTATGTGCCTACTGGCACATAGAACACATTGGAACTCAGGGGACGACTTTTAGCTATCGCTATGGATTGAAACTTCAACTGAAATTTCGCTTCCTTATAAAGTAGTCCATCAACGGTTTCCGTTCTAAACATGTGCGGAACAGATTTTTATTTTCCACACAGTTTAGTGTTGCTGTAGATGGGGATTACATAGAAAAGGTGTGTAATAAATGTCAAGGCATCATATCTCGATCTCAGATATCAGTGGAGGCTTTTTCATACAAGAGTCCATGTGAGTAAATGATGTTCAGATCTAATTTACTAGCAACCACTTGTGACAACTGTATAATTATGCAGAAGTATTTGAACATTAATGAACAAAACACAATATAACATTGCTTTTTAAAATGTTGGATACTCGGGGCATCTGACCAAGCTGGACTTTCCATGTGGCTTTCTTGGGCCATGTCTATTAACTTCAGGTTTTCTTAATACTGTATTATTGAATTGATTTTTCAAGAAAAGGAGGATGCTAAGAACTCTCCAAACTGCCACCAGAGGGCTTTATTTGATACATTTGAAAAATTGGGGAGAATGCTCCTTGATCACTTAGCATGCAAGTGTCTTTGACATCTGCAGTGAGTTTTAAAAACCCTTGCATGCTCGGCATCTGCAATTCCACCACTTTGGTTTCAAATTTGTTGACAACAATGGCACAGATTGGAAATATTTGGGGGAGGGGGGGGGGGGGGGGGGGGGGGGGGACTGGTCATCGCACATACAAGAGATTTTTTTAAATGGGGGGGGGGATAAAATTCTATGCCACTGGCTGACAGTCATAGTCAGAACAATACTTCAGATCCATCTGATCTGTGTCATAGAGTTAGAAATAAAAGATCTGGGGGAAATTGAAGCTACTAAACCTTTCCTCTTAGCACAGATCTGCCCCTGTAGCCTATATACTTGTCCCATTCTGAAGCTTATATGTGACTTCATCGCCACATATAAAGCATGCATATCAAAAAGTCATAGTCACTCAGTAATCAAGTGTGAAGGTCAAGGTCCACTTTTTGATAGATTTTGAATATACTGTCACACTAATTTCATTTTAAAATATTGAGAGTGTCTTATTGAAACTTGCTAAGCTTGCATGTATTAGAAATGACTCCGTGTACTTATTCCATAGAGGGCTAACATACCTTTCCATCTTTACATAGATCTGCCCCAGTAGCATATATATTTGTCCCGATCTAAAGCTTATATCACCAAATGTCTTCATCACCAAGGATAAAGCTTGTTTAGCTTCACTTTCAGCTTGCTCTAATGTTGCTTCTGTGGCTTCCTCCGATGCATGAAAGGCCCTCCACTGTAAGGCAGTTGCTAAATTTAAAATAACAGTATTTGGAGGTTAAACCTTAAAGGCCTAAATTTACCCTGTAAAAACCTCAATCTATGTTAAGATCTCAGGCCTGACGAGAAAGAGGTACCCAGAGGAGAAATTGGGGTATTCTGGCCCACTGTACGGGATAGTATCAGAAAATGCACCTTCTGGTGACCTCATTCTGCAAATGACAGATTGCTTATTTTCAGGCTTGCTCAGAACAGGCGCCTTTAACATGCCATCATAGGACGGTCATGCTGGCAATAGACAAATTACCAAGGCAGTGGTTTCTGATCATGTCTTGGCTGCCTTAACAAGCGGCCAAGACTTGACTAGAAATCACTGCTAAACCACAGGACACATAGAGGCTGTGGGCTGTTAGGTATTCAGGACACTTGTCTGGGCATGGCACTTAATCCCAATTGCCGATGTGGGGGCACAGTGGCACTGTGTACTAAGACGTACTGCTCATCAATGGTCCACTTGTCTTTAACCAATGCTAACTCTGCCTGTACGGAGTTGCTACATTGAGGAGTCTGACATTACTTGCTGCTGCTTGGTACCCAATAAATAAGTAAATAAATAAATAAATAAATAAATAAATAAATAAATAAATAAATCTCTCCCTTTATATGAAATCCTGTGAATAAAACAAATTATTTTTCATTTCACTTGAAGGCTTATTCCAGTATCACAGATACGTTTCACTTAGCCCATGCAAATCAAAGAGGACCTGGAACCAACACATGGGGTAGATGTTCTCTAAAGTGGGCATCATAGGGGTAAACAACTGATTAAACTTGACTTCATCCCTATGGTGTGATCATGAGATAGCCAAAGATGCTGAATATGACCTTCAAAACACCAAAAAATAAATAAATTGCCCATACAAATCAACTGTCACATTTCAAAGAAAGAAATTGATCACCCAAGGCCATAAATACCCTTGCATATTCACACTTGACATCCTTTCACCTTAAGCCTGCCATTAGAGCAGTCAATTTTAGTAGAATTTGTAGGAATAACATTCAGAATTTTTTTAGATTGATTTGTATTAGTACTTATTATGGACTACATTTATTATGTCTCATGTAGGTTGTAAAAAGTCAAATTCTGATTTGGTTCATTCTTCATATTGTGGAGAAACCCAACGATACACAGAAATCGTCCCATGAGTTCCAATGTGTTCTATGTGCCTACTGGCACATAGAACACATTGGAACTCAGGGGACGAAATGTCAAAATGTTTAAGTCTGACAAGAGTGAATCATTTTTTTTCTGGTTATAGTCAACCTACACATAGATCAGTGGTAGCTACTACTGACTAAATTAAAACCATTGCAAATAAAATAAATGTAAATCCAAATCTAAGCATACTCATTCTAAAAAGTCAAAACAAGGATCCTGCGAATCACACATTTTCAATTTGAATTCAATCTAAAATCGAATCACATCTGTTATTGAAAACTGTATCTAACCTCAAATCGAATCCAAGATGTCTTGAAGATGACCGATGAGGGTTGGGGGTGCTATAAACATTATTTGTTCTTACTGTGATGGCTCAAGTCTTGACTGATAAAATAATCCAACTACATCATCAAGGCATGCCTTCCTAGAAGGCATGCCTTGATCGTGTAGTTGGAACATTACCCTATCAGAATTATAGTTCACCATCGACATTGCTTCTAAACTTTAAATTTACATTTAACAGAAGTAGGGACCAGTGATATTGAAATTAGCATGGATGGTAGTGCAAATGTTATTTATGTTAATGTAGCTGATGTTACAATTAGGCTTTTATTTCACCATTATTTATGTATGATTTCCATCTGAACTAGACGTTTTGTGAGACGATGAACACAGGGTTTCCGCTATACCAGCACAGCGTCCGTTGAACGGCCGCATTCCCCTGCCAGTCACCTTCCCGACATAACAGAATCTTTGAAATTCACATTGATCTGCCTGTCCCTCGAGAATACATTTAGTTCCTAGCTTGTAGAATTGCCATTTCTAGACTTCTTTTGCCGATTTCCGTACACATCTTTCATTGAAAACAAAATGCATGCCCGTTTCACCGATCTGTCACAGCACCTGGAGAGTAATTGATTTCAAAGCGGTTTTTCAACATCAAAGACGTCAAACAATAGTAATATCGAGTATTGTTGTAGAATTGATATATAATCCCACTCGCGTGGCATCATATGAGACAGTCTGTGAACCAGCAAAGACTTCCAGAACTCTCCGGAACCTGTTCCACCTGTGAAGACGAATTCCACCACTCTGGGATTAACCAATTGGAATCAGAGAACACAGAAGTCAAGAAGACGAGCCTCTGTCTTTTTTCGACTTGACCGCAAGAATTAGGAGTTCAGAAATTGTGCACAGATTTAAATTTGTGTTTGTCTGGAAAATTTGGTAAGATCCTAGCTATTTTACCCCCAATGTTTTTCTAAAGTAGAGATTTCGTCAAAATTTGTGCTTGTGTCTGCTAAAATATCCTACAAGCGTCGTTTCGCCCTTAATTTAAAATTGAATTTTTAAATTATGGGTGAATCTTTCCTTCCTACACACACTTTCAATTCACCCTGGACGTATAGTCCCAATGAAAATGCCAAGGCTTGGAAGTTTTATTGGGACGAAACGCCCTGGGCAAATAGAAAGTCACCTATACTACAAATTATTTTTCAGTTGAGCAACTTTTTTCTCTTAATTACGTCTTATTCATCGGAAATTACTGGCTAGCAATGTGTAAAATCGGACAGATATATCTCAGTGAAAAGATGCAAAATATCCTCTCAGATGCAAGGAAATGGGGGTTTTGGGATTCAAAATTTTCCTACCACGGCTCGAACCATGGTCGGCCCGTGGTACCGATGATCATCGGTCACCGCGCGAACGGCCTCATTCCCTTTTCCCTAGTGGAAACCCTGATGAAGCTGACTGATACCAAGCTATATACCTATAAAAAAGATTTGTGAGGAAACAAATTGAGCAGCTGATTTTGAATTGAACTGAATACCAACTTAAGATTTGAAAGCATATCGCATTTCAAAGCTTCGCAGAGCCCTAGTTAAAACTGAAAGTTGGACATTGTCTTGAGTAACTTTAAGGATGCCCATACACCGGTAAGGCTGGATACATCCGGGCAGACACAAACACGTACAAAGAGCATTGCTTTGGTTTCTGTTGATGAACTTAGTTACTAAAAAGACTGAAAAGACAGGATACAATGAGCTCAATTCTAAATCTAGAAATGCCAGGCCAATTCACATTCAGAATTTAATGTTTCTCTTTCTGTCTCTGAAATCTCATCAGATGCTGAAGTTGTTGGTTTATATATAAAATATACCCATTGTAGCTTGGTGTACCAAATGTTCCCCACGAGTGGTGAACATTTGGTACCCCATGCTACTTTGGATATATTTTATTTATACCATGATCATCAGATTATCAAGAGTCGCTATTATTTTTTCTTGATTTTACTGAGCAGCAGACGTACATATGTGCAAATCTGTTTTTGTTTACATGAGCACTGGTGGGCGGTACTTCTACTGTCAATTTTATCACCGAAACAAAATGGAAAAAGAAACAGGTCCTTTTTCATTTTAATAACATACTATTTTGAGTTATGGATTCTTTATTAACATTAGACAATGCATGTTTGTTAATTTTTGTGTCCTATGGGGTAAGCTCATTTAAAAGCGTAATAACTAATTGCCACTATCATTTCACTCTTCGCGAGGCAATGTGCAATAAATTTAGACAAGTTCGCATTCAGGTCGACGTCACCAAAGGTCACCTTGGATATATTTCCACTGTAGGTGTAAATTTTAACTACTGAAATCCCATAACTGGCGTGTCCACCACGGTTGGTGTGTAAAATAAAATTTTGTCATAGGATTTTCATATATAGTAGAATAGGTAATCATGGTATCAAGTCTATTGTTCAAGATAGTTTTGGAAAGAAGGTAAACCCTCAACTGGATAATTTTGCAAATAAAGTAGTAACTTCTAAAACCTTGACAGAGGAACTGATTAGTAAGCAGGGCATTCCAAACAGTATGAAACTGCGGATACCACCAAGAGAGAATAGTGAGTTTTGCTGCTCACTGGTCTTATGTTTGTGATGTGAAACGGCCTGAGTTTAAAACATTTGTCATATTTTAGAATCGTTATTGATTCCATGCAACAAAAACTTTTACCAAAGAATGGTGATAAAAGTAAAAACACTGGCTTTGATGGTTTATCCCTAACTGGAGATTCTATTTTTTAGGTGCAAAAGCATAAAACCTGACTTTCCACCACAGTTCAAAGTTCAAATCAGTTGTTCTCCTGATTAAACAGTTATGGCCAGTCCAGTTTGGAGAAAACATCACAAGTGATTTAAAAAACTGGAATGAAATTGCAATATTTTGAAACTTGAAGGCTTGTAGTACAGTGGAGCCCACTTAATTGGATATCTCTTAATTCTATATCAATGTTAATTAGCAACCTCCAGACTATGTCCGAGGCAAGGCCAGTGGATCCATGACAGAAGGCTTCCGAGAATAATGGCTCATCAGTAATAGTAAGTATTCCTAAAACTAAAGTTACTTCTGCAGGTTGCCTCAGGTTAGGGCGAATTATCAGTAATAAAAGGCCCACAAACTGCACAGAGTCCAACTTTCATTTGACCAGTAACATCCAATTTCTTTTTCAGTGCTTAAGAAAGACAAGCAGGTTTCAGCCAATGGATCTCTGGGAGTCTGGGTTCAACTCAGAGGTGAGAGGTCTGTTGCCACAAACTATGCTTATAATTTAGACAGAGTTAATATTTTACTGAAATACAAATGAACAAGTGGAATCACAGGAGTCTGCAATTCTATCAGTATAGCTATAATTCACTTTCAACGTGATATTTACGTTCGCAACATAATCCCCTTCTGTGGTGGAATTATAAGTTGAAAAAGCACAAAATGGACTTGCTGGGCCTGAAAATGCAACTTCTGACTACATCATGCCAACCTTCTGGAAGTGTATCATTTGTATCGTGATACACATGAAACGATATGATATGTGTATCGTGTGCAAATATATCGCGATGCAGTGAAATCGCGATGAATTGTTGCAGCCCTACCTCAGGTACGGCCTCGATATGAGGAAATGTCAAACAAATATTTTTTTTATATTCATTGTCACAACAGGTTTAAGGGAATATCTATTGAGAGGTGATGTTCATTATGTAGAGAAGGGCAATATACCAAGAAACCGAATCAATACCGATATCATGGGCAAACAAAAAAATCGAACCGAACCAATCATTGAATACCAAAACTGTCTGAATTTTTAAATTTCTAGACAAGTCTTGGCTGCCTCTCAGCATGCTGGGCTCAAAACAGGAAATACGCAATCTGTCATTTACAGAATGAGGTCTCCAGAGGAGAAATTTGCTGATGCTATCCCATACTGTGGGCTAGAATTCCCCAAATTATCCTCCAGTTACCTCTTTCTGTTTAGGCCTGAGACCATGATGATTCAGATTGAGGTTCACAGAGGGTAAATTTGGAAATGCTACCCTGCTGTACCTGGTAGCATCACCAAATTAACCCTCTGGGGACCTCATTTTGCAGATTACAGTCTGCTTATTTCCAGGCATGACTGGGCTATTGAGATTAAGGGCCTTGTCTATGTATGACACAGGTTGTGATTGAACCTACACCTCTCAGTCTGAAATTCAATTCTCGATAAGTTTTTTATATTTGACTGGTTACCAAATCATTTAAAAAATTTTCTTACACACCATGTTTTCTTGAGTTTGGAGTTAAATCAAGTCATGCCTGCTCATCAAGCCTGGAAATAAGCAATCTATCATTTGCAGAATGACGTCCCCAGAGGGTGAATTTTCTGATGCTGTTCAATACGGTGGGCTAGAATCCCCCAATTTATCATCTGGGTACTCTTTCTGTTTATGCCCAAGACTTTGATTCAGATTGAGGTTCACAGAGGGTAAATTTAGTAATCCTACCCTGATGTGCAGGGTAGCATCACCAAATTCATCCTCTGGGGACCTCATTCTGCAGATGACAGTGTGCTTATTTCATAGCTTGCTGCCCATATCATGATGACAATGTTTATACAAGCTAAAATAAAACAACCAGGTTGTTCTTGCATAACTGAAAAAGTTTTCACCCACATGGAAAGATAACTGTGTTGGATACTTAGCACCTACCTATGGGGGAGATATTTTTAATTGTACATTTTTGGCAGTCATTTCAGTTCTGTCTATTTTGCCTCACTTATAACTGTCCGAACTGTCTAGAGTCGTCTGATGATAAGAAGGTGCTCAATAAAAGCCATATTTTCTTCAAGTTGTTGGTGAGGGGAGGGGGGGGGGATTGAACAGAACAGCATGTTAATTACATGTCCCCAATGGACATACTTGACAAGACTAAAACCTTGAAAATTGCATTGAACCCCCACCTAGGTATGATCGAAGATGACAAAAAGCCATCCCATGTCCCATGTTGTTCTTTGAACAAATCCACCACCCTCCCCCTATACACCCCCAAAGTGCCAAATTTGAGCATCATATCTTGAAAATTATTTGAATGCAAAGCCATCAAGGGCAGAAAAGGTGAGAGGCATTCTTACATTTGTATATTAAATCTTTCCCTGGAACATTCAGATGACAAAAATTCTTTAATAACAAAAAAAAATCATCATTTGCCTAAAGAACATAACATATGACTCCTCACTGAATGATCTTGGGGGTCATAAGCCATATTTTCAAGAGAAAAATTGAAAAAAATAATAAAATGTAAATTGCAGTTTTAGCGAATAGTGCTGCATGACATATATAGCCCTCTTGTTAGACAAAGGGAAAATTATAAATTTAAGGTAATTTGAATATTTTTATACTTACCAATGGCCCAGACTAGCTGGTGCTTAACTCAAAGTTATTAAGGCCCAAACACAAATTTTGAACACCCCCCCCCCCCCCCCCCCCAATCCCCCAAATTTGCTTGCAAAACAGAAAATTAAAAGTCCTATCTGTTCCTCCATACATTTACTTTCCACGCATGCGCAGACGTTAGGAAGTGATCGGAATTGGAGCCAACATCATTCTTTGTAGATGAGAGTACTACATAATCATTCAGTGGGAAGGAATGAGTACCCACTCATGGGGGGGCCATCTCCGTCTGGGCCATTGGTAAGTATAAAAATATACAAATTACCTTAAATTTATAATATTTTTACACTGTAAACAAATGGCCCAGACTAGTTGAATCATAAAAGAGGGCCTAGGACTTCAGAATTAGTAGGTCAACATAGTTCCAATCCTGTAATCCAAGGTGAAAGGAAATTAAATTTATTAGGAATTACATGTATGTCTCTCTATGCAGTAATAGAGAAGATGTACCATAAAAAAGGAGCCCAGTTCAAGTAATTCAGTAAACTTAGCATGAAGACTATGCTAATTGGATGTAAGAAGTTCCCAGTTTTTAAGGCTAGCCCGGATTAAGCCTCAAAAATAAGGATAGCGTATTTGAGAATGAGAGAATATCCCCCACAAACATATGCTATATACAAAAAAACACCAGCTGTATACAGGATATAATTACTGACAAAACAGCTTCACTCATAGTTACATACTTATTAAGCCAGTGGAGAGGTAAAAAAATCCCCCCCCCCCACCTTTTCTTTTGAAGGAATCTTCAAAAAGAAAGAGGGGAGCGCTCTGGAATCAGTAAAAGCGGGTACCAAAAAACAATATAAATATTCGTCGAACAGGCACTCAGGTATTAATTATTAATAAATGCTGCTTAATGCCACTTCAGAAGCTAAGGCTATAGCGATGATCCTGGTAATTAATCTCACTCGCTATATAACGTACACCGGAGTCAGCATACGCAAATAGGTAAAAAAACGGAGATATAATATATAACATACACATATCCAATAGAAGCACAATGAACGATCTCTGGAAAGTAAACACACTTCCGAGGTAACCCACAGGTAACACCATTCAGGCGTACAATAAATTCCAGCAACAACACTCCCCGACGTGTACTATCCGATATCTATGACACTATAAATGTGTGAATATACGAGAGTGTAAATAAGGTGTATTCGATTGAGTACTGACATAAATAGAAACCTGGATCTAGAAATGGATGTAGGTTTGATTAACAGGCTCGACACAGACCGCCCCCAAAATAATTCATAATTTCTAAGGTCCATAACATACAATAATGCGTCTGCTTAATACTTCATTATCAGGCGCGTGAGTATTGAAATCCTGCATGTAATCATCTGAATACCAGTTAACTGGCTAGGCAGCCTCCGAGGTACCCAAAGACTAGCAATTTATTTATGCTGAATTATATGCTTGTATATGACATACAGAAATCAACCAACTAAAAAGTAGATGTGCCCATGAGGTCACCATAGAACACGACCCAGCCGCCAATTGAGAAGTCATGAAATGTATTTAAACTCATACGAGGCTTGCGGGAAGAAAACTATGTCTTGCCCGGTAATCGCCTCTAAACACATTGGTGGTGGTGGTGGGGGGGGGGGGGGGGGGGGGGAAGGGGGATTCAAAGTCATATCGAACCCACCTCACCCGCATTACTTAATTGTTCTTGTGTTAGTCATAAAAAAATATAGGAACCGCAATGGTTCTCTCATGTCTAACCGACTCCATTATGCCACTATGGGCGGAGAAGGTCAGGAAGAACAAAAACTTCCCTTGACAAAGAAGGTCCTCTTGTGGAGGAAGCTTCCGGGGAACGTCCCATAACAGACACTTGAGAAGACTGATCCAAGGTTTCTGTGATGACAGAGGTGCTACTAGTAGGATTCACAATGAGACTGTTAGATCTTAAACATAATCTAATGAATCATCTGAATTGGAGGATATGCATATTCTATCATTCATCCCCATGAGATCAGCAGAATGTCTACTGCATACGCTCAATGATCTGGGCATGGCAACATGAACGACGGGAACTGATTGTTCCAGTGCATCGCAAACGAATCTATCATGGAGCAATCCCTCTGGTAGCAAATCAGCCCAAATACTCGCTTGTTGAGCGTCCACTCCAATTGCAACAGGCGACCTTTCCGAGAGAGCAAGTCTGCTAGTACGTTCAGACGATCTGGTATATGACAGATAGAAAGATGAACATGATGAATCATGATGTATAGGAAAATCTTCTCCATTAGTTGGCATAAAGGAAATGAATGGGTGCCGCCCTGGTCCCCGAGGTACGCTACTACTGTCGAGGTGTCCGCCCAAATTTCAAGATGGCCATCCGTTATTATGTGAATTCAATGTTGTTGCGCTAGCCATATTGACATCATCTCTTGATGTTTATGGGTTTTTCCTGGAACCGAGGGTCCCAAAGACCCTGACACTTCAAGACTGTGGGACTTAGGGTCACATCCCAACCCGTCTGACTCGCATCTGCCATAATCGTGAAAGCCGGATCCGGCAGTTGGAGCGGAACTCCCTGAGTTAACCACTAAATATCTGCCCAAATCTGAACCCTTGTTTTAGTAGGTCCGTTAAAACAATACTGGTTCAAGCGAATCACAATCCAGTTCAGAATATCTGGAGGGGATGTGTGCACAGGCGGCCCATTGGAATGAGATCCACAGCCGCTCCTCACAGCTCCAACAGTCGCATGAATTCCCTCACTATTAATGCGTCTGAGTGTAGACAAAAGCAAGCATAACAACTGACTAATTTCACTCTGGGTAATGGCAGATGAACCAGATTGTTGTGAGTCTCAAAGCTCATTCCCAAATGAATAGACGACTTGTATGGAGCTAGATCCGACTTTTTCTCATTTACGATGAAACCAAGACGTCAGAGTAATAGAAGCAGACTCTGAACATCGTTCTGAAGAATAATTCTGTTGCCATATCCCTGTAGAAGGTCGTCCAAGTAAGCCGACATTACCGCAGACGAATGAGCTCGTAAGTATGACATTACCGAGTTCATTATTCGAGTGATGGCCAGATTCAGACCAAAGTATATTGCTTTGAACTGATACACCTTCCCTTGTACGGCGAACTGCAGGTACTTTTATAATGCCGGATGTACCAGGACATGAAAGTACGCATCCTTAGATCTATGCTTGCCACAGAGTCGATCGCTCGAACACTCGCTTTTTACCGACTGAATGGTCTCCATAAATAAATTTTTGGAGCCATGATAAGCTTGTTTTCCAGCTCAAGTCTATTACCGGTCGGAACGAGCCATCTGGCTTCGGTACGATGAATTGGTGACTATAAAAATCTTGAAAATCCCAAATCTCGACGACCTGTATTGCTTCCTTTGATAAGAGAGCTTATACCTCCAGCAGGAGAAACTCTCTTATGCAAGAATTTGTTGGAAGATTTGTCCAACGCGGACAACTTGTTAGTGGGTTTATGCTCGGAATGATAGCTGTAAGCCGTCTGAGACTACACTTCTCACCCACTGATGTTCCGTGATTATTATCCAGTTTTTTTGCAGAGCTTGTTAACCTTCTGCCAGCTGGCCAGCAATAGAGGTCTAAACAATCACCTGTATGACCTGTGAGGCTTACGGGTGGAGGAACCACGTCCTCCCCATGAAAAACCTTGTCTTGTCAGCCTAGGGGTGTCTGACCTATAGTCCAAATCAGATCTACGCCTCTTTCCTGAGTCGCTATACTGACGACCTCCAGAGTAATTATAAGAGGGTTTCTTGTACCCTCGTGAGAAGTTTCCTTTTGATGATTTGTGTCTGGAACGCCCTCTTTTACTCTTGTCTGCTGAAGCAGGTCGTTGATACGCCGACTTCAAAAGCAGAGCACTAGACGCTTTCTTAGTAGCCTGTTCATAGACTAACGAAAGCTAGTCGTTGAAAATAAAATATAAAATGTCTGGAAACCGGAGCGACTCGGAGAGAGCTTTTCACCTTGTCATCTTATCAGTGATGATGACGCAAAGGGCAGCATCACATCTGATTAACTCCAGATTAGCCACTGTTAGGGCAGAGTTATACGTGGTATACATAATTGCCATGGAAAGAACTCTAAGAGAGGTACAAACGTGCTCAAATTTCTTTCCCTTCAGACGTTGCGCCATAGCTCTTGTAAGGTGATCTGCGTAAGACATAACGTCCAAATTCGCTCTATTTGAAGAAATTGCTGTCTCATTTGTGTCTGAGCGAATAGTGAATGATGCAGGTAAGGATACCTCTAGATTCCCGGCCTGTTCATCCAAACGCAGAACTCTCTGAACATCTTCCCCGATCGTTTTTAAATGAACATGTCCAAAAAACGGTATGTATATGGAAGATGAAGATAAGAAACTGCCTTCTTCCTCGCACTCAAGAGGATAAATACGGTGTCGTCTATATGGCTGAAGGCCTGCAACACCTGCATAAACTGAACCGGAAAAGAAAGCACTTCCTCCTTTGTCCAGATAAAGTCTGTGTCTAACGACGCCAGTGGTTTCTCTCTTGTCGTCGCAGCATTCTGATTCGGCGGAACAAAATCAGGGTAGTATCGATGGATGAAAACCATCGCAACCATGTACTGTTCCAAAAGGGAAGGGTAATCCTCTCCCTTATCCCTTTCACCATCCGAGAGAATCAGTTGCGAATCTTGGGCCATTGCATCTGCATGAACAAATGACTGGACCAACCCAGCACCGTCCGACAGCTCAGATTCTGAGTCTGAGGGAGGCTGCATCTGCACTTGCTGGGATGCTGCAATCAGCTGGGCAATCTGCGATAGCAAGTCCGTAATTGAGGCCTGAGGAGCAGCGTTCTTCCATTCTTTAGCCGAATGCTGCTCCTGGGACGGTGTGTTGGAAGCAGATCCTTTCTCTGAACGGCCCGATGATCAAGACCTTGTCTCCCTAGCTACCGGATGGTCCGACTTCATGGGCGAAGAGTGGTTCCTTCTTTGTGCAACATGCTGGATATCTGAAGTCGGGTAGCTAGGATGCGGTCATGTGTGCTTAAATAACATAGCGGAGGAAGCCGTGACTGAAGCCAACCCCAGCTGCAGACTAGACGGAGCATCCCAAGTGGCGGGCGGACATATGCTCTGTCTCATGCAAGTTTCCAACCAGAAAACTTCATTTCAGCCTTGTGAAACATAGTGGAGGAAGCCTTGACTGAAGCCGACCCCAGCTGCAGACTAAACAGAGCGTCCCGAGTGGAGGGCGGACACATGCTCCGGCTTGTGCAAGTTTCTCAAAACAACATCTGACCCCAGACGTTGCAAGATTAGAGAGGGAGGCCTCTCCCGCTCGCAATCTATCAGACCTCGCCGAGTACAAGAACTTGCTGACTTCCTCCCTATTTTCTCCCTATTTCCATCGTCGCTGGGTGAGTTATTTATATTATAGTGCTCGCTCTACCAAATCCACTTCTTAGACCGCAATGGACTTAACCAGCATCATGGCACCCAGGGACAGAGTATCGCTTCACCGGTCGAGCTAGCTGCTTACAAGAGATTAAAACAAAAGGCCTTAACTCTTGCAATAATGAGCACTGCAGATAGCTGTATATGCTCCATGGAACGCAACAACGGTAACACACTTGGATGGGTGTCAGAATATCATCACCATGTTCATGTTTCTCTGAAATAGAAACTGACAGAATGAATTAAAACGTGGTGAAAGGCTCTGATTCTCAGAACCTCATTGCCAACAATGTACCCGACTCCAACATCCGTCATCCCAGTGCAACACAAGAATGACAAGAGTCCACAGGAGTGTACCAACTAAAGTCGATATCAGTCCTCCAAACTCCACAACAATATATATATATAACTGCGATACATGAATAACAGCAATTATAATTAAATTAAAAATATTTTTTGTAAACAAAAAAATTTTGAAAAAATGCCCAAGTTCCCAAAAGGAACATTAAGAGCCCAAGAGCATCCCGATAGAGCCTAAGTGTGGGCAAAATCCAAATTTTTTTAGCTACACTACCGGAATAATAATCCATGTATCCTACAGTATACTACAATAACAGAATATAATAAAAAAACTACCTATATATGAGGACATTTACAATGTAAACAATGTCAATGTAAACAAGACTTCAGGCACACAAAAAGGCCCAAAGTCAGAACCAAATGAAATGCTATCAGATGCAAAGCTAGATCTTCATACGAAGAAAAAATGCTACATCGGATAGAAGATGCAAGACTTAATGGCCTAACACCCCTAGGGTGAGGACGTAACCCTGGGGAAGAAACAGAATAATATTCTGTAATAAATGTTAAACTCCCAAGAAATTTAATAAAAAATTTCAATAAAAATTAGCCAAAAAGCTTAAGAGTTTAACAGGAAGGGTTCATGGAAGGATAGGGAAGGAATACTTAACAAACAGTGGAATAATCATTTTCAAAAATGATGACGTCAGGCATATGTCCTGAAATTGGGAAACATAAAACATTTTTTATAAATGTTATAAAGTTACAGCCCTGAACGTCCAAAACCATCGTTGAACACTTCCTTCATCCAATAACAGCCTTGTATCCACCAATTCTTGCACTGATTTGTGTCTGGCATCCTCAAAAAATAGGCCGATGAAATCGTCAGATGTGTACCCAAACGCGCAACTAGTAGAAAGCTGTATGACAGAGGGCCACCACGGATGCCGACATTATGTACACCATACAAGGTATGGGTACATATAGAAATGGATTTGAGGAGTTTCTAATTTGATGGATAAAGGGTTAATATCTCCAGAGCAAATTATCAGATTTACATAAAAAACTATACAGCACAGCACATCAGTAACCTGAATAAATATATAAAGTAACATGACAATCGGATTGATATTTTTTGAGTTATCTCATGCCAAAGGGATTGGAGGAATTTTCAATTTGAAGGAAAAAGGGTTAATATCTCCGGATCAAATTATCAGATTAACACCAAAAACTATACAGCTCAGCACATCAGTAACCTGAACACAATTATAAAGTAACTTGACAATCCAGGCAATATTTTTCAAGTTATCAAATGCCAAAGGGATTGGAGGAATTTTCAATTTGAAGAATAAAGGGTTAATATCTCAGGATCAAATTATCCGATTTACACCAAAAACTATACAGCTTGGCACATCAGTAACCTGAACACAAATATAAAGTAACTTGACAATCCAAGCAATATATTTCAAGTTATCGAATGCCAAAGGGATTGGAGAAATTTTCAATTTGAAGGATAAAGGGTTAATATCTCGGGATCAAAATAACAGATTTACACCAAAAACTATACAGCTCGGCACATCAGTAACCTGAACACAAATATAAAGTAACTTGACAATCCAAGCAATATTTTTCAAGCTATCGAATGCCAAAGGGATTGGAGGAATTTTCAATTTGAAGAATAAAGGGTTAATATCTCGGGATCAAATCATCAAATTTACACCAAAAACTATACAGCTTGGCAAATCAGTAACCTGAACACAAATATAAAGTAACTAGACAATCCAAGCAATATTTTTCAAGTTATCAAATGCCAAAGGGATTGGAGGAATTTTCAATTTGAAGGATAAAGGGTTAAGATCTCGGGATCAAATTATCCGATTTACACCAAAAACTATACAGCTCGGCACATCAGTAACCTGAACACAAATATAAAGTAACTTGACAATGCAAGCAATATTTTTCAAGTTATCGAATGCCAAAGAAATGGATACAGACGCCGGACGGACAGATGGATGGACAGACAGATGGATGGACGGACAGGCGGATGGACGGACGGATGGATGGATGGATGGACGTATGGATGGACAGACAGACAGATGGACAGACAAAGGATGGACGAACGACGGATGGTCACCCCGGATCTCGGCATTATGTGTACCATACATAGTATGGGTACACATAAAAGTTAAAAAATTTATAGTAATTTATATATTTTTTATACTTACCAATGACCCAGACTTAGCTGGTGCTAACTCTAAAAAATCCAGGGCCAAACACAAATTTTGCCCCCCAATCCCCAAAATTTGCATCCAAAACAAAAAGAAATCATGTCCTAAAGGACCTCCATACTACGCCTCTACTGCGCATGCGCAGTGACGCAGTCGTCCCGAAATTGGCGCCAATTATCATTCTTACTGGCAGTGCCTGATCAGCGCTATGTACTCAGCGGGGAGGCAAGAGTTCCCAACTCCAGGGAGGGCCATCCCCGTCTGGGTCATTGGTAAGTATAAAAAATATATAAATTACTATAAATTTTTTAACATTTTTATACTGTACCAATGACCCAGACTTAGCTGAATAGTAAACAGGCTGGAGACCCTAGGACATAGAGGAAAATCCAATAAGCTCAACTATATAGTAAAGAGGTAACCCATTAAGGAGAAAAGGAGTATTAGGCTTTACATGTATCTTTCTTATTTAATATTAAATTAGAAAGATACACTACCCTTAATAATTGAGCACAATAACATTCATGTTCTCTATTAACATCCAGTATAACCCTTATACTAATTATTTTTAAAGCAAGCCAATAAATAAAGTAGTCCAGAGAATTGAGACTCTTTATAATCATTTAAAAGTGTCCGAGTATTGTATATTAAAGCCCGTTTGACACTTGACATATACAAATGCTTCACACCGAGCTACACTTTAAAAATAAGACATGAATGAATTTAAACATTAATATTACGCTTTAAAACCATCCCGGAAGCGACTCAGAAATACTGACTTGGAGGAGGCATTCCCTTGCTTTTCACTATAAAGCAGGTGACCTAAGGGAACACCCGCCCACCCCCCCCCCCCCCCCTTCCCCTTGCCCTGGGTCAAATAGCCCAGAGCGAAGAGGGCAGCCGGACGGAGTCACTGCCGGAACAGAAAGCCTGCATAACTATAGTTGCAACTGTTTAGTGGACGACATTCTGAGCAACAGATAACGGACCTAAACAATGCAGGTCTCCAGAAATGGACTCAATATTTCTGAGATAAAAATTCGTAAATGTGGATGGCTGAGACCAATAAGCAGCCTTCATTAAATCTGTAATAGCAACACTATTAGCATAAGCCCAGGAAGTAGAAAGAGCTCTTACTTCATGAGCAGAAATCTTAAGCACAGACTGCTGAGAAGAAGATAAATCTTCATAAGCAGTACGGATAGTTAACTGAATCCATCTAGCAATAGAATGGACTGAAATGTCCTTTCTATTAGGCATCAAAGACAGAAAGAAACGTTTCCATCCCTTTCTGATAAACTGAGATCTCTGTTTATAGATACGTAGTGCTCTAACAGGACAGAGTAAAGGCCTACGCCCGTCTGAAGATGGAAGAGCCTTAATAACAATAGGTTCCGGATATTTATTAGAAGCCTGATTCTTAGCTAAAAAACCCACATTAGTAGTGAAGGTGATAGTGTTCCCAACACTACGATAATGAGAATCATCCACCGATAGTGCATGAAGCTCACTGACTCTTCTGGCAGAAGAGAAAGCTAAGAGAAAAGCTGTCTTATAAGATAAGAATTTGAAATCTACTGTCCCAAGAGGTTCAAATAGCTTTTCCTTCAATTTAAGGAGAACCCAAGCTAAATTCCACTTAGGAATTAATCTAAGAGTTCTGGGTCTATTTATCGAAAAGTTTCTAACCAACTTCGATAAAGAGACATTAGATCCAATTTGTAAACTATCATGATGTGCATAGGTATCAGATAACATAGATCTATAACCCTTTATAGTAACAGGCTGCAGTTTGATTTCGTCAAACAAGTATACTAGAAAGTTTGCAATGTCTGGTATAGAGGGATCAAATATATCTACAGAATGATCCCTACACCGACGACGAAAAACCTTCCACTTAGCCGCATAGTTTAGCGAAGAGGAGGTCCTCCTACAGTTAGAAATCGCGTCCACTGCTCGTCCTGTAAAGTGCTTGCCTTGCAAGAAGGACCGCACAACGGAAAAACGTGAAGGTTGAGACCTTGCGGGTTGTGATGGAGTTGGCGCGATTTCCCCTGCGAAAGAAGATCCTCTCGTGGAGGAAGCTTCCGCGGTAGGTCCCACAACAGACACCTGAGTAGATTTATCCACGGTCTCTGTGGCGACAGAGATGCTACCAACAGAATCTTGCATTGAGATTGTTTTATCTTTAGCAATACTTGTTGAATTAACGGCGCTGGAGGATACGCATATCCTATCATTCCGTCCCAAGGGATCGACAGAGCGTCTACTGCAAATGCTCTTGGATCCGGACACGGAGACACATACGTCTGCAACTGATTGTTGAGATGTGTCGCAAATAAGTCTATCATTGGCCGTTCCCATTGGTAGCAAATCTGATTGAATACTTGTTTGTTGAGAGTCCACTCCGACGGCAACAAGCGACCCTTCCGTGAAAGGGAGTCTGCTAGCACATTCAGACGACCGAAAGAAGAACGTGATGTTCTAACGCAAACAGAAGGATTCTTTCCGTTAGATTGAACAACGGAACTGAATGAGTGCTCCCTGATTCCGTATATACGCCACTACTGTCGTATTGTCGGATAGGATTTGGACATGAGCATCGTGAATAATGTCCATCCAGTGACGTAATGCAAGCCAAATTGACATCATTTCCTTGATGTTTATGTGCTTGCACAGGAATTGCGGATCCCAAAGACCCTGGCATCTCGAATCCGTTGGGATTAATGATGCACCCCAACCTGTTTGACTGGCATCCGTCATAACGGTAAAACTCGGATCCGGCAACTGCAGCGGAACTCTTTGAGTTAACCACTGAATGTTTGCCCAAGTCTGAATCTCTTGTTTCACTTGATCTGACAAGAGAACGTCTACATCGAGCGAATGAATTTTCACACTCCAATTCTGAGTCAGGAAAATTTGAAGAGGACGTGTGCGTAGCCGCCCCATCGGAATGAGATCCGCGGCGGCTCCGCACAGACCTATGAGTCTCATAAATTCTCTCGCCGTGACTTTGTCTGCGTGCAGACAATAGCGAGCGTAACAACTGACTAATTTCGCTCTGGTTAACGGCAGACGAACGAGATTGTTGTGCGTCTCGAAGCTCATTCCCAGATGAGTGAATGACTTGGACGGCACCAGATCCGACTTCTCCTCGTTTACTATAAAACCGAGACATTGGAGCAATAGAAGAAGATTCTGAACATCGTTCTGAAGCGTTAACTCGTTGCCGTACCTCTGAAGAATGTCGTCCAGGTAGGCCGACGTTACCGCAGACGAATGAGCTCGGAAGTAGATCATTACCGAGTTCATTACCCGAGTGAAAGCCCAGGGTGCTAGATTCAATCCGAAGCACATCGCCCGGAATTGATACACCACTCCCAGGACTGCAAAGCGTAGATACTTTCGGAATGTCGGATGTACCATGACGTGAAAGTACGCATCTTTGAGATCTATGCTCGTTGCATAATCGTTCACCCGAATACTCGCTCTGACCGATCGAATCGTCTCCATATAAAACTTCGGAGCGACGATCAGCTTGTCTATCCAGCTCAAATCTATGACTGGACGGAACGAGCCGTCTGGTTTCGGAACCAGAAACAGATGGCTGTAGAATCCCAGAGATTCCTGGTTTTCTACGACCTCTACCGCGTTCTTCATTAAAAGAGACTGCACCTCTGATAACAGAGCGTCTCTTTTCTGTGGATTTGACGGAAGATGAGTCCACTTTGGACTTCGAGTTAATGGAGGCTTTCGTTTGAAGGATATCTTTAGACCTTCCGAAGTCACTCCTCTCACCCAAGGGTCGTCCGTAATCGACGCCCACTCTTGTGAAAAACTCGACAACCTTCCGCCAACCGGAACGCGATAGAGGTTTAAGCCATCACCTCCTGGACCTGCGAGGCCTGCGGTAGGAGAAACCACGTCTTCCACGACCCGCACCTTGCCTCGTCGACCTCGGGGCGTCCGACCGATTGTCCCGGCCTGAAGGACGTCCCGAACGAGAGTCGCTATCCTGACGGTCTCTCGAATAAGACCAAGAGGACGCACCGGAACCTCTATAGGAACCTCTCTTGGGCGCATTAGACCCAGAAGTGCCTGTCTTATTCGTGTCTGCTGTATCCGACTTCTTAGGAGCCGATCTGAACAACAGAGAATCATTAGCTTTCTTTTTAATTTTATCATAAATAGCGGAAAGCTTGCCGTCAAAGAGAAGTTCTCCTGAGACCGAAGCGACTCTAAGAGAGTTCTTCACCTTAGAATCCACTAGTGTGGATGTAGCTAGGGCTGCGTCACGTCTAACCAACTCCAGATTTGCCACTGAAAGGGCGGAGTTACACGTGGAATAAGCTACTGCCCTTGAAAGAAGTCTTAAAGAGGATTGTATATCCTGAAACTCTTCCCCTTGAAGGCGCAGTGATAACGCCTTAGTAAGGTGATCTGCATAAGATAAGGCATCTAAATTGGCTCTGTTAGACGCAATAGCTGTTTCCAACACCGCGGTTGGAATAGAAGCTGACGACGGTAATGATAGCTCTAAGTCTTCCGCCTCGTCGTCCATACGCAGAGGAACTCTCGGTATACCCTGTCCTGCCGTATCGAATTTATTCCTTGCATTAATGAAAGGCAGGTTGAGAATATTAGCGGACAAGAAACCTGCTTTCCCCGTCCTGGAAGCAAGTTTAAATATAGCGTCGTTCAATAATTCAAATGTTCTAGCAACATTATTGGACTGCGACGGAAACTCGGGAGCGATGTCCCTGAACCGCTCAAAAAATTCAGAGTCCAATGACGCTATAATTCTCTTGTCCGGAAGCGCAGCAGTCTGGCCCGACGGAACAACTTGAGGGAGAAAGTGCCGGATGAAGTCCACGGCAGCTTTATGTTGTTCCGAAAGGGATAGCTCCAAGTCATCCGTATCCCTTTCACCATCCGGTCGGACCTCACGATGTTCCCGGTCGTCCGCCCCCGATGCTTCGGCGGAGCGTACCGACCCAGCGCCGTCGGATAATTCTCGATCCGACACCGTTTCTGTCGGCTGCTGGGATGCTGCGATAAGCTGTGCTATCTGCACAAGAATGTCCGGCGTCGAGACCTGCGGAGGCGCAGTCTTTCGCTGCTTCGCCGAGGGCAGCTCCGCATCAGATGGCTCCCGCATACTTTTCCTATGCAAACGTCCGGAGTCCATCGGTCTCGAATCCCTGGCTGCCGGATGGTGTGACCTGGTCGCCGAAGAATCCTTCATCGGCGAAGCTGGTAATATATCGGCAGTCACGCAGCCAAGGTGCGGTCGTGTGCGCTGACGAGAAGAGGAAGCCTTAACAATCTCTGCGGACTGCTTATACAACGGAGCGTCCCGAGCGACGGACGTATGCTCCGCTAAAGACACATTTTGTACCACAACATCTGGTCCCAGATGTTGTTGTACGAGAGAGGGACCTCTCTCGCTCGCGGCCCGGCTGGACCTGGACGAGCTAGGAACCGGACTAAAAGGCTTCCTCCGTTCTCGCTTACTATCCGCCGTCACTGGGTGTGCATCTATAATGTTTATAGTGCTCGCATCACCCAAAATTTCCTCTTGGACCGCATCGGACGAACCCGGCTGCCGAACCATTCGGTGAATGGACGCTACACCGGGCGAGCTAGCGGACGACATTTGTCTAATCTCCATGAGCACTTTTGCCGCTAGCTCTGAATTCATTTGTGACGACGGACGCACACTTGAAGAAGATAACATGGAAACATCACCCTGTTCTGGTTCCTCTGAAATAGAAACTGAGAGAGTAGAGTGACCTTGCGGAGAAAGAGCCGGCATCGCTCTTTCTCCAGAAACAACATATCGTGACACACGTTTCCAATGTTTCTCATCCCAATGTTCACATATAGGACAGGGATTAATGCGAGAACACTGACTACAATTAATACAATGATCATGAAAGTCAGAGGAAGATTTCTTCCTATTACAATTTGAACAACGTCCCTTCATTGTGAAAGAACAACAATAAGTCCTAGTTACTCGCAAAAACCCCTGACACAAAGATACATAATAACATGATCCATTAATAAATGAAAAAACAATTGCAAAACAAAATAATTTTGAAAAAATATTTTTTCAGAGAAGCCCAAGTTGCTGAAAAGTAACGTTGAGCCCCGATGGATCCGATGGCAAAGTGTGGTCAAAAATTTTAAATTTATATAAAATAATTAATGAGACACTTTCGGATAATATAAATGTATCTTATAATGAGATAAACTACCACAAAGGCAAACAGCCCCCCTCAAAAAAGGCTGTTGTCAATGAAAACAAACAGTGTAAACACACTAGAAAACATGACTCCAGGCACTGAAAAAACTGGCCCGGAATCAGTCATCAATTACACTCTATCTGATGCAAAACAGAGACTCCCAGGGGAGAATCTGTAGAACATCAGATGGAAGATGCAGAACACAAACGTTATACACCCATGGGTGAAAATGTAACTATGGGGAAAATAACAGAAAACATTCTGTAACCAAGCAACTCTCCCAGGAAATTTTAGAAATGAAATTTCTCAAAAATATGCCAAAAGCATGGGAGAATTGCCAGGGGGGACTTTAGAAGGCTAGGGGAGAGGAAACACTGAATAAGCAGTGCAACAATTAGCAAGAATGACAACAAGAGGCCCATGCCTCGAAAATAGGCAACTTAACATAATTTCATCAAAAAATTTTAAGTACAGCCCTGATTATTTTTTGCCACTTCTTTTTCCTCTCCTCCTTCTATCCTCCTTAGAATCACATTTTCTCCAAAAATTACGTGTCTGGCATCCTTTAAACTGAGATTTACAAGCACAAAGATCAGTGAGATGTTGACTGATGAAGGGCCAAACAGAGAATGAAAATTGGCGCCAATTTCGGGACGACTGCGTCACTGCGCATGCGCAGTAGAGGCGTAGTATGGAGGTCCTTTAGGACATGATTTCTTTTTGTTTTGGATGCAAATTTTGGGGATTGGGGGGCAAAATTTGTGTTTGGCCCTGGATTTTTTAGAGTTAGCACCAGCTAAGTCTGGGTCATTGGTACAGTATAAAAATAGGCGATTTTAAAGCACAGATGTCATTTTATTGTTCATGACTTTAGGGTTGAACAAAGAATGATGTTAGCGCCAATTCCAGTCACTTCCTGACATCTGCGCATGTGCAAAGAGTAAATGTATGGAGGGCCAGATAGGTTTTTCAATTTTCGGTTTTGCAAGCAAATTTTGGAGATTGAGGGGGTTCAAAATTTATGTTTGGCCCTTAATAACTTTGAGATAAGCACCAGCTAGGCTGGGCCATTGGTTTACAGTGTAAAAATACATAAATGTTGTTATCTCATTATATGTACCTACCAAGTGTGTAATGAAACTGAGACAACTGTGCATGTCCTTCACATAACATACTCTTGGCTATTCTCATTGCCTCACTCGCATGATAGTAATACTCTTCATCAGTAAACAGCTTCAGAAGTAAAAGCGCTTTGGCCACAGCTTGGTGTGCTAATGCAACTTGCATGTTATCATATCCATATGTTATTTTGGCAGTTTCTAGAGTGGTCTGAAAAGTAGTGAAATTGTTTGTGCTTCAAATATTTGTGATATAAACAAAGATTTAAGAAACGAGAATAACTAGAGATCCACAAATTAAAGTAAGTCCCTGTCAAATGATTGTATGACTTCCTGAATGAACACAGAAGGATATAATGTAAGCAAGTATGTTAGATCGTTATAGGTTACACTATATAACATGGTGGTAAGGCCTAAAAAAGTTAAAAATCTGTTTCTCTGGCCCTCTCGCATGGTCCTTCTGGCTGCCGCATGCTCTTTTTTTATAACCAATGCAAACTTAAAAAAATAAAAATTAAATGGTTTAGGTCTGATATTTTACCCAAGTTAATAAAATTGATAAATTTGTCCGTTGAGTGCAACAAGGCTTTGTAATGCTTTAGCATTGCAAAGCCTTCTTGCGCTCAAGGGACAAAATACACCACCACCCATTCAATTCTACCCATGCCGTTCTGTGGATTATGAGGCCTAAAACCTAGAAACCTATGCAAACTTAAAATAAATAAACATTAAATAGTTTAGTCTGATATTTCAGCCTAGTTAATAAAATTGATAAATTTGTCTCTTGAATGCAACAAGGCTTTGCAATGCTATAGCATTGCAAAGCCTTCTTGCACTCAAGGGACGAAATACACCACCACCCATGCTATTCTGTAGATTATGAGGCCTAAAACATAAAACAAAACGAGAACATGAACTTCTGATGGCAAAGAAATAATTACAAAAATAAAAAAAAAAAATACCTGCCCACATGCAATTTTACAAAATATTGCCTTAGAAACAGATCTACTTTGCGGAGTTTAACCTATAGTAAAAAATTGTTGTGATGATTTTCTGCCTTTTCTGTTTTTTTCTACAACAGTCATGTTGTTTACCTCATAAAAGAATTTCTGCAAAAAAAAAATAACAGGATATCTCATCAAAAAAGAGATCACATATTAGTTGTTGCTATTTATTTTTGCAGAAATTCTGTTAACCCTTTACCTAGCACAAAAGGTAGACGACACGTGCAAACAAAATTCTTGAATAACATTTTTTTTTCATTTTTTGAGTCAAAAAGATAGCTTATGACCCCCTCATTGGAACGAGCTCATCAAGTTCCAATGAGGGTGCCATAAGCTAAGTTCAGACAAAAAATTAAAAAATAATGAAAAGTGAATGGTGCTTTTTGTGAATAATATTACTTGCCAGATTTGGTTGTTATGTTGGGTAAAGGGTTAAGATTTAAATGGCATGTCACTCTATTTGTATATGGATGGAATGTGCTGCAACCTTTGAGATGAGTTAGTCTTGAAAGAGTGTAACATCAGACTGACAATGCATGCAGGATTAGGAATTCCAGTTATGTTGCATTATCTTATCGTAACCTGTCAGTTGTTATTTATTTATTTATTTATTTATTTATTTATTTATTTATTTATTGGTGTTTAAGGTCACATATTTCTGCACAATGGCTAATCATGACCACAACAGTTTTACAGGTGGAGGAAGCCGGAGTACCCGGAGAGAACCACCGAGCAACGGCGAGCAACTGTCAGCTCCCCAACATACTAACTCCACACAAGCAGGGTTAGCATTGGTTGAAGACAGGTGCACCATCGACGTGCAGTACACCTTAGTACACAGCGTCACCAGGCCCCCACGTGGGCAATGGGGTTGAAGTGTCTTGCCCAAGGACACAACACAGTTGCCGCAGGTGGGATTCGAACCGAGGACCTCTCATCTTGCAGCCTACACCTCTATCAACTGAGCCACTGCACCCCCACCTGTAGGTTGTTCATGAATTTTACAACTGAAGAAATCCCAAAATAACCTAAATGATAGTTTGTGGTTTATTTTCCAAGCCTGGTATCAGATGCACAAAAATATTTCAGGTGTTTGAAAATTGTCCACCTATATAGTGTCAATAGCTGAAAGGTAGAGATGGGCAATATACTGAAAAAATGAACCAATAGTGATACCAAGAGGAGGATACCGAAAGATCAAACTGAACCAATCATTGAATACTGAAACCATCTGAAATGTTAAATTTTCCTATATCCGCTATTTATAAGTCCCCATTGAGGCTTGATAACAGATGAAATGCTCATTTTCATGAAAGAAATTACGCTTTTCTTTTCAGTTTTGTTAACCCTCAATGGACTGGACAGCTGTCCTGAATTCCCACTAGACTACAACCTGTATGCATCCAGTTGCTTAGCAGTGATTTCCAGTCAGGTCTTGGCTGCCTGTTAAGGCAGCCAAGACCTGACTAGAAATCACTGCCCAGATCTTTTGTCTATAGTCTGCAGGACCTTTTAAAGATGGCATGGTCAGGGCAGCTGCCTGTTAAGAAAGACTAGAAATTACTGCCCAGGTGTTTTGTCTATTGTCCGCAGGACCCCCTAAAGATGGCATGGTCACAGCACATGCTCTGAGATTGCAAAATCCTGAAATAGGTCTTTAAACATTAAGATGCATTTAGAACTTGTTTATAATCAACAAAAAGGATTGGATAACAAGTGCCCAGCACTTAGATTATATCCTTTCCTTGAAATACGTTTACAATTACAAATTATGACATGTTTACAAGTAGTTACATGAATTTATATGTAATGGCGAAACAAAACGTATGTATATATTGAAACAATTTTGTGTATGTACAAAGTTAGAGAAGAAAGCTGATGGGTACTCAACTTTGCAAGAAACAGGACAAAGAAGTGAGGGGGGGGGGGAGAAGAAAAATGAAATGCCACACTACAACACTGCTGGCTTGGGTCAACAAGCCTATGGGCCACATTTCGGCACTACCGCTACTCCCACGGAGTCCACACCACTACTTTTGCCAGGACAGACAGGACAAACAAGCGAATAGAAATGAGCCATGTGTGATAAACAGAGATGACCACTGACTTTAAAGATCAACAGAACAGGAAAAGGATGCTTTTAGACTCCTGTGCTCATCTAGCGGTCTGGTCTTAAAACCGCTTCGTGGTTTTTATTAAATTTTGTATACTGCGAAAAAGGTGAATACTGACGGAATCCGGTAAGTTTGGAATACCATAAAGAAGATCATTGGCCGTTCTTATTGGCAGATGCACAAAATTTCTCTGTAGAACAAGTCTTTCGTCTGAGTAGTATTTATTTATTGATGTTTAAGGTCACATATTTATGCACAATGGCTAATCATGACCGTGACAGTTTTTACGGGTGAAGGAAGCTGGAGTACCCGGAGAGAACCACCGAGCAACGACGAGCAGCTGCCAGCTCCCCAACATCGTAACTCTGCACTGCAGCACAGGCAGGGTTAGATTGGTTGAAGACATGCGTACCATCGACGTGCAGTACGCCTTAGTACACGGCGTCATCGTGCCCCCACGCGGGCAATGGAGATGAAGTGTCTTGCCCAAGGACACCACGCGGTTGCCGCAGGTGGGATTCGAACCGAGGACCTCTCGGCTTGCAGCCCGCACCTCTACCAACTGAGCCACCGCGCTCCCCTTGTCTGAGTAGTTATTGCAGTTGAAGAAGTTCAAGTTCACAATTCCAATATTGCCCTTCTCTACTAAAAGGTACTAGCGCCTAGTTCACCAGGAGTGGTTGGAACTGAAAGCTTGACAGTTCGATCCTGACCGGTGTTAACTGCATTGTGTCCTTGGATAAGACATTTTATTACACATCCATTAAACTTTAACCCTTTACCCAACGCAGACAATATCAAAATTTATTATTTTAAATATAATTTTTTCAAATTTTTCAAAAAATTTCAACAAAACCATATCATGTGACCCCTCGTTGGAACGAGCTCGGCGAGCTCGTTCCAACGAGGGGTCACATGATATGGTTTTGTTGAAATGTTTTGAAAAATAATATTTTTTCAACTGCTGAATTTGCATATTACACGGGCGGATGTGGCCGATTTGTTGGGTAAAGGGTTAAACCCATGTATTTAATGGAATCGCTGCAATGACATGTTTCTGTATTCAACTGGTGATATACAAGCCGGAACATTTTTCCCCACACCATTTCTACTTGTTCTTTTCCAGTTGAGTCATTAGTTACACTTCAAAAAATTTCCAAATGTCATTATATAATTATCAATCGTCTGTCACGTAATGTGAAAATGAAAATGTCCAAAGCAAAATAAAGTCAGTTCACAAACAATTAGTTAACCCAATATGAGATAATATTAAAAAAAACCCAAGCATTTCCAACTGCAGCATTAACCCAGTCCCATGGCCATCTCGTCTGTGGATCCCCGATCTAAATTAGATAAATTTATTCCGGTAAATCTTCAGACATCTTGATAAGCTTCAAACTTCTTTTAAAAACGTTTCTCCCAGCTGTTTTGGAAATCTGTCCCAAATTTGTACTTATATTTCTTCCACTAGGTAGAAATGACCTGCCCCATCGGGACAGGGAGTCGGCTAGGACGTTCAGACGACCGGGAATGTGACAAACAACCACTCCGGTGTCAACATCCTGAGGTAGCAGTACAAGATCCTGAGCCAATTCGTACATGGGAACCGAGTGGCTGCCACCCTGGTTCTGAATGAAAGCTACCACTGTCGAACTGTCAGACAACAGAAGGACCTGACGATTCAAAAGGTGGGGAGACACTGCCGGAAACTCAGAAGAAGAGTAAGAAGCTCCTTCTGGTTGATGTAAAGAGCTGCTTGACCCTGGTCCCATGCCCCGTTAAAGGAAAGACCGAAAGGATCCAATGTCGCACCCCATCTGAGATTGCTGGCATCTGCCATCAAAACACGATCGGACGTGTGTAAGTCCAACGGAACTCCCTGCATAATCCACTGAACAATCGTCCAGGAGAGAAGGTGTCGATGAAGAGACTCCGGGAACTGAAGAACCAGATCCAGAGGATCGATATTCGGCCTCCAATGACTGAGCAGAATGTGTTGGAGAGGTCTGACATGCAGTCGACCTAGAGGAATGAGATCCATCACTGAACCGCAGAGACGGGCAGCCGGAGAATACCCCAAGCTGTCGTGGACGTGGACTGGGACAGAGTCAGGGCAAAAGCTGAGAGAATCACAGCCCTTGCCCAGGGAACCGTCACCGTATTCAGCTGGGTACAGAAGACCATCCCTAGATGACAAAATGACTGAGAATGGACCAGGTCTGACTTCTCCTCGCGGACTCTGGACCCTAGCGACATGAGCAGGCTCAACAGTGTGTCGACATCTGACTCCAGAAAAGCAGCAATGAATGCCTCTGGAGGATATCGTCTAGATATGCCGAAGTAGTCACCCTGGACTGTGTGCGATGTAAGGCTAACACATGTGACATCAGTCGGGTGAAGGCTCAAGGAGACAGGTTGAGGCCGAAGGGCATGGCCTTGAACTGGTAAACACCGCCCCTGAAAAGCGAACATGAGATACTTTCGCGATGTCCTATGAATCGGAACGTGAAAGAAAGCGTCTCGCAGATCGATGCTGGAAGCGAAAACTCCCTGATGAATGGAGCGGCGAAGCGACCTGAAAGTCTCCATGCTGAACTAAGGAGCAATGATAGACTGGTTCAGGATACTCAGATCGATAACCGGTCGGAGTCGGCCGTCCTTCTTCGGCACCAAGAACAGGCGGGAATAAAATCCCACTGAATGAATGTTCTTGACGACCTCGATCGCCCCCTTTGACAGGAGATTGTCTATCTCCATGATCAAAAGTTTCCGACGTGTAACGTCTAAAGGAACTTGTTGGAAGAGGCACTCTTGACAAAGTGGGATGCCTTCAGAAGGATATCCGCAGCCCGGACCGAACAACATCTAACACCCAAGGATCGGATGTGATTGTGGCCCAATGGTCTGCAAACTCTGATATCCTTCCTCCAACCTGGGACGAATCGAGGTGAGGACCTTCATTCCAAGCCCCGGTGAGGCCTGCGAGAGAAGAAACACCTCCTCTACTATATGAAGAATCCTGAGTCCTCCCTATAGCCTTTCGATGCTTACCCTTACCCCGTGAGTAAGAAGTGGAAGCCACGGAAGGAGGATCAGCCCTTTGCTTCGCACAGGAAGCAGAAGGGTGCTTGTTAGGCTTTGGGCGGCCCCTGCCTCCAACAGAAGGCTGATCAAGCTGACAAAGCAGCAGCTGATCTTTGGAATGATGTAGGCCGTCATCCCGGACCGTCGCCATGAAACCATGGAACAGTTGCGGACCCGCCAACGAAGCAGATCGAAGAGCAGTGTGCTGCCCCTCAGGAAGGGAACGGCTTGTGTCCAACACAGCATCCCGGTGAACTAATTCCAAGTTAACCATGTTACAGGCATGCGTGTGAGTAAGATGCATGTGCACCTTGGACAGCATGCGCAAAGGAGCCTGTATGTCGTCAAACTTATCTGGAGGCAGATAAGCAGAGACAACGTGATCTAAGAGAGAAAGCATGCCCAGCATCTCTCACGATAAGCCCAACAGGGACTCCAGAGTCGCCATAGGAATAATGGCCGACTTGGGCTGGAAAGCCTGAGGGAGGTAGAGTCCTGATCCAAGACTGTCAGAGTCTGGCAGATTGACGGAATGGCGGAATCGTAGGAACGATAACGCACTGGAGGCAAAAAAGTGTCAACCCTGATGAAGAACGAAGTCTTCATAGCCTTGGAACTCAGCTTAGAGTCCAAAGCTGTAAACACTTCAACCACCTGTACCGAATGGCACAGTCGAAGGCGCCCAGAAGCGGGTTTCTCCACAGGCTGTAGGTGCGAGACCAATATTCGTGGCCTGGCTGACACTGTCGGCTGGTTTGACGGTTTGAGATCTGGAAGGAACCCAAACACAAAATCAAGAGCTGCCACCAACTGCGACGGAAGGCAGCCAAAACATCTATGACATATCCTGAGGATCTACACAGCGAGAACTCAGGAGAGTTGCCGCGGACCTCTGAGGAACAGAAGGTCCAGAGTGCGTGCACGTAAACGCCACAGAGTTCATGGTGGCCCCACCATGAACAACCGAATCCAATGAGAAAACTGCGGTGCTCAACGGCTGAGAGACCACAGCAGAGGGTTCGACCGGCAGCCTGTTCCGACTTCGCCGAGTTGAAGTCAGGGAAGGCTATGGCCGATACCCCCGTCCACACTACCAGACATCTCTGCAGACCCCTGCAGGGATAAGTCGAGGCGGGCTGAAATGGTGGCCGATGACGTAGCAGACAGAACAGACAGGTCCAGGCTGCACAAAAAGGATTCGGCCGGCAGCCCCTTCCGACACTGCCGAGTTGAAGTCAGGGAAGGCTGAGTCTGATACCCCACGTCCACACTACCAGACATCTCTGCAGACCCCAGTAGGGATAATCCACAGCCAGCTGAAACGGCGACCGATGACGTAGCAGATGGAACAGCAGTAGTGGCAGATACGAAGGGACCTGTTGAAACCAGCCGAAAAGTGGAGAGAGCAATCAAGCTCGGCTCCAAAGGGGGAGTGACAACCCTAGTGACAGCCTCAGGTGTCGACTGGAGAGGGACCACAGTCCCGGAACCAGGCATCTCTTCATCAGACAACTCAACAGCTCACACCGTATCCACCACAGTTAAAGACTGCACATCCCCCAAGGAGGTGATATAACTCTCACCAGACATGGTCGTGTCAGGAGGCCCCGAACGACAGCGTACCCCCTCCCCACAGGTCTGGAGAAACGGCCACGAGAACGCACCACATGCTTGGGCAAAAGGAACTGCCCTCAAGGAACAGTCCTGGGCATAACAGAGGAGAGAGCAGTAGATGAAAAGGTGAATTCAACAGATGTAGAAAGTAGAACACCCCCAACTACGAGAGAAAGGTGGCAGAAAATAAAGGACCGGCGGGAACACAACTGAAACCAGACGGCCGACAGGGACCCAAAAAACAGAAATTCTGCCCTCAACAGAGACACCTAGCACCAATAATAATAATAATATCCAAAAGGATAACATAAATTTATCAACAAAAAAGTTTATGTCCGAATCGCATGGTACGCAAAAGTTGCGCGTGAACACGGAGAATATATAAAATACAATGAAAATGTGGTTGAAAATAATAACGAGAATATATAAAACACAGTCCTGTTATTAAACGATCCTCAGATCTATAATTCCAGTCACAGGTAACCATTATCAACGAGCTGAATTATCACTGTTTCTGAATGCAAATGGACGTCACGCGGGCGGATGAAAAAAGAATGGTTCATTAGTTACTGCCTGCGCACTGGTTACCGAAAGCCGTGGATACGTACTTGGAGAAGAGCGTCCCCTACTGGGTGTGTGGCGGTAGCACTCGACACAGTTTTGGCTTAATTTTCTTGGTGCTTTTGCACCACTTTTCTTTCCAAAATCCCTTGGGAAAGATCAAAATAGAGAGTATATTTTCTGAGTTAGGGTCTTCCATTGTAGTGCAAGCCTGTAGTAAACAACTGTAAGGTAGGTTGATAAGAAACAGCGATACGAATTTCAACAAACACTGGTTCCCAAAAGGTTGTCTCAATTTTTTATCGATCCATTTGATGAGAACAGCTTCAAACAAAACAAACAGACTCTTCACCTTTGGGTTTAAACATCAGAATTAAAATTTGTTTATTTAAATGAATTTTAATGCATGGGATGTGTAATAAACATGATGTGTGTTTGAATCGGTGAGTGTTTTATTAGACACACTGCATGTCGATGGTGTACTTGCCTTCAACTGCTGCTAACTCTGCTTGTGCAGAGTTAGTAAGTTAGAGAGTCTTGACAGTTGCTCACCATCACACGGTAGTTCTCTATGGGTAGCCTGGCTTTCCTTGCCTGTAAAGCTATCCAACAGGATGTAACTCTAGCTATTCAATGTGTGGTTGGAGCCCAATACACAAACAAACAAGAGGCCCTGTTGGGCCTGAGGTGCTCATCTGACCAAAGTTGTTTAACCTTCTACACTCTGATGTCAAAATACCAAAACTTTAAGCAGCAAATTTTTCTCATATTGCAACTAGGAATTTAAGCATTTCAACCTTGTTTGACAGAGCTCATTGAGCTCTGTCAAACAAGATTGAATTGATGAAATTCTGAGTTGCATTATGGGAAAATTTACTGCTTGAAATTTCAGTATTTTGAAATCAGAGTGTAGAGGGTTAAAGAAGGATTTAATTTGCATCTATGGCTAGTTAACACACTGCAGAGGAATGCCGTTATTTAATTATTTATAACTCTTTATCCATGCCAGATGATTTTTTTTCTAGTATTGGGACGCTACCACAGAATTCCCAGATTTCCAGTAAAGCAAACCTAGGGAGTCCAAATATCAACCTAAAGACTTAACTAGAACAAACTTGAATCTGACCCCCCACCCCACCCACAAGGAAGTTGCATACCAAATATTAAAAGATTCTGACTGGTGGTTCTGGGAAAGAAGATTTTGAGGATATTACCAATATAGTGTTCTAGTAAAATTAAGGTGGTGTTAAAAAAACTAAGGGTGATGTATAACATGTATCAAAAGGTTCTAACTGGGGGTTCATGAAAAGAAGATTTTTAAAGAATATTCCTCATATTGTACCATAAGGATGTTGCATACCAAATATCAAAAGATTTCTGACAAGTGGATCTAAAGAAGATTGTTAAAGAATATTTCTAACATTGCATTGCATTAAGTTAAAAATCGGGTTTCAATAGGGAGCTCAAATATTAATCAAGGGACTTGCAACTGATTTGAACACTTGAATCTGGCCACCATAAGGGTACTGTATACCATACATCAAAGTATTGTGACTGGTGGATCGGAAGAAGATTTTTAAAGATTATTCCCCATATTGCACTATGTTCCAATGGGACTAAAATCCTCCTCCTCTGATCGGACGAGAGCTCGCTTAGTATATTCTATGTTTACGGATCAAGTGGCAAATGTTACCGTCTGACGTCACACTGCAAAATATTTGCAATGTCGTCCGTTTCGTATCTGCTTCATCAACGGAGTGAGTAGCAAGCCACTTCATTTTTCTGGATGTTTCACATGTGAAGCAGAAGCGGTTCCGGATGAAGTGTTGTTTAAATTACAAACTGATTTATGATTTGAACAAAGATGGGATGAGTTTACCTGGTTATTGATTATTTATCCAGTGGCGTCATGGATACACAAGAGTTTTATTTACTAAACCTGTGATCGTTAAAAGTTGAATTGAATAACACAAGTTTAGTAAATAAGCCTCTCGTGTTTTGCAATGTAGGTTTTGGGCTATGGGTAGTGTCTATTGGAACATATACGTTATTGTGATGAATTGACGGTAACATGGTCTGAGGTTTGTGGCTCGGAGCGTATGTTCAACCGAAACGCTTCACGTTTCGGTTGAACATAAGCTCCGAGCCGCAAACCTCAGACCATGTTACCATCAATTCATCACAATAACTTATAATGTTAACATTTGGGCTCCAATAGGGTGCCTAAATATAGCCCAGGGACTTGTTTTTTTTCTAACTTGAATCTGACTCTCCTCAGGAAAGTGTATATCATATATCAAAAGATTCCGATTGGGGGTTTGTGAGAAGAGTATTTTTAAAGAATATTCGTCATAATTCACTCAAATATTAACCCAGGGACTTACCTGGGCAAGCTGCAATGAGGTATCATCTTGCTGAAATTCACTGCTGTAATGACACAAGGCCAACATAGCCTTCACAAACTTTGGGTGTCTCTTTCCAAAGTGTTCTCTGAAAAAATTACACAATTAATGGATCAAATTTGTACTGAAGATATGAGAAATGGTTTTGTTTATGGATGTTATAATCAGTTCACAGGGTTATTCAATTAAGAGATAATAAATCAACAGCAGCAATGACAGATTTGATTTGGTGAAAAATTCTACAGATTATGGCATCAAGGAAACATTGTTAGGAAGAGCGCACCTATTTATTGAGGTATTTTTTGTAAACAAATGCCAGGAACATTCCTTTACTAAGCTACAGAGTATATCTGTACTAAGCAGGAAAATGATAAACCTCCTGTGAAAACTGTGCAGTATCCAAAGGGCCAGGCGAGACATCTCGGTGACCAACCAAAGCAGGTTGTGCCTCAGGAGGCACAGGGAAGCCAACTTGAGGGTTGCTAGAAAGCAACCGGGTGAGCGCCAAAACGGTCTGATGCAGGTCACCCTGAGAATCCGTCGCAGCAGCATCGCCTGATGGAGTGTCTTTCCAATGGACCCTTCTGGTAGAAGAACCCAAATCCTCAGAGGGGGAACGTCGACTGGCAGACAGAATAGGGAGGCGGTGGGAAGACACCGAAGGATAGTCCCGATAGTGAGGATAGTCCCGATTGTGACGCCTGAGGGCAATCACTGACCTCTACGGAACAGAAGGCCTTGCCTGCAAATCCTCTAAAGAGACCAACGGCGTACGTCGATCGGTAGCTGGACCTGGGACACGATGAGAAGACACCGGAGGATTGTCCCAAGAATGACAGGAACCTGCCATTGGCCTCTGCGCGTCAGAAGGCCCCAACTGCTCATCCTCTGAGACAGATGGCAAGCATCGATTGACAGCCAGACTCAGAACACAGTGAGGAATCACTGGAGGAAGGTTCCAAGAGTGACAGCTAACTGGAGCTGTCACTGACCTCCGACGAACAGCAGGCCATGGATGCCAATGTCCCAGCCCCATCCTGCTAGTCAGCACACTAGCAGGGGAAGGAGGAACAATAAACGATTCGCTCGAGGGGCGAGGAATCACTGCCAAAGCGACCGAACGGCTCAACCGACTAGGAGCAAACCTAGCCAGATGAGACGGAGCAGACAGCAAACCCGCACAGCTTCGCCAAAAAGCCAGGGGAGGCTGAGAGCTCATAGACACACCAGCAGATACAGTCTCGGACCCCCGAGACTGTAGACCATCCCCAGAAGAGATGGAAGAGCCACCATCATACAGAATAGGATCTGTAGTAACAACTTCCTCAGCAACTGTTGACGGCGTAGGAGGCAAATCGGAGAGTGTCACCGAGCTGACCTCTGAGAAGCTCTCGATGAAAACAGATGCCTCAAGAGTGACATCAGATGTCAAAGAGCCCACGGTCTCCACTTCAGGTATCAACGCACTAGCACCGTCAATAGTTGCAGAGGAACTCGCCACAGAAAAATACAGATCGCATCCTGTCTGACAGAGTCACCACGTGCACTCACAGAAAAGTCTGATAAGGCACAGATACCCTTACCCTGAGAATTTTGAGGACCAAACCCCACAAATACTACATGATTGGGCCCGTGTACAATTGTTGCAAGTGACACATGTGGAATGAGAGTCTTCCACATTTCACCTGCAAGCAAGAGTAACAACGGATAGTCTTAGGCATAAGATAAATGAAATCAAGCTTCCCGCCGTCAGAAAACAGAACAATGGTTGTGTTCACACGCGGAGGAAAAACAAGACTATGTGGGAAAAAGCAAGCAAAAATTATCAAAAATATCATCAAATTTAGAAGCTTGGAAAGGATACAATCCACTTGCACATAATCAGATAAGATAGCACCATACAAATACGTTGTTCACGAAGATAACAGCTAAATAATAGCACGAGTCACAAAATTTCCGACCAGTACAATGGCAGAAATAAAAGGAATTGACGTCACGGTTGTTGCGCATGCGCTCAGTAAATGCAAGAGGTGTGCAGAGAGAGTACTGTAATTTCGAGCGCCGGTCTCGCTCGACCCTTTTTCGATCTTTTTCGTGCTTTTGCACTCTATTACTTTTCCAACTTGTTTGGAAAAGTTTCACAAAGCTTGAATTAGTTCCGAAGTAGGGCTTGCACTTACGTTACAGCCAATTGTAAACAATTGTGAGTAGGTTGAAAAGAAATGCCTAATTGGCGGGGACTGGGCAGGGCAATAACTTCAACAATTTTCATTGGATAATTGTGGTCTTCAAACTTGACCTAGAGACATGTACTGAAAAGAATTGAAATCTGTTAACTTTTGTTTAAGTTATGGCATAAAGAAAGTTCGGACAGATGGACGGACTGATGGATGGACGGACTGACAGATAGACAGATGGAGCGAACTCTGTGCTATATCCCTTCCTCGTGAGAGGGGATAAAAAGTAACAAAGTATGTGGTAGAAGCCTAATTTGAAATTGAGAGAAACTAAGTTCATTGTGAAAAGGGTTAAATGAATGCCAATATTATTTGAAACCACTGTGTACAGCTTCAGAAGACGATGCCCAAAATGAAAAAAAGAAATGGCATTGTAACAGAGTGTTTGGAGAATGAAAGGTAGAACCTTGAAAAGCAGAACTTTAATCCGAAACTTTAAGCTGGGAATACTAAGTAAAATTGATTGGCAAAAAAGGGTTAAATATTTCCTAAAACCAATAAAAGAAATCATTAATGTAAATGGAATCATTATGTTGTATTGACCATGCAAGAATTAGAGTAAGAAAGTATGTGGCAAAGTCTAATTTCAAATACAAAGAAAATAAGTCTGAAAACATGTTTAAAAGGGGTTAAAATCATGCCAATATTAAAGAAAATCGCTGTAGAAATGTTCAGTAGATATTAGACACTGTCCCAAATAAGAAACAGTGACATTCCATTAAACTGTTATAGAATTAAAGGTGTAATTTTAAAACACCCCCTCAAAAAAAAAACTTTAACCAAAAACTTTAACCTGGAAGTTGTTAGTTAAATTGCCATACAAAAAAGGGGTTAAATATTTCCCAAAATAACATGAAACATAAAAAAAACATAATGAGAATGATACAATCAATAGTAATATTAATTTAAAAGAAAAAAGAAAAAAAAACGTTAAGGTTGACTAAAAAACTTTAACCACAAACTTTAACCAAAACTCCAAATGTTAACAAACGGACAGACGAAAGTCATGACTCAAGAGAGAAAAAAATGAAAGTGTCAATGACACTGTAGCTTAACTTGTGTGTTGTGTTTGATGAAAAGGATAATGTTCAATGTTTATTATGAAAGGATTATGAAATAAGACAAGAATTGTGATAATTGGGAATATGATCATTTCTGTTCCCTGTTTGCTATGTTTATGATAAAAATAATATGAGGTGTACACTGTACTAAAGAGCTGAGGGGTGGGTTAATATGACCTCACAGTTAATGTATGTGGCCCTCACAGTTAACGTATATCAACAAAAATGACCAAGTTACAGTGAAATTATTCCAAAATGAGTCATCCTATCAAGTTACATTAAAATCCCTTCATAAATATGGCCTGTAGACTGTGCTAAAGGTTTTCGGGATTCGGGCCCCTGTAGCCGTCAGTTTCCCAATTGCGTCCAAAGGGGACGTTCTCATCTAGACATTACATGAAGTCAACCTACCAAGTTACAATGAAATCCCTTAATAAATATAACCTGTAGACTGTGCTAAAGGTTTTTGGACTTTGGGCTCTGGCAGCCATCATGGTTGAATGATCGCAACCAAAAGGGGACATTCTCATCTGGGCATCATCTGGAGTGATCCTACAAAGTTACAATGAAATAAATATGACCTGTAGACTGTGCTCAAGGTTTTTGGGCTTCGGGCCCCTGAAGCCGTCACAGTTGACCAATCACGACCAAAAGGGGATGTCATCATCTAGGCATTATATGGAGTCAACCCAACAGGTTACAATGAAGTCCTTCCATAAATATGACCAATAGACTATGCTAAAGGTTTTGGGGTTTTGGGTTCGGGCAGCCATCAAGGCTGAATGATCGCGACCAAAAGGGGATGTTCTCATCTAGACATTATTTAGAGTCATCCTACCAAGTTACAATGAAATCCCTTCATAAATATCACCTGTAGACTGTGCTAAAGATTTTCGGGTTTTGGGCCCCTGTAGCCAACACAGTTGCCTAATGGTGTCCAAAAGGGGCTGTTCTCATCTAGACATTACATGAAGTCAACCTACCAAGTTACAATGAAATCCCTTCATAAATATGATCTGAAGACTGTGCTAAAGGTTTACGGGCTTTAGGCTTGGGCAGCCATCATGGTTAAATGATCGCAACCAAAAGGGGACATTCTCATCTGGACATCATCTGGAGTGATCCTATGAAGTTACAATGAAATCCCTTCATAAATATGACCTGTAGACTGTGCTCAAGATTTTCGGGCTTCAGGCACCTGTAGCCATCACAGTTGACCAACCACGACCAAAAGGGGATGTCATCCTCTAGGCTTTATATGGAGTCAACCTAACAAGTTACAATGAAATCCTTCCATAACTACGACCTACAGACATGCTAAAGGTTTTTGGGCTCGGGCAGCCATCAAGGCTGAATGATTGTGACCAAAAGGGGACGTTCTCATCTGGACACTATTTGGAGTTATCCTACCAAGCTACAATGAAATCTCTTCATAATTATGACCTGTAGACTGTTCTAAAGGTTTTCCTGCTTTGGTGCCCCTGAAGCCGTCACAGTTGCCCAATCGTGTCCAAAAGGGGACGTTCTCATCTAGACATTATATGAAGTCAACCTACCAAGTTACAATGAAATCCCTTCATAAATATGACCTGTAGACTGTGCTAAAGGTTTTCGGGCTTTGGGCTCGGGCAGCCATCATGGTTGAATGATTGCAACAAAGGGGACAATCTCATCTGGGCATCATCTGGAGTGATCCTGCGAAGTTACAATGAAATCCCTTCATAAATATGACCTGTAGACTGTGCTCAAGGTTTTCGGGCTTCGGGCACCTGTAGCAATCACAGTTGACCAATCACGACCAAAAGGGGATGTCATCATCTAGGCATTATATGCAGTCAACCTAACAGGTTACAATGAAATCCTTCTAAAAATATAACCTTTTGCCTATGCTAAAGGTTTTTGGGCTTGGGCACGCACCCATCAAGGCTGAATGATCACGGCCAAAATGGGACATTCTCATTTAGACATTATTTGGGGTCATCCTACCAAGTTACAAGGAAATCTCTTCATAAATATGACCTGTAGACAGTGCTAAAGGTTTTCAGGCTTCGGTCACCTTTAGCCGTCACAGTTGCCCAATCATGTCCAAAAGGGGACGTTCTCATCTAGACATTATATATGAAGTCAACCTACCAAGTTACAATGAAATCCCTTCATAAATATGACCTGTAGACTGTGCTTAAGGTTTTCGGGCTTCAGGCTCATGCAGCCATCATGGTTGAATGATTGCAACCAAAGGGGACAGTCTCATCTGGGCATCATCTGGAGTGATCCTACGAAGTTACAATGAAATCCCTTCATAAATATGACCTGTGGACTGTGCTCAAGGTTTTGGGGCTTTGGGCACTTGTAGCCATCACAGCTGACCAATCACGACCAAAAAGGGATGTCATCATCTAGGCATTATATGGAGTCAACCTAATAGGTTACAATGAAATCTTTCCATAAATATGACCTTTTACCTATGCTAAAGGTTGTTGGGCTCGGGCACCCATCAAGGCTGAATGATCGCGATCACAATGGGACGTTCTCATCTAGACATTATTTGGAGTCATCCTACCAAGTTACAATGAAATCCCCTCATAAATATGACCTGTAGATAGTGCTAAAGGTTTTCAGGTTTCGGGCACCTTTAGCCGTCACAGTTGCCCAATCATGTCCAAAAGGGGACGTTCTCATCTAGACATTATATGAAGTTAACCTACCAAGTTACAATGAAATCCCTTCATAAATATGACCTGTAGACTGTGCTAAAGGTTTTCGGGCTTCGAGCAGCCATCATGGCTGAATGATCACAACCATAGGGGACAATCTCATCTGGGCATCAACTGGAGTGATCCTAAGAAGTTACAATGAAATCCCTTCATAAATATGACCTGTAGACTGTGCTCAAGGTTTTTGGGCTTCGGGCACTTGTAGCCATCACAACTGACCAATCACGACCAAAAGGGGATGTCATCATCTAGGCATTATATGGAGTCAACCTAATAGGTTACAATGAAATCCTTCCATAAATATGATCTTTTGCCCATGCTAAAGGTTTTTGGGCTCGGGCACCCATCAAGGCTGCATGATCGCGATCAAAATGGGACGTTCTCATCTAGACATTATTTGGAGTCATCCTACCAAGTTACAATGAAATCCCTTCATAAATATGACCTCTAGACTGTGCTAAAGGTTTTCGGGCTTTGGGCCCCTGTAGCCGGCACAGTTGCCCAATCACGTCCGAAAGGGGACTTTCTCATCTAGACATTGTATGAAGCCAACCCACCAAGTTACAATGAAATTCCTCAATAAATATGACCTGTAGACTGTGCTAAAGGTTTTCGGGTTTTGGGCTCGGGCAGTCGTCACGGTTGGCAGATCATACCCAAAAGGGGATATTCTCATCTAGACATCATAAGGAGTCATCCTACCAAGTTACTATGAAATCCCTCCACATTAAACATGACCTGCAGACTGTGCTAAACGTTTTTGGGTTTCTGGCTTGGGCAGCCATCCCTTCATAAATACGACCTGTAGACTGTGCTAATGGTTTTCGGGTTTTGGGCTTGGGCAGCCATACCAGTTGCCCGATCGCAACCAAAAAGGGATGTTCTCATCTAGACATGACCCCAAACCTGCATATGAAATTTCGTGACGATCAGACAAGAACTGCGGGGTGTAGCCCGTGCTGAAGGAAAATGTGAACAGACATCACAGACTCACAGACTAACAGACTCACAGACTAACAGACTTCCGCACACGTGATGGCAATAGCTTATCTTGACTATGTCAAGTTAAGCTAAAAACACTTGAACCTTCAGTAAAAAACTTCAACCACAAACTTTAATCAAAACTCTAAATGTTAACAGAAGGACAGATGGATGGACAGACAGGCAAAAGTCATGACTATAGCCCTCACTGTAAACAGTCAGGCTAAAAAGGCCCTGTGATTTGTATATTTCTTTTTCCATTTCATTTCATTGATAAAATTGACAATGGGAGTACCGCCCACCAGTGATCATGTAAACAAAAAAAAGGGTTTGCACTTATGCTTATGTACGCCTGTTCAGTAAAGGCAAAAAAAAAATAATATCGACTCTTAACTGGTAGAGTGCTGAATTATTTTTAGCCATCAAAATTTGTTCACAAGTCTTTGCCATGTTACAATTTATGGGAGAGTGCCTTTGGGCACTCTCCCATAAATTGAAACAAGGAAAATCCATACAGACTAAATAATTTAGATTTAAAGTACTCTGAAGAATATCCACCTCGTTTGAAGCGTTTGAGTTGCAGTACTTGCACTTTTGAGTAAAGCCCAAATATGGGCTTCCAGCACTCTACCAGTTAATAATCTGATGATCATGGTATAAATAAAATATAGCCAAAGTAGCTTGGTGTATCAAATATTCACCACTTGTGGTGACGTGGTGTTAACCACTCGCCGAAGGCTCGCAGTTAACACCACTTCACCACTCATGGTGAACAATTAGTACACCAAGCTACTATGGGCATATTCTATATGTATAGTAGGGGGTGCCTAGTCAGGTCTCCTTTTTTTTCCTTTTTTGGAAAGGGTGGGGGGGGGGGGGGGGCTGAGAGGGTACCAGATTACCAGATGCATAAGGAAAATTGTGTAGTAGGTGGTGCCTAGTCAGGTTTGTTTTGTTTTGTATTTTTATGGGGGGGGGGGGGGGAGCGTGGTGGCTGAAGGATGTTGGGGCACGAGAGAAAATTTTGCAAAGTTCAGTGCTCTTAGAATGTATCTGAGGCCATTTTAGCATG